>CM019699.1:33990372-34495372 GCA_009760885.1 Achatina immaculata | reverse complement strand
TATTAATCTTATATTGAATATATGTTCCGAAACAAGCATTGAGAATTTAATAATTTCGTTCGTCACAACCAATATCGGTCCTCTTTTGCTAAATAGCTAGATGTACTTCGAAGTTCAACGCGAATTGGAAGATCGCGGGTTCAATTTCCGGACGGGAGAAAAAAAATGTAAAAAGAAAAAAAATCAACAACACACAAGACCTCTGGGAGTCATGACCGAGAGTGTCCAACTCCACAGCATCATTCTGCAACCCCGCTTACTTTTCAGACTTCCTCACAGCATCACTCTGCAACCCCGCTTACTCTTCGAACTTCCTCACAGCATCACTCTGCAACTTCGCTATTTTCTCTGCAACCCCTCTTCTCTGCAACCCCTCTTCCCCAATCATCTGTTTCAATTTCTCCTAGCTAGGTCGGTATTGCGTCACTCTCTCTCCCCTCCCCGGTTCCCCATCACCACCCCCAGTTACAACCCACCGACCACATGTCACAGGTCTCTATTTAAACAGTCTCTACGTCCCACTAGATCCATTCCTGACACACACCGCCGGACAAGCCACACCTTGCAATTTACAGCTAAGTACTCTTTAAAAAAAATTTTTTTTTAAAAATAGTATTCATGTGAATCTATACTTTATCTCCTCTCTCTATTTCTTCGTCCTGTATGTTTTTGTATGATTAAGGCTCACGCCGACACGTCACAACTTTGTAATCGTTAAGTAATAAAGCTGCTCCTACTTTTTTCCGATTTTATACATCCCCCCCCCCCCCTTTAGAGCGTCATGAGTTTAATATGGCCGAAACATTTGTGTGAAGTGGGGGTACTTTCTGTGACGATATGAAGGGGGTAGTGTTGTTGTTCCGTTGTCTACAGTAGAAAGTGTCATGCATACACACTATCTATTTATGTATATAAACCATTACTCGCATTGTCATAAGGAAGAATATTTCATATTTTGTGCTTTTTCGAGTTTTGTATCGTGTTATTTACCCTCATAATATATCTTTTGAAAGGGACTCACGTTTAACACGAAGTTCACTTACACATAGTCTCCAGGTAATTTTATTCAACATTTATAACACTTTATTTTACAATTAAATAACGTTTTTGGACAATGAACGTTAATAAAGGAAACAAGTCAGTCATTATCTCAGACTGCTACATAGATGAACTGTGATAATTGCATCACCATTATTCGTGATTGTATGCTAGATAAGCAATCATTTTCTTACACGTATACATTTATTTACAGATGAAAATATACAGTAAAAATATGGCTTACCATTAAATCAGTGATGAAGGTATTGTGTTCAGGGTAACTAATCAGCGTAGTAGCATCAACAGAATGCTTGTATCAATATTAAATAGCTATAACAAACACGCCAGGATATTACTCTTTATCTAAGATGATGTATTTCAGTAAAAATGTTTCGTACGTTGAATGTTATTTATATAAAGGAGAGATAAAATATCAAAACCGCTGCAGGTACCAAGACATTAGTCCTCTAGCGGTGAAGAGACATTCTGCTCGATGGCCCAGTTCAACGTGCGAGACACAAAAAGAAATATCGCAGTCGAAATAGATCGGGAGGTCTTTTTCCTCTTTATTATCAGTCCCTCATCAGTGCACAGAGTGCGTGTAAAAGTGTTTGCCTGTTTGTATGTGGATTGAGCACATGAAGGAAACACTTACTGTCTATACATACAAAAAAGAAGGAAAGATAAGTTGGGAAGTAATTTTTTCTATCTATCTATCTATCTATCTATCTATCTATCTATCTATCTATCTATCTATCTATCTATCTATCTATCTATCTATCTATCTATCTATCTATCTATCTACCTACCTACCTACCTACCTACCTGCCTATCTATCTATCTATCTATCTATCTATCTATCTATCTATCTATCTATCTATCTATCTATCTATCTATCTATCTATCTATCTATCTATCCATCCTTCTGTTTGTTTGTTCAGTCTGTTCATCTAAGGTTTCTTCAAAATGGTCTTCATCAAACTTTTATATAAAATACATCGAAAGTATTCTTGCAATTAGGATATAATTTATTGGGAAAGAATATTAACACTTCATATGTTCACACAATAACTTTTATTTTGTGCCAGGTTGCAAAGAAGTACTCTGACTAACTGCAATGATTAGTGTGTTAATAGGGATGAAAAATTGAGCGAAACTGAATTTCAGTTACGAAGAAGACGATACATACGGTGTCATGAGGAATCACAGTTAAAGTAACACTCCAAAATAACGAGTGTAGTCTTCTTTTCTAGCAACCCCAGCTGTACAACGAAGTCTTATTAAGTGGATTACGTTTGTGATTTAGCTTGAGAAGGATTACCCCACGCACTGTGACTTCATGTGTAAGATGTACAAGAGTATGAGGAGATCAAGCATGTTCATACATGTTTGGTAGTGTTACAGTCAGGCGACATTGCTAGAAATGGACGTAGACCATGACTGTTTTGTGGTATGGGAAAATGAAATGTTGTGGCTACTTTTGCTGGATGAAGTTCTGCATTTTCGTGCATAAAATTAGAGCCTTGTCCCTGGAATGTGCACAAATGGCACAACGTGAGGTGTCAGAACATGGTGTATGTAGCTCTGTGCAGTGACTTTTCCTCAAACTGGTACCAGCTGTGTTCTAAAACTGTCTGTTATCCCCCTTACTAATATCACGATGCTGTAAAATGTGGAGGTATATATATATATATATATATATATATTATATATATATATATATACACACATATATATATACACCTTCTCCTTTAACGGCCTAGAGATATTTATTGCCTACTGATCTGTCTCCTGCGCCCCGCCCTGACCCCCACCCCGACATGCATCGTTCTCTTCTTGTTACCGCCGCTAACATTCGGTTGGTTTAATTTGTTTCCCTTTGTTGTGTCCCAGCCTTGTCCTTAGGGCGCATTCTTTTGTATTGTGTACAAGGAGGGATGCCACAAAGCTAAGTTTATTACTTTTAATTTTTCTTCTTTTATTTTACGTAGTGCATGTTTGTCTATGTAATCCTTGAAAAAGGCTCATGCCGAAATATTTGATGTTTTATGTATTTCATTATTTGTGCTGTTTCTCACTTTTTTCACTGCCTCCATTGCTTTGAAAAACTGTACCATAAACCTGTATCTACCTGTATTGCTAGAACCAGCTTTACTGCAATTGTAATCTCTTTTATATACGAAATAGGTCGATACATTTATTGAAAGAAACTTCTTTATTAATTCGTAAATTTGTTCTGTGTTAAGCACAAGACTTCCCCAATAGTCTTATACAATTTGTACTTAAAATAATTTTCTTTTCTTTTACATTTATCTATCTATTAGACCCAGGTCCCTTTCTTGGACCTTAATGGCCGTGTCTTATAATTTCACGGATATGCTCAAAATACAATTCTGCTTCGCTACTCACACCATCAACACTAACATCACAATACACCAATCTGTTGTGGGACAATGCTTCATCAATAACAGTTTTAATTAAAACTGACGACACAAAATAAAAAGGTATACACACATACAATAGAAAACACTACTTATAACATATAACAGGTGATCAAGTGATCAATGCTGAATATAATGTAAGTTGGGCTGTTTGTTCAGGACAAGTGAGAAGTGAGTATTGTTCAGGCCTTTTTTGCGTTTCTTTTGTTTGTTTCCAAAACGTTGAATTATTCTTCCCACGGAGAGATTTAACGCAATCATTTCCTTTTTTCACTTTTTACATTTTGATAGAAGTGGTCGAAATTCTCTAGCCATTATTTTTTTCAGAAATCATTTCATCTTTTCAATCGTTTAAGAACTTCTAGAACGCTTCTTTAGTACTGAAGTTTAAATACATTAATGGGAAGAAAGTGCTTTTCTCACTTTTTTCTTTGTCGTTAAAATCACTTGAGGGAGATGCAGTGTAACTGACTTAAAACGTTATTTCCTTATTTCTAGAAACAACACTGTATATAATAGTTTATATACAAGTTTGCGTCCAATCATATATACGAAAAAAAACTTACAAACTACGGACGATAAAAAAGAGAAATTATACACACACTTTGTGTCAAGAATTAAAAAAAAATATCATCCATCCATCCATCCATCCATCCATCCATCCATCCATCCATCCATCCATCCATCCATCCATCCATCCATCCATCCATCCATCCATCCATCCATCCATCAGTCTGTCCTTCTGTCTGCCTGTTCAGTCTGTTCACCTAAGGTTTCTTCGAAATGGTCTTCATCAAACTTTTAAATAAAATATCTCCAAAGTATTTGTGTAATTAGGATATAATTTATTGGGAAATATTCTGACTAACCGCAGTGATTAGTGTGTTAATAGGGATGGAGAAGTGAACGAAACTGAATTTCAAACACGATCGAGGCGATAATTTCGGTGTCATGAGGAATCAAATTTAAAGTAACACTCCAAAATAACGAGTGCCTCTTTTTTCAGAAAATCCAGTTGTGCAACGACTTCTTATTAGGTGGATTAAGTTTTTGATTTAGATTGAAAAGGATTACACCACACACTGTGAATTTATTTGTAAGATGTACAAGATTATGAGATGGATTTTGCATTTTTCGGACATGGCGATCAAGCATGTTCCATAGAAATTCGATAGTGTTACAGGCGACATTGCTAGCCATGAACGTAGACCATGATCGTTTTTGGGATGGGGAAATGAAATGCTGTGGTTATTTTTGCTCGATGAAGGTCTGCATTTTTGTGCATAAAATTAAAGCCATGTCCCTGGGATTTGCAAAAATGACACAAAATGGGGTATCAGGACATCATGTATTTAGCTCTGTGCAACGATGTTTCCTCAAACCGGTACCAGCTGTGTTCTAAAATTTTCTGTTATTCCCCCTTCCTAATATCACGATGCTGTAATATATATATATATATATATATATATATGCGTGTGTATATATACATGTGTGTATATATGTATATATATATATATATATATATATCAGGGTGGATAACCCGTTGAAGCAATATGCGACCCATAGCCAATATGCCAGCATCAGGTTAGCACCTGTAGCTGACCAAGACCCTGTCCCACCTCTCCGTCCCAGTAACAGGCCCAGCCATGCTAACAGCGACGTGCTGTGCCTCAACAACATCTCTACAGCATCGGCTGCAAAGAACAAAAGCTCGCAGTTACAGGGAATTCGTACAAGTGCAAGTACAATATATATATATATATATATATATATATATATATATATTCTTTTTCTTCTTCTTCAGCTTTCCTAGCCGTGAAGGCTCATTGTTGCAGATAAAGTTCTTATCCATTCCTCTCTATCCAAATCTTTTATTTTCAGTTGGTGACACCAATTTTTAAAATATCTTCTTCTATGTCCTAGTATTATCAGTATATCATGTTTCTTGGTCTTCTCTATTATTCTCTTTAACGTGTTGTAAAATTCGTCTTTGGCTTCATCTTCTGTATCTTCTGTTGGTGCATGCACATTAATCATTGCTATATTTTCTTTGTTCCCTTGATGCGGAGGCTGCTGATTCTTTTATTGATAGCATTGAAGTCCATCACTAAGTCACATATTTTTCTCTTGACAGCAAAACCTGTCCCAAGTTCATGTCTTCCATTGGTAATACCTCCGTATGTCAGCACCATTTCTCCTATGTCTGTTATATCTTCTCTAAGCCATCTGATTTCCTGTAATGCTGTAACATCTATGTCATACATACTTAGTTCATCTGCTAATTCTTTAGCTGTCCCGTGTCTGTAAAAGCTTCTTATATTCCATGTTCCTCTTTCTTCTGCGTTCGAGGTTGTTGATCACATCAGATCTTGATCTCTGTTGTCATGGCAAAGCCCGCAGTCCTCTCCAGATCCTGGTACGAGCCCCAAAGCTTTTGTCACATGCTTGTATCCTCTAGCCATGTCTCACACTTCAGGTCTGCATGGTTTGGGCACTCTTTAAGGATATGTTCTGGAGTCCAGTGCCGCATGGACACTCGTCGATGTAGGTGGCTTAGTAGTCTGCAGTGGCCTGTCCTTAGGCAGAAGAGGATGGTTTGCTGATGTCTTTGTAGTTGGTGTATTGCATCTAGTTCATTGTTGCATTTCAGGTGCTTTTTCCATTCAGATTTTCACTGGTTACTGATTATAGTTTTTCGCTTCTTGGAAGTTTACTGGATGATTTGTTTGATCTTGACTGCTGCCAGCTTTGAATAGGCTGTTGCTATTTACGGTTGTTGACAGTGTAAGATGCTTCAGTTCTGTTGTGATTTCCTGTATGCTTGCCTGTGGGTTATTTGTGTTTTTAGAGATTCCAAAAGTGCCCTGCAGTCTGTGAAGAAGGCTATTTTGTGTGGTGGGTGCTATTTTTCTGTTTTAAGTGTTCTGAGGGCTTCAAGGAGGGCTGTTGTTTCTGTTATGTAGTTGGAGGAAATCTTTCCCGTCTCGAAGGCCTTTTTGGTTTGTTTCCCATCTGTGTATCTTATGTAAATGCCCCCACCTTCATTTTTACTGTTTTTTTTTCTGCAGATCCATCTGTGTACATCTGTGTACATATGTGTCCATTCAGCGGGGTTGTATTTGCTGTCAATCAGCTCCTGGGTCAGCGTCTTCATCTGAAGTATTGTTAGGTAGTCCTTTTTGTGTATGCCTGATACCTTTGTGAGGACTGTTATCTTTTCACAGTGACTGTACTCTTCCACAGTGTGGAGTGGTTCAATTTCTTCATGAGAGATGGGAAGGGGGTCTTTGTAGTGTTGTTGCAGATGTGTTGTCAGAAGGTTGAAGCTGGTTCTTTTCAGTCTGTTTTTTTGTGTGTATGGATTCTTGAATTCTTTTCTTCACAGGGTGGGTTGTCAGGCGTATTAACTTTTGTTTGTGGATCATTAGTTTTTCTTTGCGCCTGATCTCAGGAGGTTGAATTTGTGTGCATTTCTCCATCTTCGTGATGGGAATGCTCTTCATTCCTCGTGATCAGCCGCAGGCCAGGTTTTACACTTTTGTTAGGCGAGCTGTGTTTGTGTTGGAGTAGGTTAGCCTCTTGTCCAGTTTCACTCATAGGTATGTTGGCTGTTCTGTCTGTGTATGCTCCTCTTCCTTGTATTTCTAGTTTAAAGTTGTCTGTCTTGTTGGACAATGAGAAGCAGGTAGCTGTGGACTTTGGAGGGTTTATCATCACTCCCCATTTCGTGGCCCAGTCTCTTATGATATTTACTGCTTCCTGTATTTTGTGGGTTGCTGTTGATGGTTGTTCTGCAGTATTCCACAATGTGAAGTCATCTTCCTGCAAAGCGTATGATATGCTGTTGGGCAGTTTGTCTGGGATGTCATTTATGTTTATCAGGAGCAGAGTGGGAGAAATAACTCCTTCCTGAGGAATCCTTGGCTCAAGGTGACTCTGTAGCTTACTTTTCCATCCATTTTGACACTGGCTGTTTTGTATCTCACGAAATCTTGTATCCACCAAAACATTGTTCCTTCAACCTTGTTGTTGAGTAGTTTCAGGAGAAGACCTTTTTCCATACTTTGTCAAATGCTTATGTTAGGTCTACAAAGGTGGCCAGAACTTTTTTCTTCTCCTGAAAAGAGTTTTCTATTTCTTGGGTTAGTAGATGAGCTGTTCTTCTGTGCTGTGATGTTTCCTGTATGCTGACTGCATTGTTTATTAGGTGATTTTTTTCTAGATGTGTATGCGTCTGGTGTTGTCCATCCTTTCCATCACTTTGCCCATACAGCTTAGGAGGCTGATATGTTTGTAGCTCGATTTGTTGTGTTTGTTTTTTCCTTTTTTTCCTGATGGGAGTGATTATTACTTCTCTCCATCTGTCTGGACATTTCTGAAGCTTCAGGACTGGTTGTAGATGTTAAAGAGGACTGGTTATAGATGTTAAAGAGGACTGGTTGTAGATGTTAAAGAGGACTGTGTTTGCTGCTGGTCGAGTGTTCATCATTTCATGTGTTATTCCATCTTTTCCTGGTGATTTCTTGTCTTTTAGTTTTTGTATAGCCTTATTGAGTTCTTCCATGGTGAATGTTGCCATCATGCATGGGTCTGGATTTTGCTGTTTAATCCTTTCTTTGAGTTCTTGTTTTATTTCTTGCATGTGTCTTTTGGCGATTGCTGTAATGCTCTCATCTCTGTTGTGATATGCCGAGATGTTTGTTGCCATTTTCCCAGCATGATATTTTTCAGCGTCTTCTATGACTGTGTTGGGCTGGCTTGGTGATTTGTCTTCTTTTATAGATATGTTCAGGTTCCACAGTTTGTTAGTGTCTTTGTGCAGTCTCAGGGAGCTAGTTTTTTTTCATTCCATGCTCTTTGACATTCAGATATCTTCCTGTTGTTGAATGCTTCTTTAGTGTTACTGCGTGTTGTGATATTCTCAGCGGTTGGTTGCACTCCATTTTTTCTTTAGCCTCCGATAGGTCATTATGCAGTTTCTCCAGTTTTCTTCTCCAGTAAAGTTTGTAGTTGTCTCTTCTGCCTTTGGGTATGGACTTCTTGGCAGTTTCCAGGATTATGTTTGTTAGAACTGCCACAGTGTGGTTTATGTTGGTCAGGCACTGTTGGAGTGTTTGCTGTCGCTTTTCTCACTCACTCTATTGGTTTGTAAAACTATACCATAAACCTACATCTACCTATATTACTAGAACCAGTTTTACTGCAGTTGTTATCTCTTTTATGTACGGATTAGATCGATACACTTGTATTTATTGAAACAAACTTCTTTACTAATTCGTACATTTGTACTGTGTTAAGTACAAGACTTCCACAATAGTCTTATACAATTTGTACTTAAAATAATTTTCTTCTCTTTTACATTTATCTATCTATTAGACCCAGGACCTTAATGGCCGTGTCTTATAATTTCACGGATATGCTCAAAATACAATTCTGCTTCGCTAATCACATCATCAACACTAACACCACAATACACCAATCTGTTGTGGGACAATGCTTCATCAATAACAGTTTTAATTAAAACTGACGACACAAAATAAAAAGGTATACGTACATACAATAGAAAACACTACTTATAACATATAACAAGTGATCAAGTGATCAATGCTGAATATAATGTAAGTTGGGCTGTTTGTTCGTGACAAGTGAGAAGTGAGTACTGTTCAGTGCTTTATCACTTCCAGGGATTAATGGAAAGTCACTGCATCGAAGTTTAGGGAGTGGTTTTCAAAATATCCACTTTTCAAAAGTGCTAACATTCTCTTGCAAGATATTATAGAAACCCATGTAAACAATAAACAAATTAGAACAGTTAAAAAAGTTATAACTCTTTAATAATTATTTGAAAAGTTCTCCATGAGGTTTAATTTTTGTCATACATTTTAATTTTGCGTCACACACACAAATAAGAAAATAATCTTTAATTATTCTCAAAAAGACGTTCATTAAAGAAAAGAGCCACAAAACGAATAAACTTTCTCGAAAACTGTGTCATCTGGAAAATTATGGCAATCATTTTCTCTTTATAAAGATATTGTAACCGTTTATTGCGTTTATTTCTTTCTAAAACGTTGAATTATTCTTCCCACAGAGAGAATTAATGCACTAATTTCTTGTTTTTACTTCCTACATTTCGATGGAAGTGGTAGAATTTCTACAGCGATTATTTTTTTCAGAAATCATTTAGTTTCTTCAATCGTTTAAGAACTTCTAGAACGTTTCTTTATTATTGAAGTTTAAATACATTAATGGGAAGAAAGTCCTTTTCTCACTTTTTTCTTTGTTGTTAAAATCACTTGAGAGAGATGAAGTGTAACTGACTTAAAATGTTGTTTCCTTATTTCTAGAAACAACACTGAATAATATAGTCTATTTAAAGGTTTGCGTGAAGTCATTATATATACGAAAAACTTACAAGCTAAGGACAAAAAAAGGAACCGAAATAAAATACAAATTTTGTGTCACGAATTTAAAAATATATTATATATCCATCCATCCATCCATCCATCCATCCATCCATCCATCCATCCATCCATCTATCCATCAGTCTATCTATCTATCTATCTATCTATCTATCTATCTATCTATCTATCTATCTATCTATCTATCTATCTATCTATCTATCTATCTATCTATCTATCTATCTATCTATCTATCTATCTATCTATCTATCTATCTATCTATTTGAAAAAAATTATGAACAAATTACTAGCTGTAAACATAGATCGAATATAATTTACACAACACTGTCATCTATCTATCTATCTATCTATCTATCTATCTATCTATCTATCTATCTATCTATCTATCTATCTATCTATCTATCTATCTATCTATCTATCTATATATCTATCTATCTATCTATCTATCTATCTATCTATCTATCTATCTATCTATCTATCTATCTATCTATCTATCTATCTATCTATCTATCTATATCTATCGGTCTGTCTGTCTGTCTGTCTGTCTGTCTGTCTATCTATCTATCTATCTATCTATCTATCTATCTATCTATCTATCTATCTATCTATCTATCTATCTATCTATCTATCTATCTATCTATCTATCTAGGCGGCTGAAATATGTATCAAAAATGAAAGAAATGGAGAGTTGTGAAAATCTTGAATCACTACTAACTAATAATGAAGATACAATTTAGAAAATAAAAAGAACATCTTTCGCTCTTCAGAAAGTTAAAAACCTAAAGAAGCTGTGGAGAGGAAAGGGAAAACTGTAAAATTAATATTTTTAAGAGCATGCATTTTTGTTATTCCAACATATGCTTGCGAGATTTCGACACTTAAAAGAACAGCTGAGAAACGCATAAATGCTTTTGAATGTAAATACTACAGAAGACTGTCTTGAAAGGGTACATAATTCGAAGAAGAAAGAGAAAGAAGACCAATTCGAAGATGGCTGCAAGATATCGCTGACAGTCTCCAAATGGATGCATCCACAGCAGGGCATCTTGCGTAGAACCGAGAGGCCTACAGGAGAGCTGTTAGGGAGGCAAAGTTCCGCAAGGGACATGCAAATGATTGACTGACTTAGGCTACTTGATTATGTCCCGTGTTTGTAATAATGATTTTTTATGATTTTTCTTAGCTCACGTCCCTCGGGAAAAGTAGTGAGCTCAAGTAACTTTGACAGGTCGAGTAATTATCCCGGTATTTTTCTGAGTTTATTTAGGGAAAGTTTTTTAGGTGTCAACTTTTGAATGTCTGTGCTGACACAAAAGTCTAAATTTAGTAGTAGAATTTTAATTGTTAGGAAATTGTTAGTTTAAGGAACCAAAGTTTAGAAAAACAGTATTTCATGTGGAGTGGGTTTTTTCATGATTGAATATTCGGGAATTATGGGAAGATTTAGAAGGGGATATTTAAGCTTGAGCAACTTTAATTGAGTGAATTTTTATGTACAATATTATACTGATTATTCATATTTCGCAGCTGAGTATTTGCAAGTTAGTTTTTCAATGATGTGATAGATTTAGTTCAGTACATTGTCCTTTAGGACAGTGTCTTTTTTGTGCTTGTTACTAATATATTGCCTTGCTACTGATATGTAGACTGTTATGAGTATTGTCCTTGGAATTTGTGTATTCGGAAGATGTCTTGGAAGTTCACTATATTGTAAGTTGTAGTTTTAACTTGCTTACTCTTGCCAGCCTTCTCCTCCTCATGGCACCGACTACGCGCCCGGGAAGGTCATGTATTGTTTGTTAATTCACCCTGCCATGTTGGCAGTTCGTTTTTCCTTCCTCATCTCCATGTTCCATCATTCATTTTTCCATTCAATAAATGTTGCATATGTATCTTGGAAGTTTGTCTATTTATTACTTTCATTGAGATTTTTTTTCCTGTTAGTCCATCTTTCTGTCTCTGTGTACATTCACACAAGGCATACGCCTTTGTGGTAACTAAGCTGTATATATCAACATAATAACTGTATCAGTATTAAACAGCACCAACAAAAACGTCAGGATCTCAGTCTTCGCTTAGGATGATGTGTTTCTTTACAAAGGCATCATATACTGTATTTTATTTTTATAAATGGGAGATAACACATCAGAAGATTGTAGGTACCAACATATTGGTCGTCTGCTGGTGAGGAGACATTCCGTTGTATGCTCTAGTTAATGCCGGAGCAAGGTAAAAATTTGTCGCATTACAATTAGGTCAAGATAGTTTTCCTGTGTGCCGCTACTCCCTCGATTGTGCGTAAGATTGTGTGAATATGTTTAATCGTGTGTATATGTTTATTTCGTGTTCTTAAAAAAGAACATGAAAAAAAGAACAAAACTTACTTTCTACCCATTCAGGAAAATACGAAAATACAGGTCGAGGTATATTCATTTGGAAAGAATCTATCTATCTATCTATCTATCTATCTATCTATCTATCTATCTATCTATCTATCTATCTATCTATCTATCTATCTATCTATCTATCTATCTATCTATCTATCTATCTATCTATCTATCTATCTATAACACACGAACATACATGTATGAGTATATATATGTGTGTGTGTGTGTATAACTATATCATCCATTACTCGAAATATTAGAAGGAAATGTGTTTCGTATTTAGTTGTGTATTATTTACAAATATGTAGTTAGATATTGTTTGATTGTTGCACAGGTCTAACACGATTCACTGACGACTCACATACACTTTATACACGAGTCTGCAGGTAATTAATTGAACATTTCTAACAATTTTGTTCACGATACACCGTTTGTTTCAACAGAACAATAGGAAAGGAAACAATTCACTATCTCAGACCTCAGTGTAGATAATCTGTGATTATTACTATTATAGCTGACTCTGAATGTGTATGTTGTAAAAAGCAATCCAGTTTTTACACATATACTTTTATTTATTAATGAAAATATATAGGAAAAATATGGCATACCAAGAAAATATTGAAAAAAAGGTTTGTGTGAATGGTAACTAAGCAGCATAGTAGTATCATAGATTAGCTGTATTAATATTAAACAGCAACAGAAAACACGTCAGGATATTATTCTTAAAAAAAAGATGAGGTGTTTCTTTAAAAATATATCATATACCTTACGTTATATATAAAGCGGTGAGATAAAACATGAAAAGCACTGCGGGTATAAAGATGTGGGTCCTTTCATGGTCAGGAGAGACTCTGTTGTATGGTCTAGTTCAGTGTGCGATCAAAGTAAAGATATATCGCAGTAGAATTAGATCGGGATACTTTTCCTCTTTAACCACAACCCGGTCGTGACTGTGAATGTGTTTACCTGTTGTGAATGTGTTTACCTGTTGTGAATGTGTTTACTTGTATGTGAATGTTTGTGTCGTGCATATAAAAGAAGACGAACACTTACTATCTACGATCCAGGAAAAGACGAAAAGATAAGTCGAGATATATTCATTTGAAAAGTTTATCTATCTATCTATCTATCTATCTATCTATCTATCTATCTATCTATCTATCTATCTATCTATCTATCTATCTATCTATCTATCTATCTATCTATCTATCTATCTATCTATCTATCTATCTATCTATCTATCTATCTATCTATCTAAATGTTTGTCTGTCGTTTTTTTTACGTGGATATTTATCCATTATTCCGTCTTTCCGCCCGTTTTCTGTATATCTGTCAGACTATGTGATTTATATGTTCTAAAAGATCACGTAAGATGTTAACACTAATCCTTCTTTTGAGAAACGTTTACTCACGATGAGGCCAAACGTGCTACGGAATCTTCGTTTAGTTTTTGTTTTTTTTAAAAAATAGAATGCTACTGAAGATATGTAGAGAAGAATTAGTCTCTAATTGTGCTCCGAAATTAATTTTCACAGACAGACAAATCTGGCACCACTTTAACATAAAGTTACTTATCTTTATTAGAATGTTTACGTTAGTCTTACCAATCGCAAATGATTCATTGTATTTAATTTATCTTTTATTTCTTTTTTAATGAAGAATGATGTTTTCTTTGTTAGTGATATATTATTTCGTTACTAGTAGTTTTTCTTTATTATTTTCAATCGATTTTCTCTTTTTAATTTCCTTATTTCATGTTGTGAATTTCATGCAGACTTTAGATGGTATTGTTTGCATATCCTTTCTTTTCTTGTATACCTTATAAGCTAGCGAACAGACTAAACGTGATTGACATCAGCAAAGCACATCTTGTCCTCATCTTCCCTTTTCATTCTTACTTGCAGTAACAGCTTCAGCGAAGTGAGAATACTAAAGATAATTATGGTCCCAATGATGGAGACATCCAATTATGGCATATGATGGTTTCCTTCTTTTTAGCTTCAATTTAGTTCTGCAAAAATTGCCGCAGCAACCATTATTCCATTCAAAACAAGACGTGCGCTTCAACACTTAGACAACATTGGCTTCAAAGATCTTCCCCAAGGCATTTACAATGAGAGAGAAAGAGAACAGAGACATGAATGCATTTTGACCATTCTTAGTAACATTAAGTTGAATACTTTATGCATTCAGCTGGGCTGGCGATGTTGACGACGTTGTGACAATGACGGTCACTACTATAACACAAACACTTACACACACATATATATATATATATACATATATATACATGATATATATGATGATGATGTAAAAGACGACTTCTATCACCAACTACAACAAATCATTAACAGAATCCCTAAACACGAATCCTAATTGCTATGGGGGACTTCAACGCTAAGGTAGGGAAGGATAATACCGACGTTGAAAAAGTGATGGGGAAAGAAGGAATTGACATGGTGAATCAGAACGGAGAAAGATTAATTGAAATTTGTCTGACAGAAGGCATGGTCATTGGAGGCACAATATTCCCAAACAAAGAGATACATAAAGCAACGTGGTTATCTCCAGATGATAGAGCTAGAAACCAGGTAGATCATTTTTGCATTAGAAAGCAATACAGAACATCTCTCATGGATGTAAGGGCTTATAGGGGTGAAGATGTCAACAGTGATCACAACCTGTGCATAGGAAAAATAAAACTAAAATTGAAAAGCCAACAGAAGAAATCAGTGCACAGAAAGATAAACAGCCACATCCTACAAGAAGAAAATACTAACAGTAATTTCAATCAGGAACTTGTCAATCATTCCAAAACACCCAGTGAAGTTGAGGAGATAAGTACAGATGAATTATGGAATTCTTACAGCACAGCCATAATCACTGCAGCAAAAGCAAGTGCTGGACTGAAAAAAACCAAATAGAAAAGCATGGATATGAGATAAAACATGGAAGTATATACATGAAAGACGAGCAGTCAGATTAGACATGCTGAATGCTAAAACAGATCCTTGAAAAGACCTGCGAAAGCAACATACAAAGAAATAGACACGAAAGTAAAAAGTTCAGTTAGAAGGGATAAAAGAGAATACATAGACAATATGGCGAAAGAGGCAGAAAAAGCAGCAAAAACAGGAGACAGCAAAACTTTATATAACATACAAAAGAGGCTAACAGGTACTATTACATCTAAAGAAAGACCAATCCTTAGCAAAACTGGAACCCTATTAACATCAAATAAAGACCAAAAGCAAAGATGGGCTGAACACTTCCAAGAAATACTTAATCGACCACACCAAAAAGAATTGTTAAACCTTAAAACTGACTTACCAGCCACACAACTAAATGTCAACCTAGATGAAATTAAATTGCATGAAATTGAAACAGCAGTGAATTTAATGGCTAACAACAAAGCTGCAGGTGAAGATGAAATAACAGCCGAGATGCTAAAACCTATCAATAATGACAACATGAGACAACTACAGAGAATGTTTAACAAGATTTGGAAAGAAGAAAAGGTCCCTTCTAATTGGAAGAAAGGAATCATTGTTAAAATACCAAAAAAAGGCAACCTTAGTGACTGTAACAACTGGAGAGGAGTAACCTTAACATCAGTTGTGTCAAAAGTATTTTGCAAGGTCATTTTGAATAGACTCAAAAATATAGTGGATACTGCAATGAGAGAAGAACAAGCAGGATTTTGAAAAGGGAGAAGCTGTCTCGACCAGATCTTTACTCTCAGAATAATACTTGAAGAACATATTGAAAAGCAGAAACCATTAATACTGAACTTCATAGATTTTAAAAAGGCATTTGACAGCATACACAGAGATTCATTATGGAGAATTTTATGTCTATATGGAATACCATCTAAAATTGTCAACATCATTAAGGACTTATACAATGGATATGTTTGTGCAGTCAAGACAGTAGAAGGGATGAGTGAATGGTTCCAGATTGAAACAGGTTTGAAACAAGGATGTATACTGTCTCCTTTACGTTTTGGGATTACAGTAGACTTCATAATGAAAAAATGCTGCACAGGTAACACAGGTAGGACTAGGTACATGGGACCCAACTGGAAAACCTTGATTTTGCTGATGACATAACTCTTATCAGTAATAATGTGAATTCCATGCAAGAAGAAACAGATAGGCTGTCTTCACTGGCTAGCAAAATAGGACTTGAAATTAACAAGGGCAAAACAAAAATAATGAAAATTCCTGTCAATCAAAATGGAAAAATACACATAGAAGGGACAGATATTGAAGAAGTCAATCAATTTGCATACTTTGGCAGCTACATAGACCAGATGGTGACACTAGAAAGGAAGTTAGGATCAGAATTTCAAAAGCAGCATCAATCTTCAAGAATCTTGAGAACATATGGAATTCAAAAGTTATAAGCACAAAAACCAAGTTAAGACTACTCAATTCAAATGTAATATCCACCCTCATTTATGCATGCGAAAGCTGGGAAACAATTAAAGAAATAGAAAAGAAATTAGACTCTTTTGAAAACAAATGCCTAAGGAAAATATTCGGCATCAAGTAGAATGAATTCAAGAACAATGTAGAGATAAGACAGATGACTGAACAACAACCAGTCTCATGGGTGATCAGCAAAAGGAGATGGACATATGTTGGTCATTTGATGAGAAGAAATGGTCAGAGAATCCCAAAACAAGCTATCAAGTGGAACACAACAGGCCGAAGAAAACGAGGCAGATCGCGTGAAACTCTGAAGAGGACATTGTTAAGAGAATCCAAATCAACAGGTATAAAGTCCTTTGACGAGGTTGAAACACTTGCCGAAGACAGGAAAAATTGGCGAACTACTTTGCGAGCCGTATGTGACGTTTAACGGCACGGGAAGGATATAAGATATAAGATTATTCCTGACTCTCAATTTGAATGCTATAAATAACCAATCCTGTTGTTTTTTTACACGTATACTTTTGTTTATAAATGAAATATATTGGGAAAATATGGCATACCACGAAAACAGTGAAAAAAATCTTTTATGTGAATGGTAACTAAGCAGCGAGGTAGCATCAACAGACTTACTGTAGTAGTATTAAACAGCAACAACAAACACGTCAGGATATCAATTTTCAGTAATGATGGCGTATTTTTTTTAAAATGTATCGTTCGCTGAGAGTTATTTATATAAAAGTTATTTAAAACATCAAAAGCACGGTGATGAAACATTATGTTTTATAGTATAGTTCACTGTGCGTGCAAGGTAAAGATATGTCGCAGTAGAACCAGATCCTCTTTGCTGCCACTCCTTCGATTGTGCATAAAGTGGATGTGAATGTGTTTACTTGTTTCTGAATGTTTGTGTCGTGCACATAAAAGAAAAACAACACTTACAACCTACGCATTCAGGAAAATATGAAAAGATAGGTCGATATATTAACCTGGAAAGTAATTTCTTTATATGTATGTATGTATGTATGCATGCATGTATGTATGTATGTATGTATGTATGTATGTATGTATGTATGTATCTATCTATCTATCTATCTATCTATCTATCTATCTATCTATCTATCTATCTATCTATCTATCTAAATGTCCATCTACCGACTGCCATTTCTATATTTGTCCGTTATTCCGTTTGTCCGTTCGTTTTTTTCTGTATATCTGTGTGATTTATATTTACTAAATTTTCATGTACGACATTGACAGTAATGCCTCTTTTGAAGAATTGTTTATCAAGATGAACCTGAACTTGGTACAGAAGTTTCATTTAGTTTTTGTATGTTAAAAATAGAATGTTACTGAGGGGATGAACTTCTTAGAGAAGAAAGAATCTCTAATGGTGCTCCGAGATTAATTTTCACAGAGGGAAAAATCTGGCTCAGGTCCTAACATAAAATTTCTTATCTTTATTACAATGTTTACATTATTCTTACCAATCGCATATGCTTCATAGTCTTCCATTTAATCTTTTATTTATTTTTTTTCTATTAAGGTCGATGTCTTCTTTGTTACTGATGTATAACTTCATTTTCTAGTGGGTTTTTGTCTGTATTATTTTGAATCCGAATGCCATTTCGTGATGTACATTTCACGCAGAGCTTAGATAATATTGTTTCCTTATATTTTCTTTTCTTGTATAAATTATAAGCTAATTAATTATAAGCTATCGAATAGACTACCCTAGACTGACGTCAGCGAAGCACATCTTGTCCTCATCCTTCATTTCCATTCATACTTGCAGTAACAGCCTCAGCCAAGTGAGAGTACTAAAGATAATTATGGTCTCAATGATGGAGATATCCTAAAATGCCATAGGATGGTCTCCTGCTTTTTAGTTTCAATTTAGGTATGCAAAAAATTGCCACAGCAACGATTATTCCAGTAGAAACAAGAAGTGTGCTTCAACAGTTCCCCCACATGGGCTTCAAAGATCTTCCCCAAGACATGTGCAATGAGGGAGAACGAGAACAGAGACATGAAAACATTTTAACAATTCTTAGTAACATTATTCAACTGGCGATGTTGACGATGTTGTGACAGTGACGGTCATTACTAGAACACACACACACACATACACACGCACGCACGCACGCACGCACGCACACACACACACACACACACACATATATATATATATACATCTATATATGTATATATAATCCATTACTCGAAAACGTAAATGGAAGAGTGTTTCGTATTTTGTGGTTTTTCGAGCTGTGTATTAGTTACCATTGCTTTCCTTGCGGGCAGTGGCTCTACTAGTTAGTGATAGTAGACATTGTCTCTACACTGAGATCATCTGCCTACTGTCATAGAATGGTGACCATAACCAACATTATCTGTAGGCTACTCTTCCATTCCATTCACCACCCGCTTCCATGGCTTCATGTCACCCTGATCGGGGGTTTATACTAAACCCAGACAACAGCATAGAAGGTCAGATAGGAAAAAGATCTGGTAGCGAGTCCCCCAGGCCAGACAGATCTAATTTTAACACTGGGGAATGTGTGAGACAGAGGTCAGTACTAGTAATTGTGATGACGGACACAAACCTGACGGTGTTACTAAGGAACACACCTGCATCAAACTAAAAAGGAAAATAAGAATAGGAACATGGAATGTGAGAAGTATGTATGAGGGAAAGTATCAAATGATAAGTGACGAGATGAAAAGAACGAGAATAAGCATTTAGGGAATCTGCGAACATCAATGGAAAGGATCAGGACACTTCAAGAGCGAGAATGATAATATCTTTATATACTGTGGTGGAGAATTAGAAGGAACGAATGGAATGGCTTTTTACTTTGACAAATCAACATCAAAAGCATTACTAGGTTACAATCCAGTAAGTGATAGAATCCTCAATATAAGGCTTAAGGGCATTCCAAGAAATGCAAAGGTCATCCAGATATATACACCTACATCAGCAGCAGAAGAAGAGGAAGTAGAAGACTTTAAAAACACACTGCACACAACGATAGACCACGTACGAAAAAATGATATTGTATTAATAATGGGGAGTTTAATGCAAAGATTAGTACAGAAAGCGCTGAAGACGAAGGATATGTTTTGGGAGAATTTAGCATAGGACATAGAAATGAGACAGGTAACACTCTAATCGCGTTTTGCATGGAAAATGAGGTCATTATAGCAAACACACTTTTTAAACAACCCCCAAGAAGATTTTACACATAGACATCACCTGATGGGAAAACAAAGAATCAAATAGATTACATTTTAGTGCACAGAAGGTGAAGATCAAGTATAACATCAGCAAAAACTTTACCACGTGCTGACTGTGACATGGAGCATGAATTACTAATAGCAGACATGAAGATAAAGATAAAAAAGACAGTTACGGGATCAAGACCTCTCCGCTTTGATCTTACAAAAGACCAGAACAATACGGTATAGAGGTGAAGAACCGTTTCGAAATCCTGATGGCTGTACAGGAGGAGATGCAGCCAGATGAATTGGCTACACAGGCCAAAGATATCTGAATAACAACAGCTAAAGACATGGTTCCAGTAAAAAAAACCAAACGAATGAATGGATTACAGCAGGCACACTAGAACTGATAAAACAACGTAGAGAAATGAAGATGCAATGGAAAGTGACAAACAACAGCAAAGAGGAATATAAATCTTCAATAAAAGAAGTACGAAGAAACATAAGAAAAGAAAAAAAAACAATACATTCACAATTGTTGTGAAAGAATAGAAGGAAATCAAAAGTATGGAAGAGATAGTAAAATGTTTAGGGAAATGAAGACATTGACGAGAAATGTCACATGTAAGCTAAATATAATTTGTGACGAGATAGGGAATACTCTGATAGAGACAGAGGAAATTCTAGAAAGATGGAAGGATTATTGCAGAGGAATGTATGAAATAACCGACCATGAAAGCAGAAATCAACAGTGTGAATTATTATTGGTGGAGAAAGAACCCGAACCGATATTAGAAGAGATTTTATGGGCATGCATGCAAGAAACTCTCTACTATAGAGAACGGAACAACAACACAACTCCTTCAGATTATCAGTGGAAGTACCCCCCTCCCTCAGATAAGTGTTTCAGCCCTATTAAACTCCTGACACTCTAATAGGGGTAGGCCCCTCTGGGTCATGACTCCCAGAGGTCTTGTGAGTTGTTGCTTTTTGTTTTGTCCCGGGATTGAGTTGGCACTGGACTTTTGAAGTGCGTCTTTAGCGATCTTAGCCACGAAGGACTGGTGTTGTTGGCGGCGACAAGCGAAATTATTTATGTTCCCAATGCTTGTTTCGCATACTCCACAGCCAGCATGAAGCCTTTTCTGCTGTTTCTGAAAGGCTTTTCAATGCCCTTGCTCATGCTTGTCCCTTTATGCCCAGTTGCTTGCATAGGTCGCATGCTGATGTTGCTACGAATCCTCTCGCTCCCACTTCAACAGCTGTCAGTTTTGCCCTGACTCCTGCCCCCTGCCTCAGTTGCTTGACCAGGTCATTGTACTTCTCACATTTGAGCAGATGTTGTTCCTGTTCTTGTTTCGTACGGAACCGTAAGCTCAATCATTATTATTTCCTGTTTTTCTATGGAGTACACTACAATGTCTGGACGCATTCCTGTGTTCTTAATGGCAGTCGGGTATTCTCTTCTTCCTGGTAGGTCCGCTATCACACCCCAGTCATTTCCACTATCTAGCAGTGATGGTAAGGGAATTTCCCTGATTTCAATATTCGATGTCGTACCAGCACCTATGAAGTATTTAGGTGGGATCTCACCTCTTTTGTTGTTATTTGCTTTATCTTTTGCTCTGTCTACAATGGCTACTAGTTCCTGCAGCACTCTGTTGTGCCGCCAGGTGTAGCGTCCTTGACCTAATGATACTCTGCATGCTGACAGCACATGTTCCAATGTTTGCCTTTCGTTGCAGAGAGGGTACTTTATGTCTTCTGATAAACCCCATTTGTATAAGTTGAGGCCTGTAGGCAGAAGGTCATAAGCAGCTCTGATGATGAAGCTAAGTCTCAAGGGTGCCATTTTCCAAATGTCATTATATGTTAGTGATCTCTGCAGGACTTCCTCCCATTTTGTCCACTGACTTTGCTGTACCTGTTGGACTGCCTTCTGGACCCGCTTATCATCCTCTGAATTCCTTACTTCGCTGATGATCATATCCCTTCTTTCCTTACAGGAGGCCTTTGACCACCATTTGATTTCACCATGGCCAAATCCCCTTTTGTTGGTCTGGGTGTATCCTATTACTTCTTTCAGCTCCTGAGTTTCCCTGGCTGCGGTCACTTCCTCACTTACTCTCCACTTTCGTCGAGTTTTAAGTGTTGGCTGCACTTCTCGTACTACTGGATCCGTGGATTCTTGTAGCATCATTGCAAGTCTTCTCTTTCCTACCTTGTATTCTTCGACCACAGATCTGAATGGCAGCTGCAGTTTGCTCTTCTTGCAGTACAGTGCCACATCCGTTAATCCTGGTGGTACACCCAGCCACTTTCTTATGAATTTATTTATCTTTCTTTCAACTGCCTCTTCTGTGCTTGTACTTACTTCGTAAATGAGTAGTGGCCACATCAGTTTTGGATTCAGCATGAACTGGAGGCTCCATATTTTGAACTTCCCCAGTATCTTGCTTTTGTCTATGATGTTCAGTCCATTCTGTGCCATTTCTATGACCTGCTTCACCGCGTTTGAGTCTTTCATGGATGCATCATATACTCTACCAAGGGTCTTCACTGGCTCTTCCCCTACAGTTGAGATTACTTGATTTGCCACTGTGTACGATCTTTCTATCACTTTCCCCTTTCTGAGTGACAGACTCTTTGACTTCTTTGGCTTGAAGCTCATGCGGCACCATATGATAAGGTTATCCAAACGCTCTAACATCTTTCGTGCCTGTGCTTCACTGGTTGTTATTACTTTTGTGACATCCATGAATGCTTTTAGTGGTGGCATCTGACATTCATTTCTGAGCCTTGGGCCTTCTGCTGCTCCTTCTCCTGCTTTCAAGATTACTTGCATGGCTAGTACGAACAGTATGGGAGATAATGTACAACCCATTGCAATTCCTACCTGGAGCTCAATCCATCTTGTAATATATCCTGATGTTCCATATCTCATGAGGAACCCTGTGAAGTACATTTTCAGCATATTCGTGATTTCTTTTGGCACATGATACATGTCTAGTGCTAGCCATATCATCTGGTGTGGTACTGAGCCATATGCATTGGCTAGGTCAAGCCATATTACCTGTAGATCTTGCTTTCCAGATCTTGGCTGCTGAATAACTTCCCAATCATTGAACCATGCTCGAGACATCCTGGGGAACCCGGAATTTCTCCCTTCTGCACGGATGTATCAATGTAATCATTGTCTAGGAGGTATGTTGTTAGTCTCTTTGCCATTACGGAGAAGAATATCTTTCCTTCCACATTCAGAAGTGAGATTAGTCTGAACTGGTTGATTTCAGTAGAATTCTGCTCCTTGGGAATGTATACTCCGTTAGCCTTTTTTCCATTCTTTACTTATGAGTCCCTTGGTCCATGCTGTTCGTAGGAGTTTATGAAGCTTCTTTAGTACTTTAGGGCATCTTCTGTATAGTATGTAAGGAACACCATTTGTACCTGGTGCTGACTTGCCTTTAGCTTTTCTTACAACGCTCTCTACTTCTTGTAAGGTTGGTGGGCTGCATTTGAATTTGCTGCCTGGTGCACAGGGCCACACTAGACCTTTCATCTGATTTTTATCAGAGTATGTCTTGCACAGATGTTCCTCGAGCACGTCCCTACTTGCTTTCAGCGTACCTGATTTTGGCTGTTCAAAGAGCTGCTTAGCGAACCCGAAGGAATCTCTGTAGAACTTCTCTCTTGCATATCTGGTTTCCCTCTTCCTTTTACATAGTCTTTCAGCTCTGGAAAGGGCATTGTGCTGGGATTTAGATGCTGCCAAACCTGTCTTAGTCCTTCCTTTTCTGATTCGTGTGCCTTCTTGAACATTTTCCGGGCATAGTTTTTCTGCTGTCTTATTGCTTCTATTTTCCTCTGTCTTCTTGACTTTCTTGGTGTTACTTTTTCTCTTAAATAAACAGTCTGAAAAATGGTAAATCACCAGGACGTGTTCAGATAACAGTTGAACTTATTAAAACAGGAGAAATGTGCAACAATCTATCATGCACTATGTAAAAAGATATGGCATTAAAAAAATGGTAACCTGAAATTATGCACAAGCTAAAGAACTGTTGCCCTAATTCGTCAGGCCAGTAAAATTCTATTAAAAATCATAATGGATAGTCGTAAGAAAACAGAAGAAGTCAATATGGTCCAAGCTGGCTTCAGGCAAGGATCAAGACGTCATATATTCAATATAATATTAATAATAGAGAAATGCAAAGAATTCAGTGTGAATCTACATTTATCCTTTATAGATAATTCAAAGACATTTGATTGTGTACAACATCAGAACCTTTGGAAATGATGGAAAGAATGCAACATCCAACACATCTCATTCAATTAATATCACTGATGTATCTAGAACAGCAAGCAACAGTAAGAATAAATGGTGAAACATGAACTTGGTTTGACATAAAGCAAGAGGTCCGTCAGGGGTGCATAATGTCACCTTACTTATTTAATTTGTATACTGAAAATATAATGAGGAATGTTGGAAAAGATATAGACAAAGAACATTACGACGACATAAAAATTGGAGGTTATGAAATACCAGAGATTAGATATACTGTAGACGCAGTATTATTGTCCAAAACACAGAAAGAAATAGAAAAACTAATTATGTAAGTCCATAAGAACAGCGAAGAGCAAAACTTCTATCTTAATACGAAGATAGCTAAATTGATGACAACTGACAAAACAAATAAGGCAGCTGAAATATATATCAATGGAGAAAAATTGGAAGAGGTAGAGAGTTTTGAATATCTTGGATCACTACTAACTAATAATGGGGATACAAAATATTTGGGAAAACATTTGTCGGTCTTCAGAAAGTAAGACAACTAAAGAATCTGAGGAAAAGAACAGACAGAACTACAAAAATAAGATTTTTTTAAGGGCTTGCATCTTTCCCATCTCAACATACGCCTGTGAGACCTGCACACTTAACAAAACAGCTGAGAAACAAATAAATGCCTTTGAATGTAAATGCTACAGAAGAGTTATTCAAATATCAAGGACACAAAAAAAGAACAAATATATCCATACTACAAGAACTTAATATTGAAGAAGACTAGCTAGTAAGAAGGATTAAATAAAGAAAACTGAAGTATTTTGGACACATTAAACGTCATGATATAGAGAAGACCGTCTTGAAATGGGAAAAAGAAAGAGAGGAAGACCAAGGCGAAGATGGCCGCATGACATCGTTGATGATCTGCAAATGGATGCATCACCCCCAGGCCATCTTGCTCACAACCGAGAAGCCTACAATAGTGCTGTTAGAGAGGCAAAGTTCCGCAAGGGACAAGCAAATGTACGAAATAATGAATGAATGTATTATTTACAAATATATAATGAGATATTGTTGAAAGTAGAACAAGTCTAACACGATTCACTTGCAACTCACGTGTAAGTAATACACGTAGTCTGCAGGTGATTAAATTTGACATTTCTAAGAATTGTGTTCATGAAACACCGTTCATATAAACTGAACAATAAGGAAGGAAATAAATCACTATCTCAGACCTCAGTGTAGATAATCTACTATTCCTGGCTCTGAATGTGTATGCTATAAAGTAGCAATCTTATTTTTATACGTAGAATTTTATTTATGACTGAAAATTTATAGGAAAAACATTGCATATCATGAAAACAATGGAAGAACATTTTGTATGAGTGGTAACTAAGCAGCGAGATAGTATCAACAGACTAACTGTATCAATATTAAACAGAAACAACAAACACGTCAGGATATCATTCTTCACAAAAGGTGAGGTGTTTCTTTAAAATGTATCATACATTGTGTGTTATTTATATAACGGTGAGATAAAACATCAAAAACAAAAAAAAATCTCCGGGTACCAAGATACAGGTCCTCTCATTTTCTGGTGACATTCTGTTTTATTGTCTAGTTCAGTGTGGGAGCAAGGTAAAGACATGTCGCAGTAGAATTAGATCAGGAGATTTTTCCTCTTTGCCATCACTCCCTCGTTTGCGCATAAAGTGTTTACTTGTTTGTGAATATTTGTGTCGTGCACATAAAAGAACAACACTTACGCTCTACGCATCCAGGTGAAGATAAAAAGGTAGGTAGAGATATATTCATTTATTCATTTCTTAAGTTACTTTTATCTATCTATCTATCTATCTATCTATCTATCTATCTATCTATCTATCTATCTATCTATCTATCTATCTATCTATCTATCTATCTATCTATCTATCTATCTATCTATCTATCTATCTATCTATCTATCTATCTATCTATCTATCTATCTATCTATCTATCTATTCAAATGTCCGTCTGTCTCTTTGTCATGTCTATATTTATCCGTTATTCTCTTTGTTCGTCCGTCTTTTCTGTATATCTATCAACCTATGTGATTTATATGCACTAAATTGTCATATGGGACATTAGCAGTAATGCTTGTTTTGAAGAATTTTTACTCAAGATGAGCCTCAACGTACGACATAAATTTCTTTTAGTTTTTGTTTGTTAAAATAGAATGCTATTGAGGGTATGAAGTACTTAGAGAAGAAAGAATCTTTACCGGTGCTCTGAAATTAATATTCACGGACAGAAAAATCTGGTACAGACTTTAACATAAAGTTACTGATCTTTATTACAATGTTTACATTAGTCATACGAATCGCGTATGCGTCATTGTAGTTTATTTATCTTTTATGTCTTTTTGTTATGAAGGATTATATATTTCTTGTTAGTGGTGTATTATTTCGTTACTACTGGTTATGATCATCATTCTATGACGGTAGACAGATTATCGCAAAGTAGGGACAATGGCTACGGTCACTGACTAGTACAGTCACTGCACATATGAAAAGCAATAGTAGACTACCTTCTGTAAACATAGGAGGGGAAGTCACTAAGTAACTCGCAAATTGAAATATTTTATCAGTGGCAGTTATCAGGTCGTATGTAAATATATCCTTAGATAGTAAAATCATCAAACTTTATAATAGTTGTATGTAGGGAGCGCTGGGAGTTATGTGCGCATGCGCAAAGCAATAACAAAATGGCTACCCGACTATTAGTGTGTACCCAAGAATAACAGAGAAGTGTAGTGCGATTTTTGTGGACTAAAGGACATTCAGTTGAGGACATTCATATGGGAATGATTACAGTTTATGCTGAAAAGTGTTTATCACGTAAAGCGGTCTATAACTGGGTAAAAGAATATTTTCAGGGACGTATTGAAATTGTTGGCAAAGTCCGAATTGGCCGCCCTGTTTAGATTGCAGCAGAAGCGACTGTGCATCGTGTGAATGAGATTATCAGAGCTGAAAGAATTTCCACAAATATGGTGACAATTATTGAGGAAAGACGCTGGCGATGGTTGGGACATGTGCTCAGAATGACTGACAACTCACTACCAAAAATAGCACTAAGATGGACACCACAGGGGAACAGAAGTAAGGGTAGACCAAAAGAGACATGGAGAAGAACAACAGAAAGGATGTTGAGCAATAGAGGGCTCACCTGGGCAAGAGCAGAAAAAAAGGCGAAAGACGGGCATTTGTGGAAAACCCTTGCGGAAGCCCCATGTGCCCTGGGCACTTAAAGGTTCAGAGAGAGAGAGAGATGGTGACAATGTGAATTCTGTATTGTACTATGAAGTTCTGTCGATGCTACGGGATGCAATTCAAAGAAAACTTCCTAGTCTGCTGACTAGAGGTGTGCTTCTCCTTCGTGACAATGCCAGACCACATACGGCTCGATTAACCCAAGAGAAAATTAGCCAGTTGGGCTGGGAAGTTCTTGAACATCCACTCTATAGTGAAGACTTAGCTATATAGACTTAGCTCCAAGTGATTTTCGCCTGTTTGGTCCATTGAAAAACCACCTTGGCGGGAGAAGATTCTCGAGTGACGAAGAGGTGTAAACAGAAGTAAAAAAATGGTTCAGAAATTGGACTCCCGATTTTTACGCCATGGGTATTGCATTACTGATTACACAATGGGACAAATGTATCAATGTTGGTGGCGATTAAGTTGAGAAATAGGGGAATAATGTAGGTTCAAAAATTAAAAGTTTTCAAATTACTATCGCATTTAGTGTTTTTTTTTTGTTTTTTTAACAAGCATTTGCGAGTTACTTAGTGACTTGCCCTCGTACTAAGAAACTCTAACAGCAACGTGAAAGGTCAGATAAAAAATGGATCTGCTGGCAAGTCCCCCAGGCCAGATGGATCTAATTTTAACACCGATTAAGAGTGTGAGACAGAGGTCAGTACTAGTAACTGTCATGTCAGACAAAATCCTGACGGTGTTACGATGGAAAACACCTGCATCAAACTAAAAAGAAACATAATAGTAGTAACATAGAATGTGAGAACTATGTATGAGAGAAAGTATCAAATAATAAGTGACGAGATAGAAAAAAACGGGGATACACATTTTAGTAAAGTGCGAACATCGATAGAAAGGATCATGACGCTTCAAGAGCGAGAATGATAATATCTTTATATACTGTGCTGGAGAATTAGGAGGAAAGAATGGAATGACTTTTTACTTGGACAAATCAACATCAAAACCATTACTAGATTACAATCCATTAAGTGATAGAATTCTCACTATAAGACTTAAGGACACTCCTAGAAATTTAACAATTATCCAGATATATGCACCTACATCAGCAGCAGAGAAAGAGGAAGCAGAAGACTTCTATAACACACTGCAAATGACGATAGAACAAGTATGAAAAAAATGATATTTTATTAATAGTGGGCGGTTTTAATGCAACGATTGGTACAGAAAGAGCAGAAGACGAAGGATATGTTTTGGGGAAATTTAGTATATTACACAGAATGAGGCAGGAGACAATCTAGTGACATTTTGCATGGAAAATGAGATAATGGTCGCTAACACATTTTTAAACAACATCCACGAAGATTTAATACATGGAACTGATGTGAAAACCAACAATCAAGCCGATTAAATTTTGGTGCAAAGAAGGTGGAGATTAAGTATAAAATGAGCAAAAACTTTACCAGGTGCTGATTGTGACACCGACCATGAGTTATTAATAGCAGACATGAAGATAAAGATGAAAAGACAGTTAGGGATCAAGACCACTCCGCTCTGATCTTACAAAAATACTAGAACAATACGGTATAGAAGTGAAGAACCGTTTCGAGATACTGATTGCTCTACAGGAGGAGATCACACCAGATGAACTGCTACGCAGGCCAGAGATATCTTAATAACAACAACAACTAAAGATATGATTTCAGTAAAGAAAACACACACGAATGAATGGAATACAACAGGCACACTAGAACTAATAAAACAATGCAGAGAAATGAAGGCAAAATGGAAAATGACAAATAACAACAGGGATGAATATAAATCTTTAGCAAAAGAACTAGCAATAAACAACAGAACAGACAAAAAACAAATACATACAAGATTGTTGTGAAAAAATAGGATATCAAAAGTGTAGAAAAGATATAATGAATGTAAATGCTATAGAATGTAAATGCTATAGAAGAGTTCTCCAAATATCGTGGACACAAAAACGAACAAATATATCTATACTGCAAGAGCTTAATATTGATGAAGGCTGGCTAGTAAAGAGGATTAAAGAGAGAAAACTTAAATATTTTGGCCACATTAAACGTCATGATAATTTAGAGAAGACCATATTGGAGGGATACATAGTGGGAAAAAGAAAGAGAGGAAGACCGAAACGAAGATGGCTGCAAGACATCGTTGATGATCTGGAAATGGATGCAGCAGCAGCAGGTCATCTTGCTCACAACCGAGAGGCCTACAGGAGTGCTGTTTGGGAGGCAAAGTTCCGCAAGGGACATGCAAAGGAATGAATGAATGAGAAAAGATAGTGAAATGTTTAAAGAAATGAAGACATTGACGAGAAATGTCACATCTAAGTTAAATGTAATTTGTAACGAGATGGAGAATACCCTTGACAGAGACAGAGGAAATTCTAGAAAAATGGAATGAATGTTGTAGAATAATGTATAAAATAACTGACTGTGAAAGCAGAAATAAACACAGTGAACTATTATGGGAGGATTGTGATGAGATAGCGGCTGAACTTATTAAAACAGGAGGAAAGGAATGTGCAACAATCTGTTATGCACTATGTAAAAAGATATGGTATTCATGTATTTGGCCAAAATAATGGGAAAGAAATGTATTCATATCACTGCCAAAAAAGGGTAACCTGAAATTATGCACAAACTACAGAACCGTTGCCCTGATTAGTCATGCCAGTAAAATTCTATTAAATATGACAATGGGTAGGATTCATAAGAAAACAGAAGGAGAAGCCAACATGCTCCAGAATGGTTTTAGACAAAGAAGAGGAACAAGATATCATATATTCACTATAAGATTAATAATAGAGAAATGCAAAGAATTCAGTGTGAATCTACATTTATCCTTTATAGACAATTCAAAGACATTTGATTGTGTACAACGCCAGAAACTTTGGAAATGATGGAAAGAATACAACATCCAACATATCTCATTCAATTAATATCACTGATGTATCTAGATCAACAAGCAGCAATAAGAATAAATGGTGAAATAACAACTTTGTTTAAGATAAAGCAATAGATCCGTTAGAGGTGCATAGTGTCATCTTACTTATTTAATTTACATACTGAAAATATAATGAAGAGTCTTATAAAAGATGTAGACAAAGAACATTACGACGACATAAAAATTGGAGGTTATGAAATACCAGAGATTAGACATGCTGAAGACACAGTATTACTGTTCAAAACACAGAAAAGAATAGAAAAACTAATTATGTCAGTCCGTAAGAATAGTGAAGAGCAAAACTTCTATATTAAAGCAAAGAAAACTAAATTGATGAAACCTAACAAAAGAAATAAGTTAGTTGAAATATATATCAATCAGGACAAATTGGACGGGGTGGAGAGTTTTGAATATCTTGGATCGCTACTAACTAATAATGGAGATACAATGAGGGAAATTAAAAGGGAGACAGCTATCGGTCTTGAAAAAATAAAACAATTAAAGGAGCTAAGAAGAGGAGCAGACAGAACTACAAAAATTATATTTTGTAAGGGCATGCATCTTTCCCATCGCAATATATGCCTGTGAGACCTGCACACTTAATAAAACAGCTGAGAAACAATGCCTTTGAATGTAAATGCTACAGAAGAGTTCTTCAAATATCATGGATATAAAAAAGAACAAATAAATCCATACTACAAGAACTTAATATTGAAGAAGGCTGGCTAGTAAGGAGGAATAAACAGAGAAAACTGAAATATTTTGGACAATTTAAACGTTATTATAAACTAGAAAAGACCATTTTCGAAAGGTACATAATGGGGAAAAAAAGAAATTAAGACCAAGGGGAAGACCATCACAAGACGTCGTTGATTATCTGCAAATGGATTCATCAGCGGCAGAGCATCTTGGCTACACCCGAGAGGCCTACAGGAGTACTGTTAGGGAGGCAAGGTTCCGGAAGGGACATGCAAACAACTGAATGACTGACTTTCTTTTTTCGTTTATCATGCTGAATCAGTATCTTCTGTTTAAATTGTTTATTTCGCGTTGCGAATTTCATGCAGACTTTAGATATTATTTGCTTATCCTTTCCTTTCTTGTATACATTATAAGCTATCGAATAGACTACCCTAGATTGGCATCAGAGAAGTACATCTTGTCCTCATCCTTCCTTTCCATTCGTACTTGCAGTAACAGCCTCAGGCAAGTGAGAGTACTGAAGATAATTATGGTCCCAATGATGGAGACATCAAAAAATGGCAATGGATGATGGTCTCCTGCGTTTTAGCTTAAATTTAGGTATGCAAAATTTGCCAGAACAACCCTTAATCCGTTCGAAACAAGACGTGCGCTTCAACACTTTGTGAACTATTTACTCGATGCTCAATGGTTGTACGACTTTGGGCTGAAAGAAATAGTTCACATAATTCCGGATGTGAGAGGGTACCATTTATGGCGAGAAAAGGCGTGGCGGGAATTAGTAAGATATTAGACAAGCTGAGACATGGCGGGCAAGTGCGATTCATCTGTTTTTATGAGTATCGTAATTACTTAGCCCTACCGACCCTCACATTGTGTAAATATGTAGTGTGAATCATAACGTGCTGTGGAATACGTCGTTTACAGATCATATTGATATTCTAACTGATTCATGAATCATCGTCATATCTGGATGTGCACCTATTAACGTCCATCAGTACCTTCATTTGCATGGATAATTTATATGTCGCAATGATATCGGGAGATACATGGCCAGGCTGCAGAGCTGATAGATCAATGATGTGAGTGAGCATTTAATCTGGTGCAGAGGGGGGAGAGAACTCGATAGCGGACTGTCGTGAGATTGGTTAGAGTGTTAGCACATCTGGATTTCATGGATTGAAGAAGTGAGATAATAGTGCGTTAGCACATCCCGATTTCATGGATTGATGGAGTGAGATAATAGTGCGTTAGCATATCTGGATTTCGTGTGTTGAGGGAGTTAGAGTAATTGCGTTAGCGCAAGGGGAACTTAAGGGATTTGCGGAAGAGAGTTATAGGCATGTTAACTGTGAGATGAATAAGTGCATTGGCACATGGAGATAATTCAGGAAGTGCTTGTGGTGTAGTTTCGCAGAAGGGCTGCTGGTTAATAAGTACAAAGGCACGCCTTGGAGATATATAATATGCATTGTGATGGGGAATGGGTTGAGGCCTGGATGGTTGAGTTAGCTGACAGCATTGCATTATTGATTACTATGCCTTATACATATCAATGATATGTGTTCTATGTTCTCTGTAAGTAATGTATCTGTGTAATGTAACGTATCTATGTCTACCATGTTCCATGTAGTGGATAATAAAACGTTCATGTATTATAATGTACGACTTGGTGATGTATGTCATGTTGTGGAACGATTGTGACATGCATATGTAACATAATGCTCCACTGGCATACAGTACCCTTGAGGAGGTAAAATCCTGTGTCAACGGTCGGAGAGATGGGTTTTGAGTTTGGCCGCCCAGTAAGGTAGTACATAGCCAACGGAAATGCAGGTTTTCAGCTGTTTTGGGACATATCTCTTCCCAAAATAATTCATAGTTGTAACTAAGCGCACGTCCAGTTTACAACTTGCACCACATCGATTTCAAAGATCTTACTGAAGGCATTTACAATGAGAAAGAAAGAAAACAGAAACATGAATACATTTTAACCATTCTTAGAAACTTTCAGATTTTTACTTTATCGATTCAGCTAGTGATGTTCACTATGTTGTGACAGTAGCGATCATTACTACAACACACACACATACATATATATACACACATATCATCCATTACTGAAAATGTTAGATGAAGGAGTGCTTCGTATTTCGTGGTTTTTCGAGTTGTGTATTATTTACAAATGTGTAATGAGATATTGTTTCAACGTGGAACAAGTCTAACACGATTCACTTACAACTCGCATGCACTTTATACACGTAGTCTGCAGGTAATTAAATTCAACATGTCTAACAAATTTGTTGACGATACACCATTTGTGTAAACTGAACAATAAGAAAGGAAACAAAATCACTATCCCAGACCTCAGTGTAGATAATCTGTGATTATTGCACTTTACTATTATTCCTGACTCTCAGTTTGTATGGTTTAAATAAGCAATCCTGTATTTTTACACGTATACTTTTATTTATAAATGAAAATATACAGGAAAAATATTGCATGCCATAAAACGTTGAAACAAATTTTGTGTGAATGGTAACTAAGCAGCGAGTTAGCATCAACAGACTTTCTCTTTGAACCTTAAGTGCCCAGGGCAGATGGGGCTTCCGCATCTGTTTTCCACAAATGCTTGTCCTTAGCCTTTTTTTCTGCTCTTGCAGAAAAACTAATAATATCAATATCAAACAGCAACAACAAACGCCTCAGGATTTCAAACTTCACAAAAGATGAGGCGTTTCTTTAAAAATGTATCATGCACTGTACGTTATTTATATAACGGTGAGAACACACATCAAAAGCATTGCGGGTACCAAGATGTGGGTTTTATCACGGTGAGGAGATATTCTGTTTTATTGTCTAGTTCAATGTGCGATCAGGGTAAAGATATATCGCAGTAGAATTAGACTGGGAGATTTTTTTTCTCATTGCCATCACTCCCTCTAGTGCATAAAGCGCGCGTGAACATGTTCACTCGTTTGTGAATCCTTGTGTCGTGCACATAAAAGAAGACCAACACTTACCATCTACGTTTTCAGGTAAAGACGAAAAAATATGATCTATCTATCTATCTATCTATCTATCTATCTATCTATCTATCTATCTATCTATCTATCTATCTATCTATCTATCTATCTATCTATCTATCTATCTATCTATCTATCTGTCTATCTGTCTATCTGTCTATCTGTCTGTCTGTCTGTCTGTCTGTCTGTCTATTTGTCACGTCCATATGTATCTGTTATTCCGTTTGTCCGTTCGTATTTTCTGTATATCTATCAGTCTATGTGATATATATGTACTAAATGTTCATGTAGGACGTTAACAGTAATGCTTCTTTTGAATAATTCTTTTAATCAAGATGAATCTGAACTTGCTACAGAAATTTCTTTTAGTTTTTGTTTGTTAAAATAGAATGCTACTGAGGGTATGAACTCCTCAGAGAAGAAAAAATCTCTAATGGCGCTCCGAAATTAATTTTCATAGAGAGAAAAATCTGGCACATACTTGAACATAAAGTTATTTATAATGCTTACATTATTCTTAGGAATCGCATATGCTTCATTGTCTCTTATTTATAGTTTATTTCTTTTTGTTATGAAGGATTATGTGTTTTTTGTTAGTGGTGTATTATTTCGTTATGTTTTTTTTTCTTTATTATTATTTTTATAAATTTATTATTATATAGGTATTCTCTGTTTAATTTCTTTTTTTTCGTGTTGTGAATTTCATGCAGACTTTAGATAGTATTGTTAGCTTATCCGTTCTTTTCCTGTATAAATTATAAGCTACCGAACAGACTACCTTTGTTTGACGTCAGCAAAGCACATCATTTCCTCATCCTTCCTTTCCATTCATACATGCAGTAATAGCCTCAGCCAAGTGAGAGTACTAAAAATAATTATGGTCCCAATGATAGAGACATCCAATAATGGCATTTGATGGTCTCCTGCTTTTTATCTTCAATTTATTTGTGCAAGAATTGCTACAGCAACGCTTATTTCTTTCGAAACAAGAAGTGTGCTTCAACACTTCCATCGCATCGGCTTCAAAGATCTTCCCCAAAACATTTACAATGAGAGAGAACGAGAACAGAGAGATGAATACATTTTAACCATTCTTAGTAACATTAAGATGTATATTTTATGCATTAATCTGGTGATGTTGGCGTTGTTGTGACAATGACGGTCATTACATGAACACACACACATACATATATGTCCGTGTATATACACTGTTCAAAAAAAAGAAACGCAACAAATACGATTTTGCGATTTAAACTGAAGTTTGCTGATCAGGCACGGCCAAATTACCCGAAACGTTCACTTGGACATCACCTTCACGTGCTGACCGCAGCTGTACTCAGCAGATGATTCACGAGCACAGAAAAGCGACACTAGTCAAAACAGAAATTTTGATAATAACTCATGACAGATTCACGAGAACATCGTGAAGCCTACTGACACAAAACTCACTGACCATGTTATTGAATGCCTATAAAAGATTAACTTTCCTCGAAACAATTCATTTGAAAATTCAATGCGCAATTATGGCTCATCTCACTACAGAACAACGACTCATCATCACTGGACGTTTACAGATTGGACAGTTACAAAGTGTAGTGGCCAGACAATTTAATGTGGTTAGAAGCAGCATTAGACGATTTCAAGAAACTGGCTCAGTTACAGACCGGCCTCGTAGTGGAAGACCCATAGTCACAAATCCTGCTTCATATACGGCTAGGTCACCTCAGGAATCTTATTCTTCGTTCGCTTCTACCACCAAGATCGCCCCGTGATCCTACTGAATTTACACCTGTGATTCTTGATTGGTCCTGTGGTCCTCATGTGGTCCCAGAGAGGCCCACAAGAGATCCACGAGAGGACCACATGAGGTTCAGAGTATCGCGGAGCTTGGGCCTGTATTCTCGGTGGGTCGCAGAAGCGAATCACGTGACTCTGTGGTTTTCGTTGCACCAGTTTATTCTAGAGTTGGACTTTCTCACCGGAAAACCTCGACGTGATTAGGATACGCATATATTGCCGTCGGGTGAGAGGTGGTTGCCTATCCAGACTGCACTGGTCCAACGTCTCTGACTTCAGCATTTTGTAGTCGTGGCCGCTACCTTTCCTAGTTGTGACCAGGACGGAGCTTTTGTCCAGGAGGACGAATCCTCGCCACTAGTAGGTTTCACAGCTTGGTTAAGCCTGTTTAGCGTATTATCCCAGTATGGGCGCGTTTAGGACGTGTTCGACCTCTAGAGCAGAGGTACAAAGACATGAATAGTCATCAAGTTTCATCCCTGAGGTAAGCTGGTTTAGGCATATTTCACCAGTATGGATGTATATCGGACATGGCAGGCCTCTAGAACAGCGGTGCTGTGGTATGAGTAGCTCTCGTCGCGAGGCTACTGGACATACCGATTAATCTTCACTTTATCATTTCCATCACCTTTTCACAGCGGCAGCGCTTGGCAACTCTAATCGCATTTTCTTCATTGGCCCGGAGGAGTTTCACCCCTCTTGCGGCAGACGAAGAGTCTCGCCAGCAGTGGCTTAGTTTAAACCCTAGGTTAAGCCGGTTCAGGCAATCCGCTCGGTATGGGTGCACATAGGACGTGACCGACCACCAGCAGAGGTGCCGTGATTTGAGAAGTCCTGAATTCAAGACTACTTATTACTTCACTTAATTCTTTCTTTCATCATTTCCACGGTTGCTCCGCGCGGAAACCCCTTTCACACCTTTCTTCACTGGCCGGGAGGAGCCCCACTCCACGCATGCAGCTGAAGAATCTCGTCAGCAGTGGGTTTTAAATCAGAGTTTCCTTCTCTCAGATGAGCTACCAAACAAGACTCTCATCTACCCGAAGCGTCTGGTTTTCAGGCGCCAGATATTCGCCTTCGCCCCTTCTCCTGTCAGTTTGAACAGTTCCGCCACGAGAAGGCCAGGAGCTGGACTTGACTGTCAGAGGGCATTTGAGACGCACGCCTTGCAGACATTTAGTTAGAGTGGAGAGCGTATCCTCCACCACACCTCCGGCTATAACAGTCTTTAGAACCACCCCAGGAAATGATTTGCATCTGCGTCCTCAACAGTCCAGTCAATGACAGCAGCTTGTCGAATTTCAGATCAAACGGTCAGGAACCGGCTGCACGACGCTGGTCCTTGGGCTAGAAGACCCTACAGTGGTCCTGTTCTTACGGACCGGCATCGCCAGAACCATTGCAATGGGCGAACTAGCATCGTCCATGGACCGTTGCGAATGATCGGAGAAGGGTTTGGTTTAATGATGACTCATTCTTTCTGCTCTAGCGACATGATAGACGGAGAAGAGTTTATCTCAGAGTCCATGAGCGCTACGCTCAGAACTGCGTGGATGAAGCTCCTCCACATGGTGGTGGAAGTGTACTGGTGTGGGGGACGATCAGCTTCATTGAAAGAAGTGACCTAGTGCAAATTGAAAGACGTCTGAGTGCCGAACAATACGTCGTTGAAATTCTTCGTTCTCACGTCCTTCCATTCTGTCTGCAGTAGGGTCGATTTTTCAGTAGGAGAACGCTCGACCTCATGTGGCACAACTCATCATTCAGTTCCTCGCTGACAACAACGTCCAGACCATTCCGTGGCCATCCATTCATCAGACATGAGCCAAATAGAACACTTATGGGATGAACCCAACAGACCAGTCCATCAGCGAGACGTGGCGTGAACCAATCTCCGACAGTCGTCTCTTGCACTGTGGGAAGAATGTACAGCCATCCCACAACAACAGATCCAACGGCTAATCGCATCCATGTCAAGGAGATGTAGTTCTCTGATACAGACCAGGGAAGGCCATACACCTTACTAAATCGGAGGCCTCGGTCGCAAAGAATAAAAGTTCAAATCAAATTTAATGAACATCATTTCATTGTTAAATTCTTAAAGTTTCTTTATGCCCAGATCGAAACATTAATTCCGAAAAATAAAATTTTAATAAAAGTTTGAAATTTAGTGTTCACTACGACTACAGTAGTGTTGCGTTTCTTGAAATATATATATATATATAATCCATTATTGTAAATGTTAGAAGGAAGACTGTTTCGTATTTCGCGGTTTTTCGAGTTGTGTATTATTTACATATATAATGAGATATTGTTTGAACCTGGCACAATTGTAGCACGATTCACTTACGACTCACATGTACTTAGTGCACGTAGTATGCAGGTAATTAAATTCAACATTTCTAACAAAGTTTATTGACGAAACACCATTTGTGTAAACTAAACAATAGGAAAGGAAACAAAATCACTATCTCAGACCTCAGTGTAGATAATCTATGATTATTGTACCTTACTATCATTCTTGACTCTCAGTTTGTGTGGTTTAAATATGCAATCCTTTCTTTTACACATATACTTTTATTTATAAATGAAAATATACAGGAAAAATATTGCATACCACGAAAACGTTGAAAACAAATTTTGTGTGAATAGTAAATAAGCAGCGAGGTAGCATCAAAGGAATAACTGTATCAAAATATTAAACAGCAGCAACACACACGTCAGGATATCAATATTCACAAAAGATTAGGTGTTTCTTTAAAAATTGTATCATACACTGCGCGTTATTTATAAAACGGTGAGATAAAGCATAAAACCATTGTGGGTCCTATCTTGGTGTGGAGACATTCTGTTTTATGATCTAGTTCAATGTGCAAGCAAGGTAAAGATATATCGCAGTAGAATTAGATCGTTACGCCACTCCCTTGATTGTGCATAAGTGTGTGTGAATTTGTTTACTTGTTTGTGTCGTGCACATAAAAGAAGTAAAACACTTACACACTACGCATACAGGAAAAGACGAAAAGATAGTTCTAGATGTACTCATGTGAAAAGTAATTTTTGTTTGAAATAAAACATAAAAAACACTGTGGGTGACAAAAATCTGGGTTCTCTGGTGCTTCAGAGACATTCTGTTTTTTTGGTGTAGTTCAATGTGCGAACAAGGTAAAGATAAATCTCAGTATAATTAGATCGGGACATTTTTCTTCTTTGCCGCTGCTCCCTCAATTGTGCGTGTGAATGTGTTTACTTGTTTGTGAATGTTTGTGTTGTGCATATAAAAGATGAACAACACTTACTATCTACGCATCCAGGTAAAGATAAAAAGATAGTTCGAGATATATAAATTTGGAAAATATCTATCTATCTATCTATCTATCTATCTATCTATCTATCTATCTATCTATCTATCTATCTATCTATCTATCTATCTATCTATCTATCTATCTGTCTGTCTGTCTGTCTGTCTGTCTGTCTGTCTGTCTGGCAAAATGTCCGCCTGTCTATTTGTCACGTCTGTATTTATTCGTTATTGTGCTGATCCATTCGTCCTTTCTGTATATTTCTATGTGATTTATATGTACTCTTCTTTTTCATTCGCTTCTACCACTAAGACCGCCCCGTGATCCTACTGAATTTAATCCTGTGGTCCTTAATAGGTCCCGTGGTCCCCCTGTGTTCTCCGAAAGGAACACACGAGATCCCCGAGAGGACCACAAGAGGATCAGAGTATCGCAGAGGTTGGGCTTTTTTCTCGGTGGTCACAGCAGCGGGATTGCGTGACCTCGTGGATTTCGTTGCACCAGTTTAATCTAGAGTCGGACTTTCTCACCGGAAAACCTCGACGTGTTTTGGATATCAGTATATCCTAGCCCGGTGAGAGGTGGTTGCCAATCTAGTCTAGCGTTGGACTTTCCCACCGGAAAACCTCGACGTGATTAGGATACGCATAAATCCCCGTCGGGTGACAGGTGGTTGACTATCTAGACTGCACTGGTCCAGTGTCTCCGACTTTAGCATTTGTGGTCGTGGCCGCTACCCTTCCTAGTTGTGACCAGGACGGAGCTTTTGTCCAGGAGGATGAATCTTCGCCTCTAGTAAGTTTCACCCCTGGGGTAAGCCGGTTTAAGTGTATTATCCGAACATGGCGTGGTTAGGACGTGACCGATCTCTAGTGCGGAAGTACCGTGTCATGAGTAATCATCAAGTTTCACCCCTGGTTTAAGCCGGTTTAGGCATATTTCAGCAGTATTGGTATATATCGGACGTGGCCGTGCTCTAGAGCAGAGGTGCCGTGATATAAGTAGCTCTCTTCGCGAGACTACTGGACATACCGATTAAACTTCACTGTATCCTTTCCATCACCTTTCCACAGGGGCGCCGCCCGGCAACCCTATTCACATTTTCGTAATTTCTTATTTTGCCTGAAGGAGTTTCGCTGCAGGCGCGGCAGCCGAAGAATCTCTCCAGCAATGTCTTATTTTAACCCCTGGCTTAACCCTACTCGCGTTTTTCTTAATTTCCCAATAGGAGTTTCACCCCACCTACGGCAGCTGAAGAATCTCGCCAGCAGCGGTATATAAACTAACAAACATGACTCTCATGTACCCGAAGCGTCTGGTTTTCAGACGCCAGATATTCGCCCCTTCTCCTGTCAGTTTGAGCAGTTCTGCCACTAGAAGGCTGGACTTGACTGTCAGAGGCTATTTGAGACGCACATCTTGGAGACATGTAAGTGGGGTGTAGAGTGTATCCTCCACCCCACCTCCGGCTACAACAGTCCTTAGAACCATTTATATGTACTAAATTTTCATGTAGGGCTTTAACAGTAATGCTTATTTTTAAGAAGTTTTATTGAAAAGGAACCTGAACTTGCTACGGAAATTTCATTCAGTTTTTATTTGCTGAAATAGAATGCTACTCAGGGTAGGAACTACTTAGAGAAGAAAGAATCTCTAATGGTGCTCAGAAATTAATTTTCAGAGACAGAAAATCTGGCAGAGACTTTAACAATTTTTATTTCAATGTTTACATTATTCTTACCAATTGCATATGTTTCATTATCTTTTATTTATCTGTTATTTCTTTTTGTTATGAATTGTGATGTCTTCTTTGTTAGTGGTGTATTGTTTCGTTACTAGTGTTTTTTTTCTTTATTATTTTGAATCTGTATTCTCTAATTTCCTTATTTCCTGCTGAGAATTGTTGCAGACGTTAGATATTACTGTTTGCTTATCTTTTCTTTTCTTGTATAAATTATAAGCTAGCGAATAGACTACCCTAGACTGACGTCAGCGAAGCACATCTTTTCCTCATCCTTCCTTTCCATTCATACTTGCAGTAACAGCCTCAGCCAAGTGAGAGTACTAAAGATAATTATAGTCCCAATGATGGAGACATTAAAAAATGGCATTGGATGGTCTCCTGCTTTTTAGCTTCAATTTAGGTATGCAAAAATTGCCACAGCAACATTTATTCAATTCGAAACAAGAAGTGCGCTTCAACACTTCCACCACACCGGCTTCAAAGATCTTGAGTCATTTATATATGTGTAGTCATTCATTTATATGTGTACATAGTTAGTCATTTTACGTGTATGTAGTTACTTTATTTGTAAATATGTTTGTTATATGAGCAGCATATTTGTGGAGAGTCTGGAATAGAGTGAAAATTGTATGATAAAGGGCAGAATGTCAGACGGGCCTGCGTACGCACTTGTTAACCCTTTTGAAATAAATATCAATCAATCAATCAATCAATCAATTCCCAATGCATTTACAATGAGAGAGAACCAGAAGAGAGACATGAATACACTTTAACTATACTTAGTAACATTAAGATGTATACTTTATGCATTCAGCTGGTGATGTTGACGATGTTGTGACAATGACGGGCATTACTAGAACACAAACATACATATATGTCTGCATGTGCATATAAATAAATAGCTATATATAATGCATTACTTGAAATGTAAAAAGCAAGAATGTTTCGTATTCTGTGATTTTTCGAGTTGTATGTTACTTGCAAATATATAAAGAGATATTGTTTGATCGTGGCACAAGTTAACACGATTCACTTATGACTCACATGCATTTTATAAACATAGTCTGCCGGTAACTAAATTAAACATTCATAACAATGTTGTTCACGAAACACCATTTGTGTACACAAAAGAGTAGGAAAGGAAACAAATCACTTTCTAAGACTTCAGTGAAGAAAATCTGTGAGTTTTACATATTTCCATTATTCCAGACTCTGAATTTGTAAGCTATCGATAAGCAATCATTTTTCTTTACATGCATAATTTTATTTATAGTGAATATATATATATATATATATATATATATATATATATATATATATGAAAAATATGGCATATCAAGAAAACGTTGAAAAAAGTATTGGTGTGAATGATAACTAAGCAGCGTGGTGACATCAACATACTAAATGTATCAATATTAAGCAGTACCAACAAACATGTTAGGATATCAGTCTTACCCAAAAGATGAGGCGTTTCTTTAAAAATGTATCATATACTGTATGTTATTTATATAACGGTGAGATAAAACATCACAAGGACTGCGGGTACCAAGATGTGAGTCCTCTTATGATGAGGAGACATTCTGTTTTATGGTCTAATTCAATGTTCGAGTAAGATAAAGATAAAAGAAGAAAAACACTTACAAGCTACGCATACAGGAATAAACGAAAAGATAGGTCTAAATATATTAATTTGCAAAGTTATCTATCTATCTATCTATCTATCTATCTATCTATCTATCTATCTATCTATCTATCTATCTATCTATCTATCTATCTATCTATCTATCTATCTATCTATCTATCTATCTATCTATCTATCTATCTATCTATCTATCTATCTATCTATCTATCTATTCGTTATTACGTTTATCCGTCCGTCTTTTCTGTCAGTCTGTGTGATTTATATGTACTAAATGTTCATGTAGGTCTTTAACAGTAATGCTTCTTTTGAATAATCTTTACTCAAGATGAACCTGAATTTGCTACTGAAATTTCATTCAGTTTTTGTTTGTTAAAATAAAATACTACTGATGGTATGAACGTCTTATGGAAGAAAAATCTCAATCTCTAATGGTGCTCGGAAATTAATTTTCACAGACAGAATTATCTGGCACAGACTTTAACATAACGTTTTTATCTTTATTACAATGTTTACATTATTCTTACGAATCGAATATGCTTCATTCTCTTTCATTTATCTTTTATTTCCTTTTGTTAAGAAGGATGATGTCTTCTTTATTAGTAGAGTATTACTTTATTACTAGTGGTTTTCTTCTTAATTATTTTGACTCGGTATTCTCTGTTTTGAATATCTTGGATCACTACTAACTAATAATGGAGATACAATGCGGGAAATTAAAAGGAGGACATCTATTGCTCTTCAGAAAGTAAAACAAATAAAGAATCTGTGGAGAGGAGCAGACAGAACCACAAAAATAAGATTTTTAAGGGCATGCATCTTTCCCATCGCAACATATGCCTGTGAGACCTGGACACTTAACAAAACAGCTGAGAAGCACATAAATGCCTTTGAATGTAAATGCTATAGAAGAGTTCTCCAAATATCGTGGACACAAAAAAGAACAAATATATCTATACTACAAGAGCTTAATATTGAAGAAGGCTGGCTAGTAAAGAGGATTAAAGAGAGAAAACTTAAATATTTTGGCCACATTAAACGTCATGATACTTTAGAGAAGACCGTATTGGAAGGATACATAATGGGAAAAAGAAAAAGAGGAAGACCGAAACGAAGATGGCTGCAAGACATCGTTGATGATCTGGAAATGGATGCAACAGCAGCAGGCCATCTTGCTCACAACCGAGAGGCCTACAGGAGTGCTGTTTGGGAGGCAAAGTTCCGCAAGGGACAAGCAAAGGAATGAATGAATGAATTCTCTGTTTAATTTATTTTTTTGTGTTGTGAATTCCATGCAGACTTTAGATATTATTGTTTGCTTATCCTTTCTTTTCTTGTATAAATTATAAGCTAGCGAATAGACTACCCTAGACTGACGTCAACGAAGCACATTTGTCTTCATTTTTCCTTTCCACACATACTTGCAGTAACAGCATCAGCCGAGTGAGAGTACTAAAAATATTTATGGTCTCAATGATCTAGACATCCAAAAGAGGCACTGGATCATCTCCTGGTTTTTAGCTTCAATTTTCTCTCTCTCTGAACCTTAAGTGCCCAGGGCACATGGGGCTTCCGCAAGGGTTTTCCACAGATGCCTATCCTTTGCCTTCTTTTCTCCCTTGCCCAGGTGTGCCCTCTATTGCTCAACATCCTTTCTGTTGTTCTACTCTATGTCTCTTTTGGTTTACCCTTATTTCTGTTCCCCTGTGGTGTCCATCTTAGTGTTATTTTTGGTAGTGAGTTGTCAGTCATCCGGAGCACATGTCCCAACCATCGCCAGCGTCTTTCCTCAATAATTGTTGTCAGTGGCTTCATCTACATTTCTGCCAACAAGATGTTATTTCTTATGGTGCTTGGCCAAAATATTTTTCTAATTCTTCGTAAATATTTAGTCTGGAAAGAATTCAGTTTGTTTTCTATGGTTTTGGTGATTTTCCAGCATTCACTTCCATAGAGTAGTACACTTAGAACATTACTCTTAAATATCCTGATTTTCATATTTATGCTTAGGTTTTTTTTATTTCCATATAGTCTGCAGCACTGCAAAGCCTGGTTTGCTCTAGTAAGTCTGCTGTTGATGTTCTCTGTGCTGTCTCCATTTTCTACTACTCTACTGCTAAGATATACAAATTCCTTGACTTACTCCACTAACGTGCTCTTTACTCTGAGTACGTTTCTATTGTTCACATTTTGCTTTTTTAACTTTGTCTTTCCTACTCTGATTTGGTCCTCTCTCTCTCTCTCTGAACTTTAAGTGCCCAGGGCACATGGGGCTTCCGCAGGGGTTTTCCACAAATGCCTGTTCTTCGCCTTTTTTTCTGCTCTTGCCCAGGTGAGCCCTCTATTGCTCAACATCCTTTCTGTTGTTCTTCTCCATGTCTCTTTTGGTCTACCCTTACTTCTGTTCCCCTGTGGTGTCCATCTTAGTGCTATTTTTGGTAGTGAGTTGTCAGTCATTCGGAGCACATGTCCCAACATCGCCAGCGTCTTTCCTCAATAATTGTTGTCAGTGGTTTCATCTGCATTTCTGCTAATAAGATGTTATTTCTTATTGTGTTTGGCCAAAACATTTTTCTAATTCTTCGTAAACATTTAGTCTGGAAAGAATTCAACTTGTTTTCTATGGTTTTGGTGATTTTCCAGCATTCACGTCCATAGAGTAGTACACTTAGAACATTACTCTTAAATATCCTGATTTTCATATTTATGCTTAGTTTTTTTGATTTCCATATAGTCTGCAGCATTGCAAAAGCCTAGTTTGCTCTAGTAAGTCTGCTGTTGATGTCCTCTGTGCTGTCTCCATTTTCTACTACTCTGCTGCCAAGGTATGCAAATTCGTTGACCTCCTCCACTAACTTGTTATCTACTCTGAGTACATTTCTGTTGTTCACATTTTGTTTCATTAACTTTGTCTTTCCTACGTTGATCTTTAGTCCTATGTTGTTTGCATTCTGAGTTAGCTTGTTTATTTTATCTTGCATATCTTTGTGACTGCTTGATAATAGACAAATCTCGTCCGCAAAGTCACAGGTCCTCCTGCACTGTGTCAAGGGTCCATAGTAATCCTCTGCGTTTGTCTGATGTTGCCTCCTTCATTAACCAGTCTACTGCCAAGATATATAATATTGGTGATAGTACACATCCCTGTTTCACTCCTGTTTGTACCCTAAAGCTGCTGGAGGTATGTTCTCCACAGATAACTTTGCACTGAAAACCCTCGTATAGGGCTTTGATTACATTAACTATTTTATGGGGGAGCCAATGCCATCTTAGGATTTTCCACAGTGCATCTCTGTTGACACTGTCAAAGACATTCTCAAAATCTATGAATAATGCATATGTTGTGCTATGCCACTCATTTGCCTGTTCTAATATTTGTCTAAGTACAAATATGTGGTCTATGCATGATCTTCCTTTCCTAAATCCTGCCTGCTCTTTCCGAAGTTTTTCCTCAAGTGTTGGTACAATTCTGTTGATGATTATTCTGCAAAATACTTTACTGGTGAGTGGCAGTAGGGTAATGCCTCTCCAGTTCCCGCAATCTCTGAGGTCACCCTTCTTTGGTAGTTTTACTATAAGCCCAGTTTTCCACTCCTCTGGGGCTTTTTCTAGATCCCAAATTTGTTGTAATATCCGGCAAAGTTGTTTTGGTGTTTCTGTTTCTTCTGCTTTCAACATCTCAGCAGTCACTTCATCTTTACCTGGTGCCCTGTCTGATTTTAGCTTCTTTATCGCCTCCTTTACTTCATTTATTGTTATTGGTCCTGTATTGATGTTTAGTTCCGTTTTTGCTTCAGGTATGTCTATTGTTTGTTCTGCTTGTGTTCTGTTCAGTAGAGTTTTAAAGTGTTCCCTCCATCATTCAGTTTTTTCTCCTTCTCCACTGACCAATTGTCCCTTATGTGACCTTACTGCACTCTCATAATTTGTGCTGAAGTTACCTGCCATCTGCTTTGTGATTTTGTATATGGTTTTCATGTCATTTGCATATACTGTTTTCTCTGCTGCTTCTGCTAAATTGTCATAGTATTAACATTTTTCTTGACAGCATGATTCCTTCACTTATTTGTCTTTTTTGTGCATAATTACTTAAAACTTGTTCTTTTAGCCTGTGTGATTTGGTGTTCTGTATTTTTTTTTCTTGGTTTCCTTTCTTTTCTCTATATTTTCCCATGTGGTCTTGCTTATCCATTCCTCTTTTATCCATTTCCGATATCCCAGCACCTCTTTTGCTGTTTCCTGTAGTGTTTTACTGAACTCTAATATGGACATTTCTGCTTCGTCTTGTAGGACATTGAAGCGGTTCTTAAGTACTATTGAGAATTCATTTCTTGTTTGCTGGTCTATCAGTTTTCTTGTATCAAAATGTATCTTTCTGTGTTCTGCGATTTTGGCTTTCCTTAATTTTAGTTTTATTTTTGCTACCAGAAGGTTGTGATCACTTCCTACATCTGCTCCTTTCCTTGCTCGCACATCTTGTAGTGACCGTTTCCATTTGTTGTTTACTAGCATGTGATCGATTTGGTCTCTTGTGGTTTTATCTGGGGACCTCCAAGTCACTTTATACACACATGCTCTTGATGCTTATTTTGTTATAATCATTGCTACTCCTCCTTCATGATGATCTTCTTTACCTGATCATATTATTGTATCTTTTGTGTGCTGTGTTGTTAATTTCCTTCTGACTTGTCCTGTCCATCTTGCTTCTTGTATTCCTAGTATGTCTAGTTTGTATTTGTGCATTTCTTTGATGGTTTGTGCTAGCTTTCCAGTCTGATTAAGTGTTCTTACATTCCAGCTGCCTATTTGCATCTTGTGTTTAGGTTCCAGGAGGTCTGCAGTCGGGCTTGGGACTTCCAGTGGCTGGCTTTCATCCACAACCTCCATGGGCTCATTTTCCTGATAAGCATTTCTCCTTTTACCTGTATTTGTTTTTTCCCTTGCTTCTGTTTCTGTAACAGTCTGATAGTTTTTTTTTTACCAGATAGGGTTGCTGGCCCTATGCCGAACCATCCTTAGTCGCCTTTTACGATAATGTGTGGTAGGGTACAGTGGTCCTATTCTTTGCAGACCCCGGGTACCACACGGGGGAGCTTCGATTTAGGTATGCAAAAATTGCCACAACAACCCTTATTCCATTCGAAACAAGAAGTGCGCTTCAGCACTTACACCACATGGGCTTCAAAGATCTTCCCGAAGGTATTTACAATGAGAGCGAACGAGAAGAGAGACGTGATTACATTTTAACCATTCTTAGTAACATTACGATGTATACTTCAGATGGTGATGTTGATGATGTTCTGACAATGACAGTCATTACTAGAAAACACACACACACACACACATATCATTCATTACACGAAATGGTAAAAGCAAAGAGTGTTTCGTATTTTGTGGTTTTTCGAGTTGTGTATTATTTACAATTATATAATGACATATTGTTTGAAAGTGGCACGTCTAACACGATTCACTTACGACTCACATGCACTTTATAAACGTAGTCTGCAAGTAATTAAATTCAATATTTCTAATAATTTTGTTGAGGAAACACCGTTTGTGTAAATTGAACAAAAGGAAAGGAAACAAATCAAATCACTATCTCAGCCTTCAGTGAGAGTAATCTTTGATTACTGTACATTACTATTATTCCTGACTCTGAATTTGTGTGATATAAATAAGCAATCCTGTTTTTTAAACGTATACGTTTATTAATAAATGAAAATATAGGAAAAATAAAACATGCCACGAAAACAACGAAAAAACGCTTTGTGTGAATGGTAACTAAGCAGCATACTAGTATCAACAGACTATCTGTATCAATGTTAAACAGTAACAACAAACAAGTCAGGATATCATTCTTCACAAACGATGACGTGTTTCTTTACAAATGTATCATACAATGTGCGCTATTGATATAACTGCGAGATAAAACATCAAAAGCACTAAGAGTGCCAAGATCTGGGTCATGTAGTGTTGAAGAGACATTCTGTTCTATTGTGCAGTACAATGTGCGAACAAGGTATATATCGCAGTAGAAATAGATCTGGAGATTTTTCCTCTTTGTCAACACTCTTTCGATTGTGCTTAAAGTGCGTGTGAATGTGTTTACTTGTTTGTGAATGTTTGTGTCGTTCACATAATCGAAGAATAACACTTACCAACTACGCATCCAGGAAAAGAGAAAACGATAGTGCGAGATATATTAATTTGGAAAATAATGTTATATCTATCTATCTATCTATCTATCTATCTATCTATCTATCTATCTATCTATCTATCTATCTATCTATCTATCTATCTATCTATCTATCTGTCTATCTGTCTATCTGTCTGTCTGTCTGTCTGTCTGCCTAAATGTCCGTCAGTCTATTTGTCATGTCTCTGTTTATCCGTTATTTCATTTGTCCGTCTGCTTTTCTGTATATCTATCAGTCTATGTGATTTATTAAATTTTCATGTAGGGCTTTAACAGTAATGCTTCTTTGAAGAATTTTTACTGAAGATGAACCTGAACTTGCTACGGAAATTTCATATAGTTTTTGTTTGTTAAAATATAATTCTACTGAGTTTATGAACTGCTTTGAAAAGATAGAATCTCTAATGGGGAATCCGAAATTAATTTTCATAGACAGACAAATCTGATAGAGACTTTAACATAAAGGTATGTATCTTTATTACAATGTTTTCATTATTCTTACGAATCGCATATTCTATATTATCTTTCAGTTACCTTTTATTCATATTTGTTATGAAGGGTCATGTCTTCTTCGTTAGTGATGTATTATTTCATTAACAGTGGATTTTTTCTTTAGTGTTCTGATCGATATTCTCTGTTTAATTTCTCTTTTGCGTGTTGCGAATTTCATGCAGACTTTAGATATTATTGTTTGCTTATCCTTTCTTTTCTTGTATACATTAAAAGCTAGCAAATAGACTACTCTTGACTGACGTAAAAAAATGGCATTGCATGGTCTCCTGCTTTTTAGCTTCAATTTAGGTATGGAAAAAATTTCCACACCAACCCTAATTATATTCAAAACAAGAAGTGCGCTTCAACATTTCCACCATATCGGCTTCAAAGATCTTCCCCAAGGCATTTACAATGAGAGAGAACCAGAAGAGAGACATGAATACATTCTAACCATTCTTAGTGACATTAAGATGTATACTTTATGCATTCAGATGGTGATGCTGACGATGTTGTCTTCTTCTTCTTCTTCTTCGTTCGCATTGTCTGTCTATATCTGCAGTCCTGTCTCTTGGATAAATTTCACTGTTTTTTGTAACTCATGTATGGAACCGTAGAGCTTATCTTCTTTAGTGGTTTCACTGGGCCAGTAATTATTTCTCAGTGTCTAGTAGTTGATGCAGTTCTGGAGGATATGTTCCACAGTTTGGGACACCTGGGCACATGTACATAGATTAGTAGTACCAACCTTAAACTTTGTATACATATGACTTCGGAGTCGGGCGTGTCCTGTTCGGAGACGGAAGATGGTGACTTGTTCCTTTCTGTTTAGCATGTGATAGTCATTATGTGGTGGTGTTTGTGGCTTCCTGTAGGTTTTTATCATGCTTTTCTTCTGATTATAGGTGATTGGTATGTCTGGTTGCTCCATTTCAGTGCCCTCTTTGGCCAGATGGTCAGCTTTCTCATTGCCTGGTATCCCACAGTGGGAGGGAATCCATTGCAAAGTGACTCCATGTTGTAAGCCAATTTTTGACAAGGCATCTTTAAGGTCTGGTAGTTTGTTGCCCTGAAGAGCTTCCAGTACTGATCTTGCATCTGTGAGAATTACTACAGGACATGTATCAATTCTGGAGTCTGATAGTTTTTCAAATGCAGCAATAATTGCCCTAACTTCTGCATCGAAGTTGTTGCAGTATTTACCAGTGGGTATGGAAATCTTGTCAATAGTGTTGTTTGGATATTCAATATATGCTCCTGTGCCTCCATTCTTTACGGCATTATGTGCAGATCCATCTGTATACACATGTATCCAGGTGTCACATGGATATTTGTCATCTAGAGCACTAAGTGTGGCTGTTGATCTTACAAGACTGCTCTGCATCTCACCATTCTGCACACCTTTCACTTCAGTCTGAATAGTTATTTGTGTATAATCTGCTTCTTTCCATGGTGTATGCTCTGGTACAGATGATAATGGAGCGACTACAGTTGGAAGGTCAGGTATCAGCTTACGTATACGCCTTGCCTGATGAATGAAGCTGCTTCATTTAAGCCGTCCTAATGCCAAGTTATTGAATCTCTCCTTCAGGGGATGGCTTACAGAGCTAAGGAATTTTTCTCCCATGGTCATGACCTTTGTGTCTCTACGTTCCTTTAGCGGTTGAACACCAACTATTTTCTGCATTTCTACTATTGGTGTGGACCTCATGGCACCTGTGATAATCCGTAGTGACTGATTTTGAACCTTGTCTAGATTATGCAGCGTAGTGTTTGATGCTGTGCACCAAGATGTTGAGCCATATTCTAAATGTGGTAGAATACTTTGCTGATATACATTCTTGAGGATTCTTTCACTAGCTCCCCATGTGGTTCCACTCAGTTTTCTTAATATGGCTAGTTTTCTTCTGGCTTTTGCTTCTGCATTGTTGATGTGTTGCTTCCACGTCAGTTTTGAGTCAAGAGTCACTCCTAAGTAAGTGGGTTGGTTGTCCATCCTTAAGGGTATTTCATTTACAAAGATCTTACCTGCTTTTTGTTTAGATGAGAGGGTGAACAGAGTGGTACTTGATTTCTCTGTGTTGATACTTACACACCATTTGTTTGTCCATGATGTCAAGATGTCTGCTGCTCTTTGGAGTCTCTGTGTAGCAACTGTCGCATATTCATCTGTACACCACATGACCAGATCATCTGCATACAGTGCCGCTTTGATTCCATAGGGAAGTTCCTTGATCAGGTCATTAATGAATACAAGGAATAGTGTAGGCGAAAGGACTCCTCCTTGTGGTACACCGTGTCGCAGAAGTACTTTCTGGCTTTTGTGACTCTCCATTACTACTCTAGCTCTTCTATTGTGTAAATAGGACTTTATCCAGTTGTATAGTCTTCCATTCACAATGCAGTTTCTTAGTTTCCACAGCAGACCTTTTTTCCATACTTTATCAAAGGCTTTCTTCAGGTCTATCCACGATGTTGTGACAATGATGGTCATTACTAGAACACACACACACACACACATATATATATATATATATATATATATATATATATATATATATATATGTCATCCGTTACTAGAAATATTAGAAGAAAGAGTATTTCGCATTTCGTGATTTTTCGAGTTGTGAATTATTTACAAATATATAATGAGATGTTGTTTGAAGGTGGGCAAAGACTAACACGATTCACTTACGACTCACATGCACTTTATAAACGTAGTTTGCAGGTAGTTAAATTCAACATTTCTAACAATTTTGTTTCACTAAACACAATTTATATGAACTGAAAATAGGAAAGAAAACAAATCACTGTCTCAGAACTCAATGTAAATAATCTGTGATTATTGTACATTATCATTATTCCTAACTATGAATGTGTCTGCTATAAAGAAGCAATCCTGTTTTTACACTATACTTTTATTTATAAATTGAAATATATGGGAAAATTAAGCATATCATTTAAACATAGAAAAAACGTTTTGTGTGAATGGTAACTAAGCAGCGAGACAGCATCAACATACTAACTTTGGCAGTATTAACCAGCAACAACAAACACATCAGAATATCACACCAAACACGTCAGAACATCAATCTTCACAAAAGATGACATGTTTCTTTAAAAATGTATGATACAGTGTGCGTTATTTATATAACGATGAGATAAATCATTCAAGCTAGTGCGGTACTATGATGTGTGTCCTGTCATGGTGAGGAAACATTCTGTTTTTTGGCCTAGTTGAAAGTGCGATCAAGATAATGATAAAAATAAAAAGAATTACAAGCTACGCATACAGGAAAAGAAGAAAAGATAAGTCTAGATGTATTCATTTGGAAATCTATCTATCTATCTATCTATCTATCTATCTATCTATCTATCTATCTATCTATCTATCTATCTATCTATCTATCTATCTATCTATCTATCTATCTATCTATCTATCTATCTATCTGGCTGCCTTCCCGCATGTCTGTTTGTCTGTCTGTCTGTCTAATCTATCTAAATTTTCCTCTGTCTATTTGTCATGTTTATGTTTATCCGTTACTCCGTTTGTCCGTTCGTTTTTTCTGTATATCTATCAGTCTATGTGATCTCTCTGGATCTTAAGTGCCCAGGGCACATGGGGCTTCCGCAAGGGTTTTCCACAAATGCCTGTCTTTCGCCTTTTTTTCTGCTCTTGCCCAGGTGAGCCCTCTATTGCTCAACATCCTTTCTGTTGTTCTTCTCCATGTCTCTTTTGGTCTACCCTTACTTCTGTTCCCCTGTGGTGTCCATCTTAGTGCTATTTTTGGTAGTGAGTTGTCAGTCATCCGGAGCACATGTCCCAACCATCGCCAGCGTCTTTCCTCAATAATTGTTGTCAGTGGTTTCATCTGCATTTCTGCTAATAAGATGTTATTTCTTATTGTGTTTGGCCAAAACATTTTTCTAATTCTTCGTAAACATTTAGTCTGGAAAGAATTCAACTTGTTTTCTATGGTTTTGGTGATTTTCCAGCATTCACGTCCATAGAGTAGTACACTTAGAACATTACTCTTAAATATCCTGATTTTCATATTTATGCTTAGTTTTTTTGATTTCCATATAGTCTGCAGCATTGCAAAAGCCTAGTTTGCTCTAGTAAGTCTGCTGTTGATGTCCTCTGTGCTGTCTCCATTTTCTACTACTCTGCTGCCAAGGTATGCAAATTCGTTGACCTCCTCCACTAACTTGTTATCTACTCTGAGTACATTTCTGTTGTTCACATTTTGTTTCATTAACTTTGTCTTTCCTACGTTGATCTTTAGTCCTATGTTGTTTGCATTCTGAGTTAGCTTGTTTATTTTATCTTGCATATCTTTGTGACTGCTTGATAATAGACAAATCTCGTCCGCAAAGTCACAGGTCCTGCACTGTGTCAAGGGTCCATAGTAATCCTCTGCGTTTGTCTGATGTTGCCTCCTTCATTAACCAGTCTACTGCCAAGATATATAATATTGGTGATAGTACACATCCCTGTTTCACTCCTGTTTGTACCCTAAAGCTGCTGGAGGTATGTTCTCCACAGATAACTTTGCACTGAAAACCCTCGTATAGGGCTTTGATTACATTAACTATTTTATGGGGGAGCCAATGCCATCTTAGGATTTTCCACAGTGCATCTCTGTTGACACTGTCAAAGACATTCTCAAAATCTATGAATAATGCATATGTTGTGCTATGCCACTCATTTGCCTGTTCTAATATTTGTCTAAGTACAAATATGTGGTCTATGCATGATCTTCCTTTCCTAAATCCTGCCTGCTCTTTCCGAAGTTTTTCCTCAAGTGTTGGTACAATTCTGTTGATGATTATTCTGCAAAATACTTTACTGGTGAGTGGCAGTAGGGTAATGCCTCTCCAGTTCCCGCAATCTCTGAGGTCACCCTTCTTTGGTAGTTTTACTATAAGCCCAGTTTTCCACTCCTCTGGGGCTTTTTCTAGATCCCAAATTTGTTGTAATATCCGGCAAAGTTGTTTTGGTGTTTCTGTTTCTTCTGCTTTCAACATCTCAGCAGTCACTTCATCTTTACCTGGTGCCCTGTCTGATTTTAGCTTCTTTATCGCCTCCTTTACTTCATTTATTGTTATTGGTCCTGTATTGATGTTTAGTTCCGTTTTTGCTTCAGGTATGTCTATTGTTTGTTCTGCTTGTGTTCTGTTCAGTAGAGTTTTAAAGTGTTCCCTCCATCATTCAGTTTTTTCTCCTTCTCCACTGACCAATTGTCCCTTATGTGACCTTACTGCACTCTCATAATTTGTGCTGAAGTTACCTGCCATCTGCTTTGTGATTTTGTATATGGTTTTCATGTCATTTGCATATACTGTTTTCTCTGCTGCTTCTGCTAAATTGTCATAGTATTAACATTTTTCTTGACAGCATGATTCCTTCACTTATTTGTCTTTTTGTGCATAATTACTTAAAACTTGTTCTTTTAGCCTGTGTGATTTGGTGTTCTGTATTTTTTTTCTTGGTTTCCTTTCTTTTCTCTATATTTTCCCATGTGGTCTTGTATCCATTCCTCTTTTATCCATTTCCGATATCCCAGCACCTCTTTTGCTGTTTCCTGTAGTGTTTTACTGAACTCTAATATGGACATTTCTGCTTCGTCTTGTAGGACATTGAAGCGGTTCTTAAGTACTATTGAGAATTCATTTCTTGTTTGCTGGTCTATCAGTTTTCTTGTATCAAAATGTATCTTTCTGTGTTCTGCGATTTTGGCTTTCCTTAATTTTAGTTTTATTTTTGCTACCAGAAGGTTGTGATCACTTCCTACATCTGCTCCTTTCCTTGCTCGCACATCTTGTAGTGACCGTTTCCATTTGTTGTTTACTAGCATGTGATCGATTTGGTCTCTTGTGGTTTTATCTGGGGACCTCCAAGTCACTTTATACACACATGCTCTTGATGCTTATTTTGTTATAATCATTGCTACTCCTCCTTCATGATGATCTTCTTTACCTGATCATATTATTGTATCTTTTGTGTGCTGTGTTGTTAATTTCCTTCTGACTTGTCCTGTCCATCTTGCTTCTTGTATTCCTAGTATGTCTAGTTTGTATTTGTGCATTTCTTTGATGGTTTGTGCTAGCTTTCCAGTCTGATTAAGTGTTCTTACATTCCAGCTGCCTATTTGCATCTTGTGTTTAGGTTCCAGGAGGTCTGCAGTCGGGCTTGGGACTTCCAGTGGCTGGCTTTCATCCACAACCTCCATGGGCTCATTTTCCTGATAAGCATTTCTCCTTTTACCTGTATTTGTTTTTTCCCTTGCTTCTGTTTCTGTAACAGTCTGATAGTTTTTTTTTACCAGATAGGGTTGCTGGCCCTATGCCGAACCATCCTTAGTCGCCTTTTACGATAATGTGTGGTAGGGTACAGTGGTCCTATTCTTTGCAGACCCCGGGTACCACACGGGGGAGCTTCGATTTAGGTATGCAAAAATTGCCACAACAATCCTTATTCCATTCGAAACAAGAAGTGCGCTTCAGCACTTACACCACATGGGCTTCAAAGATCTTCCCAAGGTATTTACAATGAGAGCGAACGAGAAGAGAGACGTGATTACATTTTAACCATTCTTAGTAACATTACGATGTATACTTCAGATGGTGATGTTGATGATGTTCTGACAATGACAGTCATTACTAGAAAACACACACACACACACACATATCATTCATTACACGAAATGGTAAAAGCAAAGAGTGTTTCGTATTTTGTGGTTTTTCGAGTTGTGTATTATTTACAATTATATTAACTATTTTATGGGGGAGCCAATGCCATCTTAGGATTTTCCACAGTGCATCTCTGTTGACACTGTCAAAGACATTCTCAAAATCTATGAATAATGCATATGTTGTGCTATGCCACTCATTTGCCTGTTCTAATATTTGTCTAAGTACAAATATGTGGTCTATGCATGATCTTCCTTTCCTAAATCCTGCCTGCTCTTTCCGAAGTTTTTCCTCAAGTGTTGGTACAATTCTGTTGATGATTATTCTGCAAAATACTTTACTGGTGAGTGGCAGTAGGGTAATGCCTCTCCAGTTCCCGCAATCTCTGAGGTCACCCTTCTTTGGTAGTTTTACTATAAGCCCAGTTTTCCACTCCTCTGGGGCTTTTTCTAGATCCCAAATTTGTTGTAATATCCGGCAAAGTTGTTTTGGTGTTTCTGTTTCTTCTGCTTTCAACATCTCAGCAGTCACTTCATCTTACCTGGTGCCCTGTCTGATTTTAGCTTCTTTATCGCCTCCTTTACTTCATTTATTGTTATTGGTCCTGTATTGATGTTTAGTTCCGTTTTTGCTTCAGGTATGTCTATTGTTTGTTCTGCTTGTGTTCTGTTCAGTAGAGTTTTAAAGTGTTCCCTCCATCATTCAGTTTTTTCTCCTTTTCCACTGACCAATTGTCCCTTATGTGACCTTACTGCACTCTCATAATTTGCGCTGAAGTTACCTGCCATCTGCTTTGTGATTTTGTATATGGTTTTCATGTCATTTGCATATACTGTTTTCTCTGCTGCTTCTGCTAAATTGTCATAGTATTAACATTTTTCTTGACAGCATGATTCCTTCACTTATTTGTCTTTTTGTGCATAATTACTTAAAACTTGTTCTTTTAGCCTGTGTGATTTGGTGTTCTGTATTTTTTTTCTTGGTTTCCTTTCTTTTCTCTATATTTTCCCATGTGGTCTTGCTTATCCATTCCTCTTTTATCCATTTCCGATATCCCAGCACCTCTTTTGCTGTTTCCTGTAGTGTTTTACTGAACTCTAATATGGACATTTCTGCTTCGTCTTGTAGGACATTGAAGCGGTTCTTAAGTACTATTGAGAATTCATTTCTTGTTTGCTGGTCTATCAGTTTTCTTGTATCAAAATGTATCTTTCTGTGTTCTGCGATTTTGGCTTTCCTTAATTTTAGTTTTATTTTTGCTACCAGAAGGTTGTGATCACTTCCTACATCTGCTCCTTTCCTTGCTCGCACATCTTGTAGTGACCGTTTCCATTTGTTGTTTACTAGCATGTGATCGATTTGGTCTCTTGTGGTTTTATCTGGGGACCTCCAAGTCACTTTATACACACATGCTCTTGATGCTTATTTTGTTATAATCATTGCTACTCCTCCTTCATGATGATCTTCTTTACCTGATCATATTATTGTATCTTTTGTGTGCTGTGTTGTTAATTTCCTTCTGACTTGTCCTGTCCATCTTGCTTCTTGTATTCCTAGTATGTCTAGTTTGTATTTGTGCATTTCTTTGATGGTTTGTGCTAGCTTTCCAGTCTGATTAAGTGTTCTTACATTCCAGCTGCCTATTTGCATCTTGTGTTTAGGTTCCAGGAGGTCTGCAGTCGGGCTTGGGACTTCCAGTGGCTGGCTTTCATCCACAACCTCCATGGGCTCATTTTCCTGATAAGCATTTCTCCTTTTACCTGTATTTGTTTTTTCCCTTGCTTCTGTTTCTGTAACAGTCTGATAGTTTTTTTTTTACCAGATAGGGTTGCTGGCCCTATGCCGAACCATCCTTAGTCGCCTTTTACGATAATGTGTGGTAGGGTACAGTGGTCCTATTCTTTGCAGACCCCGGGTACCACACGGGGGAGCTTCGATTTAGGTATGCAAAAATTGCCACAACAATCCTTATTCCATTCGAAACAAGAAGTGCGCTTCAGCACTTACACCACATGGGCTTCAAAGATCTTCCCCAAGGTATTTACAATGAGAGCGAACGAGAAGAGAGACGTGATTACATTTTAACCATTCTTAGTAACATTACGATGTATACTTCAGATGGTGATGTTGATGATGTTCTGACAATGACAGTCATTACTAGAAAACACACACACACACACACACATATCATTCATTACACGAAATGGTAAAAGCAAAGAGTGTTTCGTATTTTGTGGTTTTTCGAGTTGTGTATTATTTACAATTATATAATGACATATTGTTTGAAAGTGGCACGTCTAACACGATTCACTTACGACTCACATGCACTTTATAAACGTAGTCTGCAAGTAATTAAATTCAATATTTCTAATAATTTTGTTGAGGAAACACCGTTTGTGTAAATTGAACAAAAGGAAAGGAAACAAATCAAATCACTATCTCAGCCTTCAGTGCGAGTAATCTTTGATTACTGTACATTACTATTATTCCTGACTCTGAATTTGTGTGATATAAATAAGCAATCCTGTTTTTTAAACGTATACGTTTATTAATAAATGAAAATATATAGGAAAAATAAAACATGCCACGAAAACAACGAAAAAACGCTTTGTGTGAATGGTAACTAAGCAGCATACTAGTATCAACAGACTATCAATGTTAAACAGTAACAACAAACAAGTCAGGATATCATTCTTCACAAACGATGACGTGTTTCTTTACAAATGTATCATACAATGTGCGCTATTGATATAACTGCGAGATAAAACATCAAAAGCACTAAGAGTGCCAAGATCTGGGTCATGTAGTGTTGAAGAGACATTCTGTTCTATTGTGCAGTACAATGTGCGAACAAGGTATATATCGCAGTAGAAATAGATCTGGAGATTTTTCCTCTTTGTCAACACTCTTTCGATTGTGCTTAAAGTGCGTGTGAATGTGTTTACTTGTTTGTGAATGTTTGTGTCGTTCACATAATCGAAGAATAACACTTACCAACTACGCATCCAGGAAAAGAGAAAACGATAGTGCGAGATATATTAATTTGGAAAATAATGTTATATCTATCTATCTATCTATCTATCTATCTATCTATCTATCTATCTATCTATCTATCTATCTATCTATCTATCTATCTATCTATCTGTCTATCTGTCTATCTGTCTGTCTGTCTGTCTGTCTGCCTAAATGTCCGTCAGTCTATTTGTCATGTCTCTGTTTATCCGTTATTTCATTTGTCCGTCTGCTTTTCTGTATATCTATCAGTCTATGTGATTTATTAAATTTTCATGTAGGGCTTTAACAGTAATGCTTCTTTGAAGAATTTTTACTGAAGATGAACCTGAACTTGCTACGGAAATTTCATATAGTTTTTGTTTGTTAAAATATAATTCTACTGAGTTTATGAACTGCTTTGAAAAGATAGAATCTCTAATGGGGAATCCGAAATTAATTTTCATAGACAGACAAATCTGATAGAGACTTTAACATAAAGGTATGTATCTTTATTACAATGTTTTCATTATTCTTACGAATCGCATATTCTTATTGTCTTTCATTCATTCATTCATTTGCATGTCCCTTGCGGAACTTTGCCTCCCAAACAGCACTCCTGTAGGCCTCTCGGTTGTGAGCAAGATGGCCTGCTGCTGTTGCATCCATTTCCAGATCGTCAACGATGTCTTGCAGCCATCTTCGTCTTGGTCTTCCTCTTTTTCTTTTTCCCATTATGTATCCTTCCAATACTGTCTTCTCTAAATTATCATGACGTTTAATGTGTCCAAAATATTTCAGTTTTCTCTCTTTAATCCTCTTCACTAGCCAGCCTTCTTCAATATTAAGCTCTTGTAGTATAGATATATTTGTTCTTTTTTGTGTCCACGATATTTGGAGAACTCTTCTGTAGCATTTACATTCAAAGGCATTATGTGTTTCTCAGCTGTTTTGTTAAGTGTCCAGGTCTCACAGGCATATATTGCTATGGGAAAGATGCATGCCCTTAAAAATCTTATTTTTGTGTTCTGTCTGCTCCTCTCCACAGATTCTTTATTTGTTTTACTTTCTGAAGAGCAATAGATGTCCTCCTTTTATGTCTTTCAGTTACCTTTTATTCATATTTGTTATGAAGGGTCATGTCTTCTTCGTTAGTGATGTATTATTTCATTAACAGTGGATTTTTTCTTTAGTGTTCTGATCGATATTCTCTGTTTAATTTCTCTTTTGCGTGTTGCGAATTTCATGCAGACTTTAGATATTATTGTTTGCTTATCCTTTCTTTTCTTGTATACATTAAAAGCTAGCAAATAGACTACTCTTGACTGACGTAAAAAAATGGCATTGCATGGTCTCCTGCTTTTTAGCTTCAATTTAGGTATGGAAAAAATTTCCACACCAACCCTAATTATATTCAAAACAAGAAGTGCGCTTCAACATTTCCACCATATCGGCTTCAAAGATCTTCCCCAAGGCATTTACAATGAGAGAGAACCAGAAGAGAGACATGAATACATTCTAACCATTCTTAGTGACATTAAGATGTATACTTTATGCATTCAGATGGTGATGCTGACGATGTTGTCTTCTTCTTCTTCTTCTTTTTCCCATTATGTATCCTTCCAATACTGTCTTCTCTAAATTATCATGACGTTTAATGTGTCCAAAATATTTCAGTTTTCTCTCTTTAATCCTCTTCACTAGCCAGCCTTCTTCAATATTAAGCTCTTGTAGTATAGATATATTTGTTCTTTTTTGTGTCCACGATATTTGGAGAACTCTTCTGTAGCATTTACATTCAAAGGCATTTATGTGTTTCTCAGCTGTTTTGTTAAGTGTCCAGGTCTCACAGGCATATATTGCTATGGGAAAGATGCATGCCCTTAAAAATCTTATTTTTGTGGTTCTGTCTGCTCCTCTCCACAGATTCTTTATTTGTTTTACTTTCTGAAGAGCAATAGATGTCCTCCTTTTATGTCTTTCAGTTACCTTTAATTCATCTGTGTTATGAAGGATCATGTCTTCTTCGTTAGTGATGTATTATTTCATTAACAGTGGATTTTTTCTTTGGTATTCTGATCGATATTCTCTGTTTAATTCCTCTTTTGCGTGTTGTGAATTTCATGCAGACTTTAGATATTATTGTTTGCTTATCCTTTCTTTTCTTGTATACATTAAACGCTAGCGAATAGACTACTCTTGACCGACGTCAACGAAGAACATCTTGTCCTCATCCGTCCTTTCCATTTATACGTGCAATAATAGCCTCAGCCAAGTGAGAGTATTAAAGATAATTATGGTCTCAATGATGGAGACTTCCAAAAATGGCATTGTATGGTCTCCTGCTTTTTAGCTTCAATTTAGGTATGGAAAAAATTTGCCACAGCAACCCTAATTATATTCAAAACAAGAAGTGCACTTCAACACTTCCATCCAGAACATGTTCTCTCGTCATCTTGGAACCGCATTAGCTATATATCGCGGCAACAAGCCCTCACCCCTAAACCGCACTGTAGCTCAGACAGAGTTAAACTGGTACTCACGTATCACCCTAATAGCTTGGCAGTTTAAAACATACTGTTTCGCCATCTCCATCTCCTCCAGACCGAGCCTGATACACGTGCACTTTTTGGGGAACCCCCATTGGTAGCCTACAGACGGGACAAGAACCTCAGGGACCTTTTAATTCGTAGTCATCTTAAAACAGATGACACTTTTTATGGTACCAGACGTTGCGGACGCCGTAAATGCAACACTTGTCTGTTCGTTGTCGAGGCTAGCCAGATCGCCTTCCCTAAGTCCATGTTATCAGTTCAGGAGGGTTTCACCTGTACTCCACGAATGTTATTTATGCTATTATGTGCAAACGTAGCGGTTTGAAGTACACAGGGGAAACTAGCTTACGCTTAGCAGATCGATTACGCCAGCATCTTAATGATATTTCTAAGAGGGCCTGGACACCTGTGGCTAAACATTTTTGTCTTAGCAACCACAATGGAAAACAGGACATTTCTGTTAGTGCGATCCGCTCTTGTTCTGCTGATGTACGATCTCGGAGGGTCCTAGAACAGCGCCTTATTTTCCAAACTGGCTGTCACCACCCAGCTGGAATTCTTATAGAAGAAAGAATCTCTAATTGTACTCGGAAATTAATTTTTATTGACAGACAAATCTGTCTCAACCTTTTAGACATTGTTAGTTATCTTTATTACAATGTTTTCATTATTCTTACGAATCGCATATTCTTTATTGTCTTTCATTCATTCATTCATTTGCATGTCCCTTGCGGAACTTTGCCTCCCAAACAGCACTCCTGTAGGCCTCTCGGTTGTGAGCAAGATGGCCTGCTGCTGTTGCATCCATTTCCAGATCGTCAACGATGTCTTGCAGCCATCTTCGTCTTGGTCTTCCTCTTTTTCTTTTTCCCATTATGTATCCTTCCAATACTGTCTTCTCTAAATTATCATGACGTTTAATGTGTCCAAAATATTTCAGTTTTCTCTCTTTAATCCTCTTCACTAGCCAGCCTTCTTCAATATTAAGCTCTTGTAGTATAGATATATTTGTTCTTTTTTGTGTCCACGATATTTGGAGAACTCTTCTGTAGCATTTACATTCAAAGGCATTTATGTGTTTCTCAGCTGTTTTGTTAAGTGTCCAGGTCTCACAGGCATATATTGCTATGGGAAAGATGCATGCCCTTAAAAATCTTATTTTTGTGGTTCTGTCTGCTCCTCTCCACAGATTCTTTATTTGTTTTACTTTCTGAAGAGCAATAGATGTCCTCCTTTTATGTCTTTCAGTTACCTTTAATTCATCTGTGTTATGAAGGATCATGTCTTCTTCGTTAGTGATGTATTATTTCATTAACAGTGGATTTTTTCTTTGGTATTCTGATCGATATTCTCTGTTTAATTCCTCTTTTGCGTGTTGTGAATTTCATGCAGACTTTAGATATTATTGTTTGCTTATCCTTTCTTTTCTTGTATACATTAAACGCTAGCGAATAGACTACTCTTGACCGACGTCAACGAAGAACATCTTGTCCTCATCCGTCCTTTCCATTTATACGTGCAATAATAGCCTCAGCCAAGTGAGAGTATTAAAGATAATTATGGTCTCAATGATGGAGACTTCCAAAAATGGCATTGTATGGTCTCCTGCTTTTTAGCTTCAATTTAGGTATGGAAAAAATTTGCCACAGCAACCCTAATTATATTCAAAACAAGAAGTGCACTTCAACACTTCCATCCAGAACATGTTCTCTCGTCATCTTGGAACCGCATTAGCTATATATCGCGGCAACAAGCCCTCACCCCTAAACCGCACTGTAGCTCAGACAGAGTTAAACTGGTACTCACGTATCACCCTAATAGCTTGGCAGTTTAAAACATACTGTTTCGCCATCTCCATCTCCTCCAGACCGAGCCTGATACACGTGCACTTTTTGGGGAACCCCCATTGGTAGCCTACAGACGGGACAAGAACCTCAGGGACCTTTTAATTCGTAGTCATCTTAAAACAGATGACACTTTTTATGGTACCAGACGTTGCGGACGCCGTAAATGCAACACTTGTCTGTTCGTTGTCGAGGCTAGCCAGATCGCCTTCCCTAAGTCCATGTTATCAGTTCAGGAGGGTTTCACCTGTACTCCACGAATGTTATTTATGCTATTATGTGCAAACGTAGCGGTTTGAAGTACACAGGGGAAACTAGCTTACGCTTAGCAGATCGATTACGCCAGCATCTTAATGATATTTCTAAGAGGGCCTGGACACCTGTGGCTAAACATTTTTGTCTTAGCAACCACAATGGAAAACAGGACATTTCTGTTAGTGCGATCCGCTCTTGTTCTGCTGATGTACGATCTCGGAGGGTCCTAGAACAGCGCCTTATTTTCCAAACTGGCTGTCACCACCCAGCTGGAATTAACAATGTCTTCAGCTTTCTGTAACTTCTTTAGTTTTCCATTCTTTTAAAACTCTACTTTCTTTCTCTTTACTACCCCTCCCTACCACCACGCTCTTTTCTTCTGTGCCAACATATTGGTATCTATAGGGTCTTGTCCTATTCACCAGTTTCACATTTTCTCCCTCCAGGTGTTTATGTTCTTCATTCATTATCTCTCTGCGTCCCCTTTTCCCTCTCCCCTCCCCCTGACACCTCCTCTAGCGGCTATCATGTTTCTATTGCCTTTCCCCCCACCCCTTTCTACCACTTGTTTTCCTCCTCTCTCTCCACCTCTTCTTTACTATTGGCTCTGTCGGGTATCCTTTGTTGTGGTCAGCGTGGTCCTTCCTTCTACTACACACATTTCTGTTTTCTACTTCTGGAGGAAGACACATTTTCTTCGTTTTTTTTTTTTTGTCTCGATGTGCATGTAATCCTCGAAAAAGGCTCACGCCGAAATATCGGTTGTTGTATGTTTTACATTTATACATTCTCATACTTTCTATTCGTTTTTTTCTCATCTTACTCACTCCCTCCCTCACTTTGTAAAACTGCACCATACACCCCTATCTACCTTTTTTTTATTTAAACCAGTTTTACTGCTGTCGCCATCCCTTTTATCTTCAACACGTCCACCACATCGGCTTCAAAGATCTTCTCCAAGGCATTTACAATGAGAGAGAACGAGAAGAGAAGCATGATTACATTCTAACCGTTTTTAGTGACATTAAGATGTATACTTTATGCATTCAGATGGTGATATTGACGATGTTGTGACAGTGACGGTCACTACTAGAACACATACACATACATACATGTCTATATATATATGTATGTATATATATATAGGGAGAGAGAGAGAGAGAGAGAGAGAGAGAGAGAATCTATTACGCGAAATGTTAGAAGCAGGAGTTTTTCGTATTTCGTGGTTTTTCGAGTTGTGTTCATTCATTCCTTTGCTTGTCCCTTGCGGAACTTTGCCTCCCAAACAGCACTCCTGTAGGCCTCTCGGTTGTGAGCAAGATGGCCTGCTGCTGCTGCATCCATTTCCAGATCATCAACGATGTCCTGCAGCCATCTTCGTTTCGGTCTTCCTCTTTTTCTTTTTCCCACCATGTATCCTTCCAATACGGTCCTCTCTAAAGTATCATGACGTTTAATGTGGCCAAAATATTTAAGTTTTCTCTCTTTAATCCTCTTTACTAGCCAGCCTTCTTCAATATTAAGCTCTTGTAGTATAGATATATTTGTTCTTTTTTGTGTCCACGATATTTGGAGAACTCTTCTATAGCATTTACATTCAAAGGCATTTATGTGCTTCTCAGCTGTTTTGTTAAGTGTCCAGGTCTCACAGGCATATGTTGCGATGGGAAAGATGCATGCCCTTAAAAATCTTATTTTTGTGGTTCGAGTTGTGTATTAGATGCAATTTTATAATGGTATATTGTTTGAACGTGGCACAAGTCTAACACGATTCACCTGCGACTCACACACACTTTATAAACGCAGTCTGCAGGTAATTAAATTCAACGTTTCTAACAATATTGTTTACGAAACGCCGATTATGGACACTGAACAAGAGGATAGGAAAAATATCACTATCTCAGTTTTCAGTGTAGATAATCTCTACATTTGGTACAATACCATTATTTATGACTCCGAATTTGAACAATACGTAATTATTTTGTTTACGCGTATACTTTTATTTGTGTTTAAAATATATATGAAAAAATAAAGCTTACCATGAAAACATTGAAAAAAAAGTTTTGTGTGAGTGGTAACTAAGGAGCGTTGTAGCATCAACAGACTGTGTCAATATTAAACAGCAACAACAAACACGCCAGGATATCAGTCTTCAAAAAAAGATGAGGTGTTTCTTTAAAAATGTATCATACACCTTGCGTTATTTATATAACGGTGAGATAAAGCGTCAAAGCATTACAGATATCAAGAGGTGGGTCCTCTCATGGTGAGGAGACATTCATAAAGTGCGCGTGAATGTGTTTACTTGTTTGTGAATGTTTGTGTCGTGCACAGAAAAGAAGAACAACACTTACTCTCTACGCATTCAGGAAAAGACAAAAGATAGATCGAGATATATTCATTTCGAAAGTAATTTTTTCGTTTATCTATCTATCTATCTATCTATCTATCTATCTATCTATCTATCTATCTATCTATCTATCTATCTATCTATCTATCTATCTATCTATCTATCTATCTATCTATCTATCTATCTATCTATCTATCTATCTATGTTAGAAGATCTGTATTTACAATGTATTTTTGTTTATGTATATGTCTGCGTAGGTATGTGTGCGTGAGTGCTATTTTATTAGGTTAATTACTTCTTCTCTTTTACTTTGAATGTATTAGTTAAATCTTACACTCTTTTGATATGTTTTTTTCCTAATTTAATTTGTATATTTGTACTAAACCAAGTGTGTGGGAGGAATGAAAGATGGAGTGATGAAGGGAAGAATGTAAGACGGGCCTGCGTGCCCAATTCTTTACCCTTGAAAAATAAAGATTATTCATTCATTCATTCATTCTATCTATCTGTCTGTCTGTCTGTCTGTCGGTTCGTCCGTTTGTCTGTCTATCTGTTTCTCTGTTTATCTTTTTCTCTATGAGCCCTCTGTCTGTGAATTAATGCGCTGTACGAATATTCTTATCGAAAGTATGCGCTGAATTTTTGTATGTGACAATTTCATGCAAAGAGGCACTACATGTTCAAACTTAAAATTCGTTTATTCTGATTCCTTCCAATATATTGATGTTTGAGGTATGAACTGCTTTAAAGTAGAATTAATCTCTAATGCTGCTTCAACTTTAACGTTCAAAAACCCAGTTATCATGTAGAGAATTTTAACATATTTTCAGTACAAATTACTGCGAATGGTGTATGTAATGTGGAACTTGAATTTTATTTATTGTTAATGAATATTCCTTGTTTATTACAAAATGTTCTATTTTAAACGGGGTATTCTCTTTTATAAATGAAATTAATTTCTTCACTTAGTGTTGTGAATTCCATGCAGAATTTACTCACTTTATATTATTCGAATATGTTTTCACCGCGTTTTTATATTATTTGAATATGTTTTCACTGCTTTTTTATATTATTTGAATATGTTTTCATTGCTTTTTATATTATTTGAATATGTTTTCACTGCTTTTAATTTGCTCAAATAAAGCTGTTAATGCCAAATGTGAATGTGTTGATTATTTCATTTTGCATGTATTTCTTTTTTTTTTAAACCCAGAGAAGAATCTGTATTAGAGTAAGGGCACAGTTGTTAAGGTCAGCGAAACAGAGCTTCTTAAGATCTTCCAAAAAAATACATAAACCCGGTTATCCTGGACGTTCCAGTGTATCAACGTGGTCATGCCCCACTGAACATATTTCTGACTTTCTGAACAGCATTTTTCGACCACTAGTACACAAACTGCACTCTTGTTTGAAAGATACCAACCACTCATTAACAACTGTTGCTGTGTTCAAACTCTCTCAGCATCTTTCCCCTTGATGTCTGCTCCCTTTAAACCTCACGAGGATGGACTCTTAGCACTGCGTTATTTATCTTGACAAAGACCCTTACCCCATCACTAACACTGACACCATAATTAGACTCACACAACTAGTACCTAACCTAAATTGGTGTGAATTCAACGGCGAATACTCTGAACTAATCAGTGGCGTCGCCATGGGAAAGAAAGTGGGTCCCAGTTAAGCACATTTATGTATGTGCTTTGATATTATGAGATACCCACACTGGCAGACTCCCAGAATTTTGTAATAGGTACATCAATGATGGCATTTTAGTCACCAGAATGCCATAGGACGAACTAAATTTTTTTATTGAATTCACCAACTCGATTAATAAGAACATCAAATTCGTTTATGAAATTTCTGACAAATCTGTCAAATTTTTATACATCAAAATATTTATTGGCACAGACAGTACTGTCGCATCTGTATTTTACAAATCCACCGACAGCAACACTTATTTACTTTGCACCTATCATTCCGAAAAATGTAAGAACTCCATCCCATACTCCCAACTCCCCCATCTCCGCCGCCCAGGTCAGAATAACTTGGACTTTATAGATCAGTCCAACAAATTATTAGAATTTTTCCGTCATCCCCACTACCCAGAAAATGTCCTTCAAAAGCATTTAACCGTATCTATCTAATGAGCCTATAAGAAGCATTCGGAGATGGGAATGTTGCACCATCCGACAGAGATAAATTAGTACTTCATTTTCACCCACATTTTTAGATGGTTAAAAATTCTTTATCGACATCTGACACTAATCCACCTCGACAATGACACTCGTGATATTTTCTCTGATCTGACCCTAATAGCATACAAACGTTAACTAAATCTTAAAGACATCGTCCATAGCTACCTGAAGCAGAACCTTGCATATGTTGGCACCAGATAATGAAACTGCCCTCGCTGTGTTACCTCCCCTAAAATCTCGGAAACGAAACGATCACCTTTCTCAAAACTATCCTCACTTTCCATTAGGGATTCACATGCCAGTCCCGTAATGTGATATATGACACTATATGCAAAAGATGCAAGATAACTTATGTTAGTGAAATTGGTCTCATATTAGGGGATAGCATGCAGAAACATCCGTACTTCGAAACTAGTCCCGAATCATTTCAATAGCCCAAACCACAGAGTCAAATCTTATTTTCTGTTAACAACAATAAAACAGTGTCACGCTGATGACAGAAGTCTCGAGGAGCGTTTCATTCAGGAATATAGGACGCTTGAACCACATTCTTTGAACTCACTATTCAGCTACATCTAACATTCACATCTTCCACAATCATAATCATTGTGCACTATTTTCCTCTCCCCTCTCACTTACTACTCATAGTTCAACATATCTTCACAGCATCACATTACAACCCCTATAATGATAAAAGAGCAATTTGTTTTTCTTTTAGGAAATAAATGTGGGAGGCCCAGTGTATTTTGTGAATCATAGCGTTTTATCAAAACATGATCGCAGATGGAGAAAAAGGTTTCTATGTCCTCAAGAAATTATCATCAGTGACTTACTATGTAAAGAATCAATTGACCGGAAAATTATATCATACGCTTGTAAAAGACAGTAGAAAAGCTGACACTCCTTGGAACATATCAGCAGAAAGCAATACGAACATGAGAAGAACAACTACTGTGGCTGAATTTAGTGACATTAACTCAGTAATCTTAGATCAATAAATTTCAGATATTAAGATAAAAGTAGATTGGTCGTCAAATTATGAGAACGAAGATAGGCCAATTACCTTTCGACCAGAAGCCAACAGCGAAAACAACATTAATGATAGTGAGATCGAATTAAAGAAAGTTTACCAGTCAATTCAACAACACACACGCATGAAAATCGCAAGCGAGACTCCCGAACTAGTAGCTCTTACTGACACATTATATACCCAACGTCAGCTGGCACAAAACACTCCTGGCGAACAGCCTACATTAAGCCTCAGCGAACAGGTAGAGCTGAGTTTTAAAGAACAGATAGAGCTGAGACTTATCGAACAGGTAGAGCTTAGCCTCAACGAACAGGTATAAAGGAAATATACTCGAATACATGAAATTGTCGGATATATTTGCTGAAACACACTTCTCCACTAATTCGTATATTCGTACTATGTTAAGCACAAATTCCCTAATGCCGTGTACAATTTGTACTAAAATAACATCCTTTTCCTTTAAAGTTATCTATCCTCTAGATCTGTTTCACATTTCTTGGTCCTTAATGACCACGTCCAATAATTTCATGGATATGCTGAATATACAGCACCACCTCGCTCCTCCACCAACACTAACAACATAATGCACAAGTCAGTTCAAGGACCACGCTTCAGTAATAACAGTTTTAATTGCATGTGACGACACACAAAAAATGGTATATTGAAAAACAATAGAAGACAACTTTATAATACACAATTGATTTTGTATTGATTTTAAATCAGTCTTTTGATGTTTATAAGTTCTACATTTCGAAACTACTGGTCGAATTTGTCTATCGATGCTTTGTTTTTTATAAATCATTTTCTCTCTTAATACCTATGAGTACTTCAAAAACGTTGCTGTGTTAGTCGGGATTAAATACATTTACTGGAAGAAACTGCTTTTCCCACTTTTTGGGTCATGAAAGTATATATAAAATTATGGCATACCATGAAAACATTCAAAAAAGGTTTTGTGTGAATGGTAACTAAGCAGCGTAGTTTCATCAAAAGACTAACTGAATCCATATTAAACAGCAACAACAAACACGTCAAGATATTAATCTTCACAAAAGATTGCGTGTTTCTTTAAAAATACATCATACACTGTGCGTTATTTATATAACGGTGAGATAAAACATGAAAGCAGTGCAAATATCTAGATATGGGTCCTCTCTTGGTGAGGAGAGATTCTGTTTTATGGTCTAGTTCAATGTTCAAGCGAGGCAAAGATATATCACAGTAGAATTAGATCGGGAGATTTTGTTTTTTTGCCATCACTTTCTCTATTGTGCATTAGTGCGTGTGAATGTGTTTACTTTTCAGTATGTGTTTATTAGGTGCACTTTAAAAGGGAACATAACTTACCTTCTACACATCCAGGAAAAAACGAAAAGATAGATCGAGATATATTAATTTGGAAAAACTATCTATCTATCTATCTATCTATCTATCTATCTATCTATCTATCTATCTATCTATCTATCTATCTATCTATCTATCTATCTATCTATCTATCTATCTATCTATCTATCTATCTATCTATCTATCTATCTATCTATCTATCTATCTATCTGTCTGTCTCTCTGTCTGTCTGTCTGTCGGTTCGTCCGTTTGTCTATCTGTTTCTCTGTTTATCTGTTTCTCTATTAGCCTCTCCGTGAATTAATGCGCTGTACGAATATTCTTTTCGAAAGTATACGCTGAATTTTTGTATGTGACAATTTTACACCCAAGAGGCATTTCACGTTCCAACTTAAAATTCGTTTATTCTGATTCGTTCCAATATTTTGGCAATATTTGTGATCTATTTATCTATCTCTATATCCGTCCTTTCCTCTGTCTATCTGTCTGTCTGTTTGTCTGTCTGTCTGACTGTTTATCTGTTTGTGTATTTGTCTTTCTGTTTGTGAATTAACTGCTCTGTACGAATATTGTTAGCGAAGGTATATGCTGAAATCATGTGAAAATGTATACCCAAGAATCACTTCACATTCCAACTTAAAATTCGTTTATTGTGATTCGTTCCAATATTTTGCTGTTTGAGGTATATACTGCTTTAAAGTAGAATTAATCTTTAATGCTGCTTCTAAATTAATGTTCAAAAACCGAATTTCCAAGTAGAAAATTTTAACACAGAGAAATTTATTTTCAGTACATATTACAGAGAATGTTGTATGCATTGTGGAACTTGAATTTTGTTTCTTTATTATTAATGTCATATTCCTTCCTTATTAATAAAATGTACTATTTTTAACGGGGTATTCTCTCTTTGAACTTAATTTCTTCATCTAGTGTTGTGAACTCCATGCAGAATTTTCTCATTTTATATTATTTCGATGTTTTCACTGCTTTTTATTTGCTCATACAAAGCTGTTAATGCCAAATGTGAATGTCTTATTTCATTTTGCATGTATTTCTTCTTTTTTAAAAGCCAGTGAAAACACTGCATTAGAGTAAGGGCACAGTTGTTAAGGTCAGCGAAACAGAGTTTCTTAAGATCTTATCCTTTCTTTCCATTGATACTTCTAGTAACAGGTTACGCCTAGTCGACGGGCTAAAGATAACTATGGCCCCATGTTGATGAAATCAGCTAAAAAAGCATTAGATCTTTTTCTACGCACAGTAATCCACATCCCTTTCGAAATCATAAATGTTCTTTAAAACCTGCACCACATCGGCTGCAGAGAATATCCTGCTCGTATTTCCGTGACCCTTATAGGAGAGCTGTTTGGAAAGCAAAGCTCCGCAAGGGACATGCACATGAATGACTGATTTCCGTGAGCAAGAACAAAAACACAAATAATAATCTATTTTAATAAAGTGTAGTTACATTAAGAAGTATAGATTATGCTTTCAGCTAGAGATAAAGACTATTTTGTGAAACACACAAACACACACACATATGCTTATCAGACGTCTCGCTTTTACCGAGACTCCTCCGGTTGATGATATGGTCCCTGCGTCCCGGTCAGTTTGTTATTTGGTAAAATTTTTAAAGTGCTGAGTATACAATACGTAAAAAAAAATTAGTGCAGCCTCCGATAAAATGGCAACTAAAATATCCGCTCTTTTACACTCATTGTTGCTAATCTAATTATTTTGTATCTAGATCTATGTACTTTTACAATTGTCTAAATGTTTTCCCTCAAAATTTAGAGCATGTGGCCTAACAAATTTAGATGTTTTTTTTAATCCAGCTACTTTTTCACAGAATTTATAATAGTATATATCCTATGATTATAATAGTATATATCCTACAATTATTGAGGAAAGACGCTGGCGATGGTTGGGACATGTGCTCCGAATGACAGACAACTCACTACCAAAAATAGCACTAAGATGGACACCACAGGGGAGCAGAAGTAAGGGTAGACCAAAAGAGACATGGAGAAGAACAACAGAAAGGATGTTGAGCAATAGAGGGCTCACCTGGGCAAGAGCAGAAAAAAAGGCGAAAGACAGGCATTTGTGGAAAACCCTTGCGGAAGCCCCATGTGCCCTGGGCACTTAAGGTTCAGAGAGAGAGAGAGATATCCTATGAGATCCATATATTTTGTTCCATTTTTTAAAGATATTTTGTTTCAATTAGAGTTGGCTACACTGGAACTTACACTGGCCACGTCACTATTGCGCATGCGTGCCGTTAAACGTCACATAGGGCTCGCAAGGTATTTCGCCAGTTTTTTTCTGTTTTCGGTGAGTCTTTCAACATCATCAAGGGATTTTATGCCTGTCAATTTGGCCTCTCTTAACAGTGTCCTCTTCAGAATTTCACGCGGTCTGCTTCTTTTTCTTTAGCCTGTTGTGTTCCACTTGATAGCTTGTTTTGGAATTCTCTGATCATTTCTTCTCATCACGTGACCAACATATGTCCATCTCCTTTTCTTGATCACCCATGAGACTGGTTGTTGTTCAGTCATCTGTCTTATCTCTGCATTGTTCTTGAATTCGTTCCACTTGATGCCGAGTATTTTCCTTATGCATTTGTTTTCAAAAGAGTATAATTTCGTGTCTATTTCTTTAGTTGTTTTCCAGCTTTCGCATGCATAAATGAGGGTGGATATTACATTTGAATTGAATAGTCTTAATTTGGTTTTTGTGCTTATAACTTTGGAATTCCATATGTTCTCAAGATTCTTGAAGATCGATACTGCTTTTGCAATTCTAATTCTAACTTCCTTTCTGGTGTCACTATTGTGGTCTATGTAGCTGCCAAGGTGTGCAAATTGATTGACTTCTTCAATATCTGTCCCTTCTACGTGTATTTTCTATTTTGATTAATTGGAATGTTCATTATTTTCGTATGTCCTTACTTCTCTCTCTCTCTGAACCTTAAGTGCCCAGGGCACATGGGGCTTCCGCAAGGGTTTTCCACAAATGCCTGTCCTTCGCCTTTTTTTCTGCTCTTGCCCAGGTGAGCCCTCTATTGCTCAACATCCTTTCTGTTGTTCTTCTCCATGTCTCTTTTGGTCTACCCTTACTTCTGCTCCCCTGTGGTGTCCATCTTAGTGCTATTTTTGGTAGTGAGTTGTCAGTCATTCGGAGCACATGTCCCAACCATCGCCAGAGTCTTTCCTCAATAATTGTTGTCAGTGGTTTCATCTGCATTTCTGCTAATAAGATGTTATTTCTTATGGTGTTTGGCCAAAATATTTTTCTAATTCTTCGTAAACATTTAGTCTGGAAAGAATTCAACTTGTTTTCTATGGTTTTGGTGATTTTCCAGCATTCACTTCCATAAAGTAGTACACTTAGAACATTACTCTTAAATATCCTGATTTTTATATTTATGCTTAGTTTATTTGATTTCCATATATTCTGCAGTATTGCAAAAGCCTGGTTTGCTCTAGTAAGCCTGCTGTTGATGTCCTCTGTGCTGTCTCCATTTTCTACTACTCTGCTGCCAAGGTATACAAATTCGTTGACCTCCTCCACTAACTTGTTATCTACTCTGAGTACATTTCTGTTGTTCACATTTTGCTTCATTAACTTTGTCTTTCCTACATTGATCTTTAGTCCTATGTTGTTTGCATTCTGAGTTAGCTTGTTTATTTTATCTTGCATATCTTTGTGACTGCTTGATAACAGACAAATGTCGTCCGCAAAGTCAAGGTCCTCCAGCACTGTGTCAAGGGTCCATTGTAATCCTCTGCGTTTGTCTGATGTTGCCTCCTTCATTAACCAGTCTACTGCCAAGATAAATAATGTTGGTGATAGTACACATCCCTGTTTCACTCCTGTTTGTACCCTAAAGCTGCTGGAGGTATGTTCTCCACAGATAACTTTGCACTGAAAACCCTCGTATAGGGCTTTGATTACATTTACTATTTTATGGGGGAGGCCATGCCATCTTAGGATTTTCCACAGTGCATCTCTGTTGACACTGTCAAAGGCTTTCTCAAAATCTAGGAATAATGCATAAGCTGTGCTATGCCACTCATTTGCCTGTTCTAATATTTGTCTAAGTACAAATATGTGGTCTATGCATGATCTTCCTTTCCTAAATCCTGCCTGCTCTTTCCGAAGTTTTTCCTCAAGTGTTGGTACAATTCTGTTGATGATTATTCTGCAAAATACTTTACTGGTGAGTGGCAGTAGGGTAATGCCTCTCCAGTTCCCGCAATCTCTGAAGTCACCCTTCTTTGGTAGTTTTACTATAAGACCAGTTTTCCACCCCTCTGGGGCTTTTTCTAAATGCCAAATTTGTTGTAATATCTGGCAAAGTTGTTTTGGTGTTTCTATTTCTTCTGCTTTCAACATCTCAGCAGTCACTTCATCTTCACCTGGTGCCCTGTCTGATTTTAGCTTCTTTATCGCCTCCTTTACTTCATTTATTGTTATTGGTCCTGTATTGATGTTTAGTTCCGTTTTTGCTTCAGGTATGTCTATTGTTTGTGCTCCTTGTGTTCTGTTTAGTAGGGTGTTAAAGTGTTCCCTCCATCTTTCAATTTTTTCTCTTTCTCCACTGACCAGTTGTCCATTTTGTGTTCTTACTGCACTTTCACATCTTGTGTTGAAGTTACCTGTCATCTGCTTTGTGATTTTATATATGGTTTTCATGTCATTTGTATATGCTGCTTTCTCTGCTGTTTCTGCTAAGTTGTCATAATATTGACGTTTATCTTGACGACATGATTCCTTCACTTCTTTGTCTTTTTTGTGCATAATTACTTAAAACTCGTTCTTTAAGCCGTTGTGATTTGGTGTTCAGTAATTTTCCCTTGATTTCTTTTCTTTGCTCTATCTTTTCCCATGTGGTCTCGCTTATCCATTCCTCTTTTCTCCTTTTCCGATATCCCAGCACCTCTTTTGCTGTTTCCTGTAGTGTTTTATTGAACTCTAATATGGACATTATGTCCTTACTTAGTTGAGTTCAAATTGCTAGTCGGCATTTGCCATCGTTCTGTACTGTATATTAAATTAATTTAATCTCCAAAACGCCAAGAAGAAACTGTGTGTTTACTGGTGAATTGGTTCTAAGGACTGCAAAAGCGCCACAAACAGCCTCTGGCAGTCAAGTCCAGCTCATGGCCTTCCCGTGGCAGAACTGTTTAAACTGACAGGAGAAGGGGCGAGGGCGAATATCTGGCGCCTGAAAACCAGTTACTTAGGGTAGATGAGTGTCACGTTTGGTAGCTCATCTGCCGCTGTTGGCGAGATCTTCCGCTGCCGTGCGTGGAGCGGTGCTCTTCCCGGCCAATGATGAAATTTGCAAATTAGGTTGCCGCGCAGCATCACTGCGGAAAAGGTGGTTGAAAGGATAAATCGAAGCAAACAGTCAAATCACGGCACCTCTGGTCTGGAGGTCGGCCACGTCCTGAGTGCAGTCATATCGGGTGAAATGCATGAACTGGCTTGTCCTAGAGGTTAAGTCACTGCTGGCTTGACTCTTCAAATGCCGCGCGTGGAGTGAAGCTCCTCCCGGTTAAGGAAGTAAATGCGGAAATAAAGGTTCCTGTGCGACGCCGATGGGAAAAGGTGGTGGAAAGTAAAGTTTAACCTGGTATGTCCAGTAGTATCGCTACGAGAGCTATACCACGGCGCCTCTGCTCTAGAGGCCGCCTACGTCCGAAATACACCTACACTGGTGAAATATGCCTAAACCTGCACACACCAGAGGTGGAACTCGATGGCTAGACATGTCATGCCACCTCCGCTCTAGAGGTCGGTAACGCCTGATAAACACCCATACTGGTGAATTTTGCCTAAACCGGCTCATACCAGGGGTGAATCTTGAAGGCTATGAATGTCACAGTACCTCTGCCCCAGAGGTCGGTCCCGTCCCAAACACGCCCATACTGGGAAATGCCTAATCCGGCTCAACCCAGGGGTAGAAGTCACTAGTGGCGAGGATTCGTCCTCCTGGACAAAAGCTCCATCCTGGTCACAACTAGGAAGGGTAGCGGCCACGACCGCAAAATGCTGAAGTCGGAGACACTGGACCAAGGAAGTCTAGATAGGCAACCACCTCTCACCCGGCGGGGATGTCTGCGTATCCTAATCACGCTGAGGTTTTCCGGTGAGAAAGTCCAACCCTGGACTGGATGGGCAACCACCTCTCACCCGGCGGTGATACACGGGTATCTCAAAACACGTCGAGGTTTTCCGGTGAGAAAGTCCAACTCTGGCCTGGGTGGGCTAACGCCTCTCACCCAGCGGGGATGCACTGATATTCCAAACACGTCGAGGTCTTCAGGTGAGAAAGTCCAACCCTAGACCAAACTGGTGCAATGAAAACCACGGTGTCACGCAATCCCGCTTCCGAGACCCACCAAGAATACAGGCTAAAGCACTGTGATACTCTGAACCCCTTGTGGTCCTTTCGTGGAACTCGTGTGGTCTATTTTGGACCACACAGGGGACCACGGGACCTAACGAGGACCACATGCGTGAATTCAGTAGGTTCACAGTGCGGTTTTTGGTGGTAGAAGTGAACGAAGAAGAAGAAGAAGAAGACTGGTGAATTAAGAAAAGATTATCTGTTTTTGAAAACAAAATTGTGATCGCATTGACAAAGTGAAATGTGAACTGTGCTTTTGAGAATGTTCAGTAGGTCATAATGGACGTTCGGACCTTAAAAATCATTTGAAATGTGCGAAACAGGAGGCAAGTCTAGCAGGAGCTGCAGGAACTTCCTCAAATATATTCTCACATTTTAAAGGTACCGATTTAAGCGTGACGTGCAAGATGGCGGTCGTTTTTAAAACGCTCTCGCCGGCATGCAGAAATCAGCGGAATTCCGCTTGATCTGTTACATATCATGTACCGGGAGTTGGGCATAAGGCTAACAACCTTATCCTGGGACCTATCTAAAGGCAACTCCAGATGGGAAAAAAAGATATCGTTATGGAAACTCGCAGAGAAACCAACCGAGCATCAGGGATGCCAACTCCGAAGAGCTCATTCGTCGGCCCCAAACATGTGACAAGGGTTGGATTCTGGAATGTGAGAACGATGGCAGCACCAACAAAAACTACCCAGGTCATCAAAGAAATGGAGAGATACCATCTAGACATACTGGGCATCAGCGAAATGCGATGGCCAGAAGAAGGTAAAAGATCGGCTGAAAACGGTAAGTTAATTATACATTCAGGTAGAAATGACAATAAATTCCGAGACGGAGTGGGCATTATTATGTCAAATGTAGCTGCAAAGAGCCTTGTAGAATGGGAACCAGTGAACAGTCGTATAATAAGAGCACGATACAACCTACGACACGGAGGAATGACAATAATACAGTGTTATGCACCCACGAATGATGCAGATGATGATGTGAAAGACGACTTCTATCACAAACTACAACAAATCATCAACAAAGTCCCTAAACACGACATCCTAATTGCTATGGGGGACTTCAATGCTAAGGTAGGGAAGGATAATACCGACGTTGAAAAAGTGATGGGGAAAGAAGGAATTGACATGGTTAATCAGAATGGAGAAAGGTTAATTGAAATATGTCTAACAGACGGCATGGTCATTGGAGGCACAATATTCCCACACAAAGAGATACATAAAACAACATGGATATCTCCAGATGATAGAACTAGAAACCAGATAGACCATTTTTGTATTAGAAAGCAATACAGAACATCTCTCATGGATGTAAGGGCTTATAGGGGTGCAGATGTCAACAGTGATCACAACCTGTGCATAGGGAAAATAAAACTAAAATTGAAAAGTCAACACAAGAAATCAGTACACAGAAAGATAAACATCCACAGCCTACAAGAAGAAAATACTAACATTAATTTCAATCAGGAACTTGCCAATCATTCCAAAACACCCAGTGAAGTTGAGGAGATAGGTATAGATGAGTTATGGAATTCTTACAGCACAGCCATAACCACAGCAGCAAAAGTAAGCGCTGGATTGGAAAAACCAAATAGAAAAGCATGGATATCAGATAAAACATGGAAGTATATACATGAAAGACGAGCAGTCAAATTAAACATGTTGAATGCAAAAGCAGATCATGAAAGAGATTCGGCAAAAGCAAAATACAAAGACATAGACAAGAAAGTAAAAAGTTCAGCTAGAAGGGATAAAAGAGAATACATAGACAATATGGCGAAAGAGGCAGAAAAAGCAGCAAAAACAGGAGACAGCAAAACTTTATATAACATACAAAAGAGGCTAACCGGTACTATTACATCTAAAGAAAGACCAATCCTTAGCAAAACTGGAACACTATTAACATCAAATAAAGACCAAAAGCAAAGATGGGCTGAACACTTCCAAGAAATACTCAATCGACCACACCCAAAAGAATTGTTAAACCTTGAAACTGACTTACCAGCCCCACAACTAAATGTCAATCTAGATGAAATTATATTGCATGAAATTGAAACAGCAGTGAATTTAATGGCTAACAACAAAGCTGCAGGTGAAGATGAAATAACAGCCGAGATGCTAAAAGCTATCAATAGTGACAACATGAGACAACTACAGAGAATGTTTAACAAGATTTGGAAAGAAGAAAAGGTCCCTTCTAATTGGAAGAAGGGAATCATTGTTAAAATACCAAAAAAGGGCAACCTTAGTGACTGTAACAACTGGAGAGGAGTAACCTTAATATCAGTTGTGTCAAAAGTATTTTGCAAGGTCATTTTGAATAGACTCAAAGATATAGTGGATACTGCAATGAGAGAAGAACAAGCAGGATTTCGAAAAGGGAGAAGCTGTCTCGACCAGATCTTTACTCTCAGAATAATACTTGAAGAACATATTGAAAAGCAGAAACCATTAATACTGAATTTCATAGATTTTAAGAAGGCATTTGATAGCATACACAGAGATTCATTATGGAGAATTTTATGTCTATATGGAATACCATCTAAAATTGTCAACATCATTAAGGACTTATACAATGGATATGTTTGTCAGTCAAGACAGAAGAAGGGATGAGTGAATGGTTCCAGATTGAAACAGGCGTGAAACAAGGATGTATACTGTCTCCTTTACTTTTTGGGATTACAATAGACTTCATAATGACAAAATGCTGCACAGGTAACACAGGTATTGACTGGGTACATGGGACCCAACTAGAAGATTTTGATTTTGCTGATGACATAACTCTTATCAGTAATAATGTGAATTCCATGCAAGAAAAAACAGATAGCCTGTCTTCACTGGCTAGCAAAATAGGACTTGAAATTAACAAGGACAAAACAAAAATAATGAAAATTCCCATCAATCAAAATGGAAAAATACACATAGAAGGGACAGATATTGAAGAAGTCAATCAATTTGCATACCTTGGCAGCTACATAGACCAGGATGGTGACACTAGAAAGGAAGTTAGGATCAGAATTGCAAAAGCAGCATCAATCTTCAAGAATCTTGAGAACATATGGAATTCAAAAGTTATAAGCACAAAAACCAAGTTAAGACTATTCAATTCAAATGTAATATCCACCCTCACTTATGCATGCGAAAGCTGGAAAACAACTAAAGAAATAGACACGAAATTATACTCTTTTGAAAACAAATGCCTAAGGAAAATACTCGGCATCAAGTGGAATGAATTCAAGAACAATGCAGAGATAAGACAGATGACTGAACAACAACCAGTCTCACGGGTGATCAGGAAAAGGAGATGGACATATGTTGGTCACTTGATGAGAAGAAATGATCAGAGAATCCCAAAACAAGCTATCAAGTGGAACACATCAGGCCGAAGAAAAAGGGGCAGACCGCGTGAAACTCTGAAGAGGACATTATTAAAGAGGCCAAGTTAACAGGCATAAAATCCTTTGTTGAGGTTGAAAGACTCGCCGAAGACAGGAAAAATTGGCGAACTACTTTGCGAGCCCTATGTGACGTCTAACGGCACGGGAAGGATATAAGATATATAAGATAAGATTTAAGTGACAACAAAACTTTTAATAGCAGCTAAAGAAGAAACTTATGCAATTCATGTTGGAATTCACAATCTCATCTTTAAGTTAGCTGATTGTTCATTTAAATTGATTTCGAAGCTCTTTGAAACAAAATTTAGACTAGCCAGAACAAAGTGTGAAGGTGTTATTGTTAATGTGATTGATCCTGTTCTCAACCTGGAAGTATGCAATGGTCTCTACGACACAAGCTGTTGATGTGGTCTCCGGGTTAGGGTTTGGCAGGCGTGTATATAGGGATCTTCCATGTGTATTACTGGCCCAGCTGTCCATCCACTGCTGTTTGCAGCTGTGTATAATGTGTTTAGCTGTTCTCAAGTTGGTGGAGATGTAGGTCTGTAACATGGTGGCTCCACTCTTTGACAGTCTGTCAGCACGTTCATTTCCTCAATCTATGTGCCCTGGTATCCACTGTAGGGTGGTGTTGAAGTCATAGGAGGCGAGCTGGTTTATTGTACTGTGTATATCAGATGTAATGTGATCAGCTGATGGTATCCAGTTTTCAAGTGCCTGGAGAGCAGACTGGGAGTCTGAGAAAATAACAAGGTTTGTTTGGGTGGGAGGCACAGTTTTTGTATTTGGTGGTGGTGGCTGCCAGGGCTGCTAATATTGCCTGCATCTGTGCATCATAATTAGAGCAGCGAGATCCACAAGGAGCAGAAATGTGTCTAGTTGTTTTGTCTGGAAACATGAGTATCCCGTATACTACATTGTCTGTTTCTTGAATGCTGACACATCAGTGTTGCATCCTTGGGGTAGGATTCTATGATCTCCAGTGCACACAGCTTTAGGGTGTTGGGATCTGATGATTTGTTCACTAATTTGTTCTTGAGTCTAGTGTTAGTTTGAGGAAGTGTGTAGTTTGTGTTTGGTGGGATGTCTGGTACTTTCGTAAGTTCTTCTCTGTCTTCAGGGAGTTTGTGTCTTGTGTTTAACTGTTTTGCTATGTGCAATGGAGTTTTCAGTTTCAGTCTATTATTATGCTTTCGTTTATCAACCACTATTCTATAAGGACGGTTTGGGGGCATGCGTTTATATCTTTCTACTGCCTCAATGGTTGATTTTTCACGTTTTATATATAATGGCTGTATGTTTGCATCAGTTTCACATGCAGCTGTGGATGCTGATCTCATTGCATCACAAATGAAATGAACACCTTTGTTCTTGACTCTGTCTGCTTGTGTACGAGAGCTCTTTGATGTTGTGACCTATAGGGGGAGGTTGTAATCTACTACAGATCTAACATATCGTGTGTACAGTTATCTGAGTGTTGTTTTGTCTGCTCCCCAGAATTTACTTGCAAGTCGCTTGAGTAAGTTTAGTCTTTTGGATGCTTTTCTGCTAGTCCATCCATTAAATTCCTAAAGCTCAATTTTCTGTCTAGTTTCACATCAAGGTATGTTGGATTTTTTCTTTCATGATCTGAGCACCATCAATAGTTATTTTCAGTTCAGTCTTTGCTAGTTTGTTGCTGTGTACTGTATATGTAGTTTTACTAACATTGATCTTCAACTTCCAGAAATTGCAATAGGCTGATATAGTGAGGAGGGGTCTATTAAATCTCTCAGCAGCCAGCTGCAGGTCTGCTCCACTAGTCTATATGACAAGATCATCGACAAACATGGCTTTGTGAGTGTTCAACAGGTCGGGGAGGTCATTTATAAAGATTAGGAACAAGGTGCAGCTAAGAGCAAAACCTTGTGGCAGACCTTCCTTCAGGGTGCATTTGTTTGACAGTCTGTTATTGACCTGAGTTTGTACGGTATTGTTACTCAGATAGTTTTTAACCCATTGATACAGTTTTTCATGTATGCCCATGTTTTGCATCTTTAACAGTAGGCCTTTTCGCCACACCCTGTCGTATGCCTGCTGTAAGTTTACAAAGACAGCTACAGAATTTCTCTTGCGTAAAAACACTGTCTTTTACATTTTGAGTGAGGAGAAATAGTTGGTCTTCGGTTTTTGATCCTCTGTTGTTCTGGAAGTTGAGGGACCCCGAAGATTCCAATCACCAGTACGGTCTATTGTTAACCATTCGTTCTGTTAGCTTACCAATGTTGAAAGTCAGTGAGACTGGTCTAAAGCTTTTTAGGTCATCTTCTGGCTTTCCTTTTTTTTCAGGATAGATCTAACTATAGCTGACTTCCAAGACTTTGGTAGTACTCCACTATGTTAGGGTTGGTATTGAAGCTGAGCAATGTGGACTTTCCTACAGGGCCCAGATGAAGGATCATTTCATTTGATATTTTCTCTGGTCCTGGTGCTTTTCTTAGCTCTAACTTACCCATAGCACTCTGGAGTTCATGGATCGTAAAGTTTTCCTAAAAAAGTTGAATGTTTTCCAAGCTAGACTTCTCTTTACTTCTCAGAAATTGCTCTACATCCTCTCAGTTGTTCTTCTCCATGTCTCTTTTGGTCTACCCTTACTTCTACCCTGTGGTGTCCATCTTAGTGCTATTTTTGGTAGTGAGTTGTCAGTCATCTGGAGCACATGTCCCAACCATCGCCAGCGTCTTTTTTCTATAATTGCTGTCAGTGGCTTCATCTGCATTTCTGCCAACAAGATGTTATTTCTTATAGTGTTTGGCCAAAATATTTTTCTATTTTCTTCGTAAAAATTTAGTCTGGAAAGAATTCAACTTGTTTTCTTTGGTTTTGATGATTTTCCAGCATTCACTTCCATAGAGTAGTACGCTTAGAACATTACTCTTAAATATCCTGATTTTCGTAATCATGCTTAGTTTTTTTTATTTCCATATAGTCTGCAGCATTGTAAATGCCTGGTTTGCTCTACTACGTCTGCTGTTGATGTCCTCTGTCCTGTCTCCATTTTCTACTACTCTACTGCCAAATTATACAAATTCCTTGACTTCCTCCACTAACTTGCTGTCTATTCTGAGTACATTTCTGTTGTTCACATTTACTTCCTTAACTTTGTCTTTCCTACGTTGATCTTTAGTCCTATGTTTTTTGCATTCTGAGTTAGCTTGTTTATTTTATCTTGCATATCTTTGTGTGTGCTTGATAGTAGACAAATATCGTCCGCAAAGTCACAGGTCCTCCAGCACTGTGTCAAGGGTCCATTGTAATCCTCTGCGTTTGTCTGATGTTGCCTCCTTCATTATCCAGTCTACTGCCAAGATAAATAATGTTGATGACAGTACACATCCTTGCTTTACTTCTGTTTTTACCCTAAAGCTGCTGGAGGTATGTTCTCCACAGATCACTTTGCACTGAAAACCCTCGTATAGGGCTTTGATTACATTCACTATCTCATGGGGGAGGCCATGCTATCTTAGGATTTTCCACAGTGCATCTCTGTTGACACTGTCAAAGGCTTCCTCAAAATCTATAAACAATGCATATGTTTTGCTATGTCACTCATTTGCCTGTTCTAATTTTGTATAAGTACAAATATGTGATCTATGCATGATCTTACTTTTCTAAATCCTGCCTGCTCTTTCCGAAGTTTTCCCTCAAGTGCTGGTACAATTCTGTTGATAATTCATTCATTCATTCATTTGGATGTCCCTTGCGGAACTTTGCCTCCTAACAGCTCTCCTGTAGGCCTCTCGGTTGTGAGCAATATGGCCTGCTGCTGATGCATCCATTTGCAGATCATCAACGACGTGTTGCAGCCATCTTCGCCTTAATCTTCATCTCTTTCTTTTCCCCATTATGTACCCTTCCAAGACGCTCTTCTCTAGATTATCATGACGTTTAATGTGTCCAAAATATTTAAGTTTTCTCTCTTTCATCCAATCCTCTTTACTAGCCAGTCTTCTTCAATATTAAGTTCTTATAGTAAATATATTTGTTCCTTTTTGTGTCCATGATATTTGAAGAACTCTTCTGTAGCATTTACATTCAAAGGCATTTATGCGTTTCTCAGGTGTTTTGTTAAGTGTCCGGGTCTCACAGGCATATGTGGCGATGAGAAAGATGCATGCCCTTAAAAATCTTATTTTTGTGGTTCTGTCTGCTCCTCTCCACAGATTCTTTAGTTATTTTACTTTCTGAAGAGCAATAGATGTACTCCTTTTAATTTTCTTCTTTGTATCTCCGTTACTAGTTACTAGTGATCCAAGATATTCAAAACTCTCCACCACTTCCAGTTGATGATTATTCTGCAAAATACTTTACTGGTGAGTGGCGGTAGGGTAATACCTCTCCAGTTCCCGCAATCTCTGAGGCCACCCTTCTTTGGTAGTTTCACTATAAGGCCAGTTTTCCACTTCTCTGGAGCTTTTTCTAGATCCCAAATTTGTTGTAGTATCAGGCAGAGTTGGTTTGGTACTTCTGTTTCTTCCTCTTTCAACATATCAGCAGACTTTTCCCGTAATTTAGATATTTTGATATCACAGCTTTAGTTGTATACACTAATTATTGGTTTTTTTTACAGAAAGTTCTGTTCCCTAAAAATTCTGCCTTACAATTGGTTGAAAAAAATTAATTCCCTAATCGTCCTGTACAATGTGTACTAAAAGAAAGTTATTTTCCTTTAAAGATCTCATCCTCTAGACATGTGTCACATTTCGTGGTTCTTAAGGGCCACATCCAATAATTTCACGTATACACTGAATATACAACTCTGCCTCTCTCCTCCACCAACACTAACAACATAATACATAAGTCAGTTCAAGGACCATGCTTCAGTAATAACAGTTTCTAATGCATGTGACGACACAAAACAAACTGGCAAACCGAAAAACAATAGAAGACAGCCATATAGTATACAACTGGTTTTGTATTGATTTTAAATCAGTCTTTTGCTGTTTTACACTTTCTACACTTCGAAACATGTGGTCGAATTTGTCCATCGATATTTTGTTTTTTAGAAATCCTTTTCTCTCTTCAATCCTATGAGTACTTCAAAAACTTTGCAATGTTAGTGAAGTTTAAATACATTTATTGGAAGAAACTGCCTTTTCCACGTTTTGGGCCATGAAAGTATATATAAAATTATGGCATACCAGGAAAAACAAAAACTTTTTTTAAAAGTTTTATGTGAATGGTAAGTAATCAGCGTAGTATCATCAACAGACTAACTGTATCAATATTAAAAGGTAGCAACAAAAAGTCAGGATATCAATCTTCACAAAAGATGACGTGTTTCTTTAAAAATGTCTCATACACTGCGCGTTATTTATATAACGGTGAGATAAAACATCAAAGCACTGCAGACAGCATGATATGGGGTCTCTCTTGGTCAGGAAACATTTTGTTTTATGGTCTAGTTCAACGTTCGAGCAAGATAAAGATATATCACAGTAGAATTAGATTTTGAGATTTTTACTCTTTATCATCACTCCCTCTGTTGTCATAAGTGCGTGTGAATGTGTTTACTTCCTTGTGAATCTGTTTACTTGTTTGTGAATGTTTGTGTCGTGCATATAAAAGAAGAAAAACACTTACTAACTATGCATACAGAAAAGACAAAAAGATAGGTCGAGATATGTTAATTTGGAAAGTAATTTTTTCTTCATCTATCTATCTATCTATCTATCTATCTATCTATCTATCTATCTATCTATCTATCTATCTATCTATCTATCTATCTATCTATCTATCTATCTATCTATCTATCTATCTATCTATCTATCTATCTATCTATCTATCTATCTATATCTGTCTGTCTGTCTGTCTATCTATCTATCTTATCTATCTATCTGTCTATCTTATCTATCTATCAATCTGTCTATCTATCGGTCTGTCTCTCTGTTTATTTGTCTATCTATATGCCAGTCTATCTGTCTGTCTGGTTATCTGTTTGTATATTTCCCTGTCTTTCTATGAATTAACTGCGTTGTAAGAAAATTTTGATCAAATATAAATGATGACTTTCTATGTGACAATTTATACGCAAGAGGCACTTCACGTTACAACTTAAAATTCGTTTATTCTGATTCCTTCTAATATATTGATGTTTGAGGTATGATCTTCTTTAAAGCAGAATTAATCTCTAATGCTGCTTCAAATTTAACGTTCAAAAACCCAATTATGAAGTAGAGAATTTTAACATAGGATTTTATTTTCAGTACAATGCTTCCGTTATTACAGCGAATAATGTATCCTCTGTGGAAGTTGAAATTTGTTTCTTTATTGTTAGTTACATATGCCTTCTTTATTACTAAAATGTACTATTTCAAACGGGGTATTCTCTGTTTGAACACAATTTCTTCATTTAATGTTGTGAATTTCATCCAGAATCTCATTTTCTATTATTTGGATATTTTTTCATTACTTTTCATTTGCTCATGTAAGATTGTGAATGCCAAATGAGAATGTGTTCAATTACTTCACTTTGTATGTATTTCTTCTTTTTAAAAGCCATTGAAGACACTGTAGTAGAGTAATGGCACAGTTGTTAAGATCAGCGAAATAGAGATTCTTAAGATCTTATCTTTTCTTTACATTGATACTTCTAGTAGCAGGTTACGCCTAGTCGACGGGCTAAATATAACTATGGCCCCATGTTGATGAAATCAACTAAAAAAAACATTAGATCTTTTTCTAACTTTTAGCTTTATTTCAGGAATGAAAACACACACATACGCACAGTAATCCACATCCCTTTCGAAACATTAAATGTTCTTTAAAACCTGCACCATATCGAATATCCTGCTCGTATTTCCGTGACCAAGAACGAAAACACAAACAAGATTTTAAGAATGTTTTGTTACATTAAGACGTACAGATTACGCTTTCAGTTGAGATAATGACTGTTTTAGAAAGTGTATTCATATATATGAATATATATATAGGGCGTTCGCAATGTCGATGTGCAGTAGTCCAGTATCGATCCCAGGATCATAATGGTATCTTAGCTGCGATATGTAGCGACATCTACTTGTGGTGACTGGAGTTAAATTAAGTGACCTAATAAAATACGTTACATAATATGAGCTAATCGGACACGTCTTATATATATATATATATATATATATATATATATATATATATATATATATATACACACACATCATTTCAGATGGAATGTCCCAACTCAGAAATACTAAATTCTATGCCGCTCGCATAGACGATGCTACCGGTTTTAATAACTACAAAGTGGAAGCAACCATTAAAGATTTGATTACCGAAGGTGGCCTCCCACCCCAAGCTGATTCTCTTCACATCAAGGACAGCTGTTTAGGTAAACCCACATTCTCTCTTCTTAAAAAAAAATCCGTCATCTTGTACGTCCCATTGTATCAACGTGGTCATGCCCCACTGAGCACATTTCTGACTTTTTGGACAGCATTTTTCACCCACTGGTACACAAAGTTCCCTCTTGTTTGATAGATACCAACCACTCATTAACAACTTTTGATGCGATCAAACTCTCTCAGCATCACACCTATCACATGTTTCCCCTTGATGTCTGCTTTCTTTACATCTCTATACCTCACGAGGATGGACACTTAACACTCCGTTATTTTCTTGACAAAGACCCTTACCCCATCACTAACCTGATGCCATAATTAGACTCACACAGCTGGTACTGAACCTAAATTGGTGTGCATTCAACGGCGAATACTGTGATCAAATCAGTGGTGTCGCCATGGTAACGAAAATGGGTCCCAGTTATGTATATTTATTTATGGCCTTTCAAATTATGAGAAACCCATATGTTGGTCACTTGTTGAGTAGAAATGATCAGAGAATCCCAAAACAAGCTATCAAATGGAACACAACAGGCCGAAGAAGAAGAAGCAGACCGCGTGAAACTCTGAAGAGGACATTATTAAGAGAGGCCAAATTAACAGGCATAAAATCCTTTGATGAGGTTGAAAGACTCGCCGAAGACAGGAAAAATTGGCGAACTACTTTGCGAGCCCTATGTGACGTTTAACGGCACGGGAAGATATAAGATATAAGATATACTGGCAGACTCCAAGAATTCTACAAGAGGTACATCAATCATGGCATTGGACTCTCCAGCATGCCTTTGGACGAATTAAATTTTTTTTTTATTGAACTCGTTTAAAAACAACATCAATTCACTTATAAAATTTTGGACAAGTCTGTCAAATATTTAAACATCAAAATGCGAGTGTCGATTGATAAATTCTCGGCATAAGGTACAAATACTTCAAACACACAGTTGATATTAGGTGCATTTGTAGATCAGATTAATGTAAGATTAACCACAAATTTTCTCTTCTGCATCAAGGGTTTATCATCGAAGAGATCCATGAGGATATGGTAGAGACTCTAAGGGAAAGTGTCTCTTCTTACAGCACAATGAAGAAATGGTCAGCTCGATTCAAACATGGAAGAGAGAGTTTTGAAGATGATCCCCGTCCAGGAAGACGAAGAACGGTAACTGCCGATGAAACCACCGGCAGAATCCATGACAAGATAATGGAGGATCAACGATTAACTGAGCGATACATTGCTACTGAGTTGGACATCTCCCAGGAACGTGTCATTCATTCATTTACATGTCCCTTGTGGAACTGTGCCTCCTAACAGCATTCCTGTAGGCCTCTCGGTTGTGAGCAATATGGCCTGCTACTGATGCATCCACTTGCAGATTATCAACGATGTCTTGTAGCCATCTTCGCATTGGTCTTCCTCTCTTTCTTTTTCCCATTATGTACCGTTCCAATACTGTCTTCTCTAGATTATCATGACGTTTAATGTGTCCAAAATATTTAAAGTTTTCTTTGTTTAATCCTCTTCACTAGCCAGCCTTCTTCAATATTAAGTTCTTGTAGTATAGATATATTTGTTCTTTTTTGTGTCCATGATATTTGTAAAACTCCTCTGTAGCATTTACAGTCAAAGGCATTTATGTGCTTCTCAGCTGTTTTGTTTAGTGTCCACTTCTCACAGGCATATGTTGCGATGGGAAAGATGCATGCTTTAAAATTTTTATTTTTGTAGTTTTGTCTTTTCGTCTCCACACTTCTTTAGTTGTTTTACTTTCTGAAGAGCGACAGATGTCCTCCTTGTAATTTCCTTCATTATATCTCCATTATTAGTTAGTGGTGATCCAAGATATTCAAAACTCTCCACTTCTTTAATTTTTTCTCATTGATCCATATTTCAGCTGTTTAGTTTGTTTTATCAGTGTCATCAATTTAATTTTCTTAGCATTTAGATAGACGTTTTGCTCTTCGTTGTTCTTACAGACTGATATAGTTAGTTTTTCCATTTTTTTGTAATATTGTGTTATCAGCATATATAATCTCTGGTATTTCATAACCTCCAATAGTTATGGCATAGTAATATTCTTTGTGTTCATCTCCTCTAAATTTCTCATTACATTTTCAGTATATAAGTTAAATAGGTAAGGCGACAATATGCACCCATGACGGACCTCATGTTTTATTTTAAACCTGGTTGTTGTTTCACCATTTATTCTTATTGCTGCCTGTTGGTCTAGATTCAGCAGTGATATTAATCGCATCAAATGTGTTGGAAATCCCGTTTTTGTCCAGGAACGTGTTCATGCCATAATTCACAACGATCTTCAAATGACAAAGGTCTCTGCTCGATAGGTCCTGAAACCTCTTGGACCTGATCACGACAACATGTCAAGAGACAATTTTGGCCATTTTTCTGCACATCTTAAAAAGTTTCTTCAGCAATTTGTGACTATGGATGAGACTTGGGTTCATCATTTTCAACCAGAAACTAAAGAACAGTCAAAGCAATGGAAACATCATGGATCCCCACCTCCAAAGAAAGCAAGGGCGATTCTGTCTGCAACCAAAGTAAAGGCTTCCATCTTTTAAGATTCAGAAGGTGTACTATTTGGTATACTATCTTCAAAAGAGCAGAACGATCACCGGGGCCTATTAGCCTAATCTTGTAAAGCAACTGCGGGTCAAATTGAAGGAAAAGCGTTGAAGGAAATTGAGGAGAGGAGTCATCTTTCATCAAGACAATGCTCCAGTTCACAGTCGGTGGTGTCAATGGCTGGCATTCATGAATGCGGCTTCCAACTTCTTGAACATCGTCCTTATTCCCCAGATTTAGCCCCTTTGGACTACTACCTGTTTACCAAATTAAAAAATGAGCTCAGTGGTCGCAAATTTGCTTCAGATGATGACGTTATTCATGCTGTAGACCACTTTATACTGGCACCAGATGCAGACTTTTACAAAGAAGGGATCTGTATGCTCCAGGATCACTGGACTATGTGTATAAACTTGAAAGGGGACTATGCTGAGAAATAAGCCAAAAATGCTGTCCACAAATAATCCGTTCTACATTAGGCCGCGAACTGATCAATCATCCCTCATATATATAGGCACAGATAGTATTGTCGCCTCTGTATTTTATAAATCCAGCGACAGCAACACTTATTTACTAATTTAACACTCAACGTGGCATGAAGATACACAGAACGAAGAAGGGATGTGGTGGTTCCTTGCTGCCCAATGCTCAACAGTGCACTGTGACGCCAGTCTCAGATAAGACATTAGAAGATCTCTGTCAGGATATAATCCACAGTACAGGGAATATTCAGGTTGAGTCAAGCAGCAGGGAGGCAATGCAGCCCACCGACGAGACCAGAGACAAGATTAACTTTCCACCAGCAAGTGCAAAAAGCATATGGGAAAACCTAGACGCTTGATTATGCAAAGAACTGGACAAACAGCTAAGAGGAAAAAAACCTGGAGCAAAAACTGGAAGCATTTGGTAACATCATATATCTTCACTGCCACAAAGAGTTTGGAACCAAACAGGCAAAAAGAGAAAAAGTGACACCAAGAAAGTCCAGAATACAGAGGAAAATAGAAGCAATAAGACAGCAGAAGAACCATGCCCGGAAAATGTTCAAGAAGGAACATGAATCAGAAAAAGGACTAAGACAGGTTTGGCAGCATCTAAAATCCCAGCACAATGCCTTTGCAGAATTGAAAGACTATGTAAAGAGAAGAGGAAAACCAGATACGCAAGAGAGAAGTTCTACAGAGATCCCTTCGGATTTGCCAAGCAGTTATTTGAGCAGCCAAAATCAGGTACGCTGAAAGCAGGTAAGGAGGTGCTCGAAGAACATCTGAGCAAGACATACTCTGATAAAAATCAGCATATACCTCTCGAGCAGATGAAAGGTCTAGTGTGACCATGTGCACCGGGAAGCAAATTCAAATGCAGCCCACCAACCTTACAAGAAGTAGAGAGCGGTGTAAGAAAAGCTAAAGGCAAGTCAGCACCAGGCCCAAATGGCGTTCCTTACAAAAGATGCTCTGAAGTACTAAAGAAGCTTTATAAACTTCTACAAACAGCATGGATCAAAGGAGTCATATGTAAAGAATGGGAAACGGCTAACGGAGTATACATCCCCAAGGAGCAGAACTCCACCGAAATCAACCAATTCAGACCGATCTCACTTCTGAATGTGGAAGGAAATATATTCTTCTCTGTGATGGCAAAAAGACTAACAACATACCTCTTAGACAATGGTTACGTTGATACATCCGTGTAGAAGGGAGGAATTCCAGGTTTCCCAGGATGTCTCGAGCATGTGTCAATGATTTGGGAAGCTATTCAGCAGCAGGCAAAATCTGGAAAGCAAGATCTACAAGTAATATGGCTTGATCTAGCCAATGCGTATGGCTCAGTACCGCACCAGATGATATGGCTAGCACTAGACATGTATCATGTACCAAAAGAAACCACAAATATGCTGAAAAGGTACTTCACAGGGTTCCCCATGAAGTTTGGAACATCAGGATATATTACAAGATTGATCGAGCTCCAGGTAGGAATTGCAATGGGTTCTACAATATCTCCCATACTGTTCGTACTAGCCATGCAAGTAATCCTGAGAGCAGCAGAAGGCCCAAGATTCAGAAATGGATGTCAAATGCCACCACTAAAAGCATTCATGGATGACACAACAGTAATAACAACCAGTGAAGCACAGGCACGAAAGATGTTAGAGCGTTTTGACAGCCTTATCATATGGTGCCGCATGAGCTTCAAGTCAAAGAAGTCAAGAAGCCTGTCACTCATAAAAGGGAAAGTGATAGAATGATCGTACACAGTGGCAAATCATATAATCCCTACTGTAGAGGAAGAGCCAGTGAAGAGCCTTGGCAGAGTATATGATGCATCTATGAAGGACTCAAGTGCTGTGAAGCATGTTATAGAAATGGCTCAGAATGGACTGAGCGTCATAGACAAAAGCAGGCTACTGGATAAGTTCAAAATATGGTGCCTCCAGTTCATGCTGATTCCAAAACTGATGTGGCCACTACTCATTTACGAAGTGCCAGCACAGTAGAGGCAGTCGAAAGAAAGATAAATAAAGCCATAAAAATGTGGCCGGGCATACCGCCAGGATTAACTGATGTAGCGCTGTACTGCAAGAAGAGCAAACTGCAGCTACCATTCAAATCTGTGGTTGAAGAATACAAGGTAGGAAAAACAAGACTTGCAAAGATGCTACAAGAATCTACAGATCAGGTGGTACGAGAAGTGCAGCTAACACTTAAAACTGGGCGAAAATGGAAAGTAGGTGAGGAAGTGACCACAGCCAGGGAAACGCAGGAGCTGAAGGAAATAATAGGATACACCCAGACCAACAGAAGGGGATTTGGTCATGGCGAAATCAAATGGTGGTCAAAGGCCTCCTGCAAGGAAAGAAGGGATATGATCATCAGTGAAGTAAGGAATTCAGAGGATGACAAGCGGGTCCAGAAGGCAGTCCAACAATCACAACAAGGGCAATGGACAACATGGGAGGAGTCCTGCAGAGATCACTAACATGGAATGACATCTGGAAAATGGCACCCTTGAGGCTCAGCTTCATCATCAGAGCTACTTATGACCTTCTGCCTACAGGCTCCAACCTATACAAATGGGGTGTATCAGAAGATACAAAGTGCCCTCTCTGCAACGAAAGGCAAACTTTGGAACATGTGCTGTCAGCATGTAGAGTGTCTTTAGGGCAAGGACGGTACACCTGGCGGCACAACAGAGTGTTGCAGGAACTAGTAGCCATTGTAGACAGGGCAAACGATAAAGCAAATAACAGCAAAAGAGTTGAGGTCCCACCTAAATACTTCATAAGTGCTGGTACGACATCAAATATTGAAATCAGGGACATTCCCTTACCATCACTGCTAGATGGTACATATGACTGGGATGTGATAGCCGACTTTCCAGGAAGAAGAGAATACCCGACTGCCATCAAAAACACAGGAATGCGACCGGACATAGTAGTGTATTCAGTAGAAAAACAAGAATTAGTAATGATCGAGCTTACGTTCCCGTACGAAACTAGAATAGAGGAACAACATTTATTCAAATTTGAGAGGTACAATGATCTGGTCAAGCAAATGAGGCAGGGGGCAGGAATCAGGGCAAAAGTGATAGCTGTAGAAGTGGGAGCAAGAGGATTCGTAGCAACATCAGCAGATTACCTATGTAAGCATCTGGACATAAAGGGACAAGCAAGAGCAAGAGCATTGAGAAGCCTTTCAGAAACACCAGAAAAGGCCTCATGCTGGCTGAGGAGTATGCGAAACAAGCATTGGGAACATAAGTAATTTCATTTGCCACAACCAATACCAGTCTTCCGTAGCCAAATCGCTAAAGACGCACTTCAAAAAGTGCAGTGCCCACTGGAAGATCATGGGTTCAATCCCGGGACCGGGAAAAAAGCAACAACTCACAAGACCTCTGGGAATCATGACCCAGAGGGGCCCACCCCCCTTAGAGTGTCAGGAGTTTAATAGGGCCGAAACACTTGTCTGAGGGTGGGTACTTCCTCTGATGATCTGAAGGAGTTGTGTTGTTGTTCCGCTCTCTACAGTAGAGAGTTTCCTGCATATTTTGCACCTCCTCCTGAAAAATGTAAGAACTCCATCTGATACTCCCAACTCCTCCATCTCCGCCGCCCAGGTCAGAATAACTTGGACTTTATAGATCAGTCCAACAAACTATTAAAATTTTTCCGTATCTCCACTACCCAGAAAATGTCATTCAAAAGCATTTAACCGTATTATCTAGTGAGCTTGCAAGAAAAATTTGGAAAGGAGCTTGCTGTGCCATCCGATAGAGTTAAACTTGTACTTCCTTTTCACCCACATTGTTAGATGATTAAGAAATTCTTTATCGCCATCTGCCACTAATCTAGCTCGACCATGACACTCGCGACATTTTCTCTGACCTGCCCCTATTAGCATATAAACGTGAACCAAATCTTAAGGACATCCTCAAGTAGAATCTTGCATATGTTGGAATCAGATAATGTAACTGCCCTCGTTGTGTTACCTGCCCTATAGTCTGGGAAGCGAAAACGATCACATTTCCCAAAACTATCCTCTCTCCATTAGGGATTCACACGCCAGTCCCCTAATGTGATATATGACATTGTATGCAAAAGATGCAAGATAACTTATGTTGGTGGAATTCGTCTCAGATTAGGGGACCGCATGCAGAAACATCGATATAACCCAGCATGCTTCGAAACCAGTCCCGAATCATTTCAGTGGCCCAAACCACAGACGCAAATCTAATTTTCTGCTATCAGCCATCAAATAATGTCACGCTGATGACAGAAGCCACCTAACGCTTGAGAACCGCTCATTCATTTCATTCATTTGCATGTCCCTTGCGGAACTTTGCCTCCCAAACAACACTCCTTAGGCCTCTCGGTTGTGAGCAAGATGGCCTGCTGCTATTGCATCCATTTCCAGATCGTCAACGATGTCTTGCAGCCATATTCGTTTTGGTCTTCCTCTTTTTCTTTTTCCCATTATGTATCCTTCCAATACGGTCTTCTTTAAATTATCATGACGTTTAATGTGTCCAAAATATTTAAGTTTTCTCTCTTTAATCCTCTTTACTAGCCAATCTTCTTCAATATTAAGCTCTTGTAGTATAGATATATTTGTTTTTTTTTTTTTTGAGAACCGCTACATTCAGGAATATGGGGCGCTGGAACCACATGGTTTGAACTCAGTATTCGGCTATACCTAACATTCACCTCTTCCACAATCATAATCCCTTTGCACCATGTTCCACTTCCCTCTCATTTGATACACATAGTTTAGAATATCCTCACATCATCACACTGCAACTTTCTACTGACAAAAAAGCATATTTGGAGGAAATAAATGTGGGAGACCCAGAGTATTTTGTGAATCACAGGGTCTTATCAAAACATGATCCAGATGGAGAGAAGGTTTCTATGTCCTCAAGAAATTGTCACTAGTGACTTAATATGTAAAGAATCTCCGATTCTCTTTTGAAACTACCAAAAAGTACAAACACATTTAGGAGTAGGAAGGGGTTGTGAGAGTCCTTTTTTTCTTAGTAGCCAATCACACTTCAGAATATAGCGTGTGGTTGTTTGTGTGCTAGCAAGTCTATCTTACATCTCACCTAATTCCCGTGCCACTAAACGTCACATAGGGCCCGTGATTTCCTCTCTTCGGCGAGTTTTTCAATCTCATGAAGGGATGCTATGCCCACTGAACTTATCTCTCTTATCAATGTCCTCTTTAGAGTTTCACGTGGTCGACCTATTTTTCTTCAGCCTGTTGTGTTCCACTTGATAGCTTGTTTGAGGATACCCTGAATGTTTCTTCTCATCACATGACCGACATATGCAAATTTTTTATTTCTGATCATCCATGAGACAAGGAGTTGCATGAGGTTGTTTGCTCATCTGTCTTATCTCTGCGTTGTTCTTGAATTCATTCTACTTTATACGGAGTATTTTCCTTAGTCATTTATTGTTGAAAGGGTCTAATTTCTTGTATATTTCTTTAGTTTTTTTTTCCAGCTTTGACTTGCATAAATAAGGGTAGATATTACATTTAAATTGACTAACCTTAACTTGGTTTTTATACTTATAACTTTTGAATTCCATATGTTCTAAAGACTCTTGAAGGTTAATGCTGCTATTGCGATTCGAATTCTAACTTCGTTTCTGGTGTCACCATCCTGGTCTATGTAGCTGCCAATATGTGCAGGTAGATAGAGGTGTATGGTGTAGTTTTACAACATGGCAGAGGGAGTGAATCAAGTGAGAAAAAACAAATAGAAAGTATGAGAGTGAGATTACAATCTATCGATGAAAAGGCGTGAGCCTTTTCCGAGGATTACATACACAAACGAAACAAAAAAAACTAAACGAAAAAACTTATCTTAATCTGACATCCTCTAAAAGTAGGGAACCACAGAAATGTGTGTCCCCATCCGATATAGCAAATTGGTTTACTCCTTCAACAGCAGTTCCGCCTACGTATATTTTTACTCCGTGGTGAATGAAAAGTTTCATGATTTTTGTTTTATCATTATTAATTTCAAGTCCTATTTTACTAGCCATTGAAGACAGGGTATCTCTTTTTTTCTTGCACTGATTTCACATTGTCATTGATAAGATTTATATCATATACAAAATCAAGATATATAAAGTCTAGAGCGACAAAAAATACACTGCATATTTTTTAGTTTTGACTTCAGCCTATCACAGAAGATTAGCTTTGAATTTTCTACTCATGGCGTCACATCAGTGTTCACATTATTCTGAAGAGTTAGATATGTCTGATTTCTGATCTCACAAGAAGTGACTCTCTCTATCTCTCTCTATATATACATACATACATACATACATACATGCACACATACGTACAGAAAACGGAATGACAAAACTTACCGCCTATAATAAACACAGAAAGGGAAAAAGGTGGGCAATGTATATTTATTTCAAAACGCAAACCATCCGATCCATCCATCCATCCATCCATCCATCCATCCATCCATCCATCCATCCATCCATCCATCCATCCATCCATCCATCCATCCATCCATCCATCCATCCGTCCGTCCGTCCGTCCGTCTTTCTATCTGTCTGCCTGTCTGTCTGTTGAATCTGCTCACCTTTGTTGTGTTCGAAATGCTGTGTGTCAAACGGAGATATATCTCGAAAGTATTGTGCAATGAGGATATACTTTGTTGCTAAAGAATTTTTACACTTCGTGTTTTCCCTGACAACTGTTTTATTTTGTGGCTGATTGCAACTAAATTTTCTGACTAACTGCAATGACTAGTGTGTAAATAGATATAGAAAACTGAAGGAAAATGAATTTCAAACACACACGAGGCGATACTCAAGGTGGTAGGAGGAATCAAAATTAAAGTGACATTCTAAAATAACGAATGTGCCCATCTCTTCCAGCAGTCACAGCTGTATAACAACGTTTTATTGAGTGGATTAAGCTTTTGATCTAGATTGGGGAGGATTTCTCCAAGCACTGTCAGTTCGCCTTTAAGACGTTCAGGAGTGTGAGGAGAGTTTTGGGTGTTTCGAACATGGCGATCAATCATGTCCCTTAGGTGTTCGAAAAAGTTAAGTCCAGCCGACAATACTAGCCATGAACGCAAACCACAACTGTTGTTCTGATGGAGAAATGAATTTCTCTAATGACTTTTGCTTGAAGGGGGCTACACTATCACAAAAGTAAAACCTTGGTATTGTCGATTTCAAAAACAGCACAGCATGAGGTATCAGGACATCATGTATGTAGCTCTATGTAGTGGAGTTTCCCCAAACTGGTTCCAGCTGTATTCTAACATTTTATGTTATCCTACTTACTAATATCATGATGTTGTAAAATATGGGGGTATATATACGAGGGGCGGTCAGAAAGTAATGCCCCACATCGTTTTTTTCAGCTAATAATAAAATAGAAGCATGATATCTTGCACTCTTTAAATATGGCATGTCCTGATTGTGTGAACCAAATTACATCGCAACAGGCCAAAGAATATGGCTGCCCTAAACGTTGAAATGGAGTGTGTTTGCAACTTGCGGTATAAGCAATGAATTGTAGTAGAATTTCTCGTTGCATTCACAACCGTCTATGTGATATGTATGGAAGTTATGCTGTTCGACAGAAGTACAGTCAGTCGCTGTGTTCAGAGAATCAAAGAATCAATAAGTGGATATAAGGAGTTTCATGATCGGCCGCGCTGTGGACGTCCTGCCACAGCCACTAAGAAATACTGAAATGCCCTGAAGGCATTATTCTTGCTGATAGGCGTATCACTACTCAACAATTAGTCTTAAAGCCGTCAGTTAGCAATGGTAGTGCAAATGCAGTTATAAAAGCTCTCGGATTTTCTAAGGTTTGCGCAAATGGGTTCCTCGAAATCTCACAAATGACAATCGATTGCAAAGGAAAGCAATTTCTTCTGAATTTTTGGAGCGTTTCAATGCTGAGGGAGAGAACCTTTTGGCTAAGATCGTAACATGTGACGAAACCTGGGCATATCATTTTGAACCTGAGACAAAAAGATAGTCAATGGAGTGGCATCATCACCAATCACCACGAATAAATAAATTCAAGATAACTCATTTAGATGTAAAAGTCATGACCACTGTTTTTGGACTGTTGAAGGTGTGATTCTTGTGGATGTTATGCTAAGAGGACAGATAATCAGTTTGCAAGTTTACATTAAGACATTGAAAAAATTCAGTCAACATTTTCGCAGAGTTCGGTGCACAAGAATCCAGCAGACTTTCTTTTCCTTCACGACAACGCGGGCGATCACACACTTCTGGCAACACGGGAAGCAATCACCAAACTGGGTTGGTCTGTACTACCATATCCACCCTATAGTCCCTATTTGGCACCCTCTGATTTCCATCTGTTTGGTCCACTTAAAGATGCAATCCGAGGGCAAGATTTGAAGATGACGAAGGAGATTCATGGGCAGCGAAGAAATGGCTACATAATCAAGAGAAAATCCAGTATTGGCTGTGAATACATGCACTTGTTTCGCACTGGTGTAAAGCCGTACAAGTTGACTGGGATTACGTTGAATAATACCAATGTTTACATGATAATTCCATGTATATTGTGTACAAATTTCATGCTTTTTCAATAAATAGCTCCTAAGAAAAACGATGTGGTGCATTACTTTCCGAACCGAATTCTTTTTAGACTAAATGTTTACGAATAATTATAAGAATATATTTCATTAAAATATTACTATACACTGTATTTTATTTTTTTAAGTGATAAGAAACATAAGCACTGAAGGAATTAGGAAGTGGATTCTCTAGATGTAGCATAGTCCCTTGTAAATTTAGATGGCATCATAATTATTGTTATTAAGGTTCTTATTATTGTTATTAATATTGGCATACGTATTATAATGTAATATTACTGCTACATAGAAAGTAGATAAAAAAAACTAAGGAAATTTTGAGAGAAACACTCCCACGGTATGACAATGATAGGATGAACGCTGATAATAAAGGCAGATAAAAAGAGATGCACCCAGATTATAATAGTACTGACACGACTAAACTGAATGGTTTTGTCAACAATATGGAGACAGACAGACGGACATAGTGTAAACAGATCGGGATTAATACCCCATAGCTACCTCAAACACGTGATATTTGAGAAAATTGTATAGTTGGATTCGACGCAACAGACTGACACGTGAGGCACATTTTCCAATCGTAGGACGCCATTTCCACATAGTTTTGAATAAAGGGAGTGGGCCGGCTTGACCAACTGACCAATTAGAAAGATCTAGAGGTGTGGCTTATTGGACAATTGACTTACGACATATAAGTCAGGCATGGCATTTTAGGAGAGGCACATAGGGCACAAAAGGAGAAGTAGAAGACCAGACACACAAGAACTTAATTTTGCTAACAACAAGAGGCGAGAAAATGTTAGAAAGAGGCAATAACTAATCACGTTATATCACGTAAAAAATTATATGACGACATTCCTGTTGTTTTTCTAACGCGAGGCAAGATAAAATTCACACGATTTTTGAAAGGGAAAATAATTGAATGATGGTACGTACAAAAGCAGACATCTCATAACTCCACAAATTCTGCCGACAAGGAAGAGAAGCACCCAGTCCAATCAGTTGATTTCAATCTAGACGACTTAGACATGGAGGTGTATCACCAGCAAGGAACTTTCTTGTTAACGATCACTGGTCCAGAGGCCTCCAAAGTCTCGTACTCCTTTATAATGAGGTCATCGTTGGCCTTCTAGGAGTGGGGGCTAGTGGTATAACTGGTCTATAACACTTCAGGACCAGACTCGAAGGTGCGCAAAGCTGACCACCGCCGTGCACACTGCCCACTACGCAAGGCAACATGGACAAACGTTTGAAGCAAGCCAGCCCAGAACGACGAACAATCGAGCATATGGACAAAGAGCGCCAGAAAGGACGTCTTCCAAATCTATAGGAAATCAATAGATCGAACAGCACGGACTCTGAGCCACCCGGACCAGCACAACCAACGCCGCCAACAACACCACCGCCGCCGCATACATCGGAGCTGGAAGCTCCACCCACGTCGGAGCCTAGGCTTTTAGACGACGAGGAGACGTCAGAACGGGAGGACAGTGGCACTTAAGAAACCTCTGTCACACACTCCAAGTGACCCTTGTCTTGGGCAGAAATAGCCGAAGGGGCTCAAAGATAAACTAAGCAGCACAGAACCAGACCTGACCACAAGGAGCACCAACGTTTCAGCCACATCCAGTCTAGAGCGAGAAGATGTCAACTAGACGTCACCGAGACAACACAAGACAGCCTACTTAAGTATGTTTTAATATTTACAAAATCACCGAGACAACACAAGACAGCCTACTTAAGTATGTTTTAATATCTTTTTAAAAAATGCTAACACACACATCCCAATAGGCGAAATTGTACTTCTTCGAATTTTTGGAAATGAATACAGAAGTGGGAGTTTTTAAGTATTAAAATTAGAGGCTTGCGCACAAAACTACAGCACATAGTCTCTTTAACATATACATAAAAACCAGATTTCATCTTGATACAAGAAACAAATATACATACAGACAGACACGCAGCACAGATCACAACAAAGCTAGGCCTCAGACACTCATGTTTCAGTTTAGTCACACACGCATTAGGATCAGGGGCAGCAATAATACAGACATCAGACAGGTGGGAGGTAGTTAGGACAAACAGAGATAGCAGGGGGGAGAACTGCGATATTTGAAGTAACAAAAACACACTTACACCATAGTCAACATACACGCACCACCTAACCGCATGCACCAGCATAACTTCTACGAAGACTTAGAATCTCTACTCAACCACACATACAGAAGACACACATTATTTTAGGCGGAGATTTCAATTGTGTAACATCAGATTTATACATTATAGGAGGCCAAGCTAGCACTCACATAGCTAGAACAAACACATTTGAGGGACACCAGGTAGATTTGTTGCAGGGCATAATAAACACATATGATTTTGTAGATACATACAGTCACAAACACCCCCAAGGCAGAGAGACCACTCACAAGAACAACATTCATTGATAAAGATGTGTTAGTTAATATGTTTCTCATTCTTTGAAATGCAGTCTTTGCTTGGCCTATTCTGTTCCTAATTTCTGTTCTGTATTTCCCATTTGAAGTTATTACTGCTCCAAGGTATTTGAATTTCTGAACTTGCTTTAGAATAGTTCCGTTTAATTTAATACTGCATGCTGGTGGATTCTGTTTCTTAGATATAACCATAGTCTCTGTCTTTTTGATGTTCAAAGTAAGGCCTTTCTGTTCACTTTCTTTGGCGACTTTATCCAAGAGATTTTGCAGGTCTTGTTGGTTCTCAGCTATCAGTACTGTGTCGTTAGCATACCGAAGGTTGTTAATATTGTATCCTCCAATTTTTATGCCTGGTTCTGTGATGATTGTTCTTAGAATATTCTCGCTATACAGAGAAAAAAGAAAAGGTCTGGAGATAGTACACATCCTTGTCGCACCCCTTGTTTTATAGGTTGATATTTTCCAGTTCTATTTTCAACTCGAACTGCTGCTTCTTGCTGCAAGTATAGATGTTTTACAATCCTCAGGTCTTTGCCGTCTACATTGATGTCTTCAAGCATTTTAATAATTTCATTATGTTTCACCTTGTCAAATGCCTTGGTGTAATCAATAAAGCATAAGTAGAGATCTTTCTGTACTTCTAAAGCTCTTTCTGTTAGTGTTCGTAAAGCATAAATGGCATTGTGTGTTCCCTTTCCTTCAACAAATCCAAACTGTTCATTTGCTATTTCCATTTTTATCGTTTTCCTTGTTCTTCTCATAATTATTCTCAGAAGTAGCTTCGTTATGTGACATGAGAGGCTGATAGTCCGGTGGTCGTCACATTCCTTTGCACCTGGTTTCTTTGGTAGTGCTATAGACGTGGATTTAATAGGTCACTGGGAATATAACCACTGTTGTAAATGCCATTCAGTAACTTGGTTATTATTGTTAATCCTGTCTCTTCTAATGTCTCTATTTCTTCTATTGTTATATTATCAGGCCCAGTCGCTTTTCCTTTCTTCATGTGTTTGATGGCATCTATGATTTCATCTTCAAATATTGGTGGTCCATCACAGTTTTCAGTATCTGGTGTTAATTCTGGTCTTTCTCCTCCATATAGCTCACCGATGTACTCTGTGCACCTGTCCACAATGTCTTCTTTTCCCATTAACATTTTACCTTCTTTCGATTTCATGCACAAGTCAAACACCACCTACTACATTAGACTTCACAGACCACAAGGCAATCGTCGCAACAATAAACGCGGTACATACAAGTATACCTTTAAAACGATCACCACACTGGAAATTTAACAACACACTTCTCCAAAACAAACAATTTGTGGAAAACATGACACAACTGATACTCACTTTCACGAATAATATACCCACACACAACATTCACCAGCAATTGTTTAAAACAAGCCATAAAATACAAAGCACAAACACTCTCATCAAAGATACACAGAGAAACTTGAGAAAAAAGAGAAAATATTCGAAGAAGCAATCAAACTAACAAAGAAGATGGGCAAAAACTCACCGCATCTACTCACACTATAAGACCTAGATAAACACAGAAAACACAAACTTGAAGGCATACTTTTGAGAACAAAACTCAGCACCATCATACAAGAAATACCTACCAAGCAGTGCTTCAGCATAGAACAAAACATACAACGGAGCAGACAGATAAGACAGATAATCGACGCAACAGGTGACAGACAGAAAGATAGTACAAACATAGTACAGGCTTTTAGAGAACACTGTAAGAACATGTGCGTTGAGTAAAGAAGCACACATACAGAACAAATACATGCAGTATACTAAAATAATTAACTGACTCGGACTATCAAGCACTAAACACACCACTAATACTAGAAAACCTTGCACAAACAAGCATTACGCACATCACTAGCATTAGAAAACCTGACACAAGCAAGCACTAGACACACCACTAACATTAGAAAACCTGGCACAAGCACTACAAACAATAAGTCTTGCCGTTTACGGCATCACAGCAGAATTCTACAAACACTTCTTTCCACTCTTAGGTCCTCTTCTCTTCCAAGTCTTCAGTGAGACTTTTCAACACAAAGGACTCCCACCCAGTCTAAACCTACCATACATCAGTCTGATACCAAAGACAATGCAGACAAGACACAGCTCAAAAACTACAGAAGTAGATTACAAGATCCTTACAAAAGCGCTCACAACAAGCTCAAACAATTTATGCACAAACTCATTGACGAAGACCAACAATGTAGTAGTGCGAAACAGAAACATACACCAGCACACACATTTCATACGAGACATCATACACTTCACCCACCAGTACAGTAGTCAGTTCTTTCTTTAGATCAGGAGAAAGCCTTCGATAGAGTGTCACACCAATACCTGCACAAGACATTACTCCATTGTAACACAGGGAATTACTTTACAGAATGGATTCACATTCACTATTCCAAACCTAAGAGCAGAGTCTTAGTAAACCACACGCTTACAGAGACTTTCAGGCTAACTAGATCTGTGAGAGAGGGCTGCACCCTCTCTCCTTTACTGTACATACTCACTCTAGAACCACTTCTAGAGAATAAAATATATAAATTAGGGAAAAGAAAGTAGGAACAGCTTTATTAGTTAACAGCCACAAAGGTTTCGGCGTTAGCCTTAGTCATACAAACACAAACAGGACGAAGAAATATAGACAGGAGATAAAGTATAGATTAAAATGAAATATATGTAAAAGGAATAATAAATAATAAATAAATGAAATCATAGATTAGATAAGAGAGAACAATCAGGGAACTTTCGTACCTGATAGGGGAAAGAGAAAGTTGCTCGTGTACGCTGGCGACACGACTTTCTTCCCACGAACGGTTAGATCAATCGACATTTTAGACACCTTCACAGAGTTTGGTAAAGGTAGAGGAGCCAAACACAACATACAGAAATCCATTGTCATGGGCGTAGGCAAATGGCGAGACAAAAAAAATTTCCCTTTTTATCACCCGCACACAGACAGTATTAAACTGTACATCCTCATTTTCCCATCACACCCAGATAGAATACACAAACCCACATGGAACAACCTCGTAACACAGACATGTTACAACGATACAGATACCAAAGCAGCAATAATTTTTGGCAGAAGCACCATAGTGAACACATACATAATTCCAAAAATATTGTACATCGCTACAGTACTAGACCCTCCACAACGGACAATCAAAGAATCATCAAACAAATCAGACACTTTATCTTCACAAACACTGTGCACAGCATGCAGCATAGAACTCTCAAACAGGATAAAACTCCACGGAGGGATTGTCTTACAAGACATACAGACAAAAATACAAGCACTCAGAATCAGTCACGTGGGTCTCATCATCAAAACCCAAACCAGCACCCACTAGCTCACTACTACATGGGACAGACTGTCAAACAACTCGCAGGCACACCACTCTGGCACACTACTACCCTTCTACAAGAAGTGCAAACAAGCCATCCAAGGACACGAAACACTCATTTACTGCAAGACAAACAACACCTACAAACATTTGGTCAGAAATCAAGCACCACCACTACACCTTAGGATTAAGAGAGGAAGCAGATACCCCATACTAGACTACACTGACACTTTCAAAAACCTCCATCTTAAGAACATCACACCAAAAGCCAGAGAAATCACTTTCAGACTCATATACAACATGACACCCACCACACAAAGACTAACACACACAAACATGGCGCGATGTTGCCTATGCAGGAGAAACGCACTAGAAAAAGAACAATTTTCTACTAATGCAGAACAGTTGCGACTACCGCAAGAACATTACAGACTACCACAGAAACACACACAGTACAACAAGCAGTATAAGAAGCAGTACAACAAGCCATAATGTTGAATGCAATCTCTAAAATTCTGCCGGACACACACACCAAGTTACCGGCCCTGGTTCAGAGTTCAGGTTCTTGGTGTGGGCGTGCAGAAAAAGATGTCGCTTTTATTTCTGCACCTTTAGTCCTGCCATCTTTTGTTTCAACAAAAAATGAGTACAATAATGGACTGAGTGAGAGGGAGGGAGGGAGAGAGAGAGAGGAAGGGAGAGAGAAAAAGAACTAAGCGAGAGTTAAAAGAAAACAAGTCTTCATGTACATACCAGGAAAGAAAGAGAAGGCAATGCCAAAACAATTTCATGTACATCTCCAGAGTGAGAGGAAGTACGAGAGAGAGAGAGAGAGAGAGAGAGAGAGAGAGAGAGAGAGAGAGTGCTGCAAGAGATGGAGTACTACTAGTCCGAAAGGAAAAAATACCACACTGTTATCACACGAATCCTTGATTTTTAAGAAGAAATAAAGAAACTTAAGGGGCATGATGACAGCGACAAACATCACTCGAATGAGCTTTTAAAAGTTGCACAGTGCAAGGTCAGGACACCCCAGTCACTGAGTCTGAAACAAAAAAAAAAGACACACGAGAGGAGACACAGAGTACACACACACACACACACACAGAGGACAAAATAAATACTCAAGAAAATCAGTTTAGAACCAGAAGTAATTTTAGGACAGATTGATGATGTGCTTCAAGTGATTTGAAGATCTGATACTTTTGAAACTTTGTGTAAAGCGATTGAGACGAGGAGGTGACCAAGTGTTCCAGATCTAATATAGCACAGAGTTTGGAATTGTAGAGTAATTTGAAATTGACAACATTGCTGAAGTGCTGCGTCTATAATATCCTAGAGTTTGAAATTGTGAACAAAGAGGATTCTGAATATGTCCTAATTGCATCTTATTACAACTGATGTTGTCAACAATACATATGTGACCTTATTTGTCAGAATTAAATGGATTCAGTAAACGTTTCAAGAAGTCAATATGGTCCAAACTGGTTTTAGACAAGGACGAGGATCAAGAGATCAGATATTCAGTATAAGATTAATAATAGAGAAATGCAGAGAATTTAATATGAGTCTATATTCACTAATCAAAGGCATCTGATTGTGTACAACGACAGAAACTTGGAGAAATAATGGTAAAATGGTATTCCCAACACATTTGGTAAAATTAATATCACTGTTGTATCTAGACCAACAGGCATTAATAAGAATAAATTATTTAACTTGCTTTGGCATAAAATAAGGGGTCTGTCGGAGGTGCATACTGTCGCCTTACTTATATAACTTGTATAATGAACATATAATGAGGAATGTTAGAGAAGATGTAGACAAATAATATTACTATGCCAAAAAATTGGAAGTTACGAAATTCCAGAGATTATATATGCTGATGACACAGTACACAGTATTACCGTCCACAACATAAAAAGGTATGGAAAAATTATTATGTCAATCAGTAAGAATAGTGAAGGGCAAAACCTCTATCTTAATCGAAAAAACATAATTGATGACAACTGAGAAAACAAACAAGGCAGCTGAAATATGTATTAATGAAGAAAAATTGGAAGAGGTGGAGAGTTTTGAATATGTTGGATCATTACAAACTAATAATGGAGATACAATGAAGGAAATTAAAAAGTAGGCATCTATCGCTCTTTAAAAGATAAAACAACTAAAGAATATGTGGAAAAGAACAGACAAAACTACAAAAAATAAGATTTTTAAGGGCATGCATCTTTTCCATCGCAACATATGCCTGAGACCTGGACACTTAACAAAACAGCTGAGAAACACATATGATAATTTGGAGAAGATCTTTTCGGAATTCTACATAATGGGGAAAAAGAATGAGAGAAAGACTAAGGGGAAGATGGCTGCAAGACATCGTTGATAATCAGCAGATGAATGCATCAGCAGCAGAGCATCTTGCTCACAACAGAGAGGCCTACAGGAGAGCTGTTAGGGAGACAAAATTCACAAGGAACACCTAAATGACTAACTGAGTGAACTTTTCATCGGACTTAGTCTAGCGAATGTAATATTTGTGTGAAGCATGATCTAGACAACAGGAATCAGATTGCGTGTGAAGATCATTCATTCATTCATTTGCATGTCCCCTGCGGAACTTTGCCTCCCAAACAGCACTCCTGTAGGCCTTTCGGTTGTGAGCAAGATGGCCTGCTGCTGTTGCATCCATTTCCAGATCGTCAACGATGTCTTGCAGCCATCTTCGTTTTGGTCTTCCTCTTTTTCTTTTTCCCATTATGTATCCTTCCAATACGGTCTTCTCTAAATTATCATGACGTTTAATGTGTCCAAAATATTTCAGTTTTCTCTCTTTAATCCTCTTCACTAGCCAGCCTTCTTCAATATTAAGCTGTTGTAGTATAGATATATTTGTTCTTTTTTGTGTCCATGATATTTGGAGAACTCTTCTGTAGCATTTACATTCAAAGGCATTTATGTGTTTCTCAGCTGTTTTGTTAAGTGTCCAGGTCTCACAGGTATATGTTGCTATGGGAAAGATGCATGCCCTTAAAAATCTTATTTTTGTGGTTCTGTCTGCTCCTCTCCACAGATTCTTTATTTGTTTTAGTTTCTGAAGAGCGATAGATGTCCTCCTTTTAATTTCCCTCATTGTATCTCCATTATTAGTTAGTAGCGATCCAAGATATTCAAAACTCTCCACTTCTTCCAGTTTTTCCTCATTGATACATATTTCAGTTGCCTTGTTTGTTTTGTCAGTTGTCATCAGTTTAGTTTTCTTTGCATTAAGATAGAGGTTCTGCTCTTCGGTGTTCTTGCGGACTGACATAATTAGTTTTTCCATTCCTTTTTGTGTTGTGGACAGCAATACTGTGTCATCAGCATATCTAAACTCTGGTATTTCATAACCTCCAACTGTTATGGCATCGTAATATTCTTTGTCTACATCTTCTCTAACATTCCTCATTATATTTTCAGCGTACAAGTTAAATAAGTAGGGTGACAATATGCACCCGTGACGGACCCCTTGTTTTATGTCAAACCAACTTGTTGTTTCACCATTTATTCTTACTGCTGCTTGTTGGTCTAGATAGTGTTCGCATTAATCAAAGAACACACGCAAGCTTCAGTACTATAATCATTCAGAAATACCCTGTTATATTTCAGCAATATCATTGATTCAAGTGAGGGAATTTCAAGACAATATTAATAAGAAGAATTATAGGACAGTAATGAATATACTTCTATACTATAATAATCAAGAACAGAACATACTTGTGTTGTAAGGGTGCTGTCACCAGGATCTTTGTGTTATACAGTGAGGAGAAAGCATTCTGTTTGAATGGCTCTGTTTAAATGTGTCAGAGTGGAAAAAAATTGTCGTAGTACAACAGAAGCCGGGTTGGGACGTCTTTCTTCTTCTTAATAGACAACACCAGGGAAGTATATAGAGCATGTATATGTGTTTTATGTGCCTGCATGGCCTTAGCAAATCTAAATTAAACAATAAATTTTGTCTGCCTTTGGTGCGACCCGTCACATGAGATTAGCTGCAGAATTTTCTTCTTGAAACGTTAAGGCGGTCCTAAAAATTTGAATTTATCAACACGTCAGATATGGAACTGAAGAATAAGGGATACTCCATCATTACTTCATTATATATTGCAACTTATACGCATAATCTGAAAGTAATTTATCAGTATTTTTAAATGTTCGTGTACATTGTTCGATAACAAAGGAAAACTGCCACTGTCTCATCTTTTCGTGTAAACAGTCTGTGAAAATGTGGCATCACGTATATATATATATATATATATCTAAGACAAAATGACAAAACTTACAACCTATGACAACGCAGAAAAGGAAAAATGTCGGAAAGATGTATTTATTTCAAAATATAAACTAATCTAGCAATCCATCCATCCATCCATCCATCCATCCGTCTTTCTTTCTCTCTGTCCGTTGAATATGTTTACCTTTGTTTTGTTCAAATAGTGTGCATCAAACGTAAATATATCTTCTTCTTCTTCGTTCGCTTCTACCACCAACACCGCCCCGTGATCCTACTGAATTTAATCCCGTGGTCCTCGATAGGTCCCGTGTTCCCTCTGTGGTCCCTGAAAGGACCATACGAGATCCCCGTGAGGAACACAAGAGCTTTAGGGTATCGCAGGGCTTGAGCCTGTATTCTGGGAGGGTCTCAGAAACGAGATTGCGTGACCTAGTGGTTTTCGTTGCACCAGTTTAATCTGAGTTAAACTTTCTCACTGGAAAATCTGGACGTGTTTTGGATATCAGTATATCCCCGCCGGTGAGAGGTGGTTGCCCATCCAGTCCAGCGTCGGACTTTCTCACCGGAAAATCGCAGCGTGATTAGGACACGCATACATCCCATTCGACGTAAATGTATAAAACACATATACATTTTTCGTCCACTGAGGAAATATTTCAGTAGAAAAGAATGTTTATGTTACTGAATCCACACAATCGATAGTTTACAAGGACTGAGATACGTTTTCATACGGTTACATTTTCCATGATTTTTTTTTCATTAATTTTTTTTGTCATTTTTTGTTATTTTGTTTACATAAGTTTGATATGATTCTATAATTGTCTCTTCTCTCTAATTCTTTTCGTCATGTTTGTTTTTGTTTGACAAAGGCTCACGCACAAAAGTCACAAGTTTGTTATCTTTAAATAGTAAAGCTGTTCCTACTTTTTCCCAGTGTATACATCTTTTTACATAGTGCATGATAGTTTGTTGCACATTCCTTTCCTCCTGCGTTAATAAGGACAGCTGTTATCTCGTCACATCCTGGTGATTTACCATTTTTTAGATACTTTATTGCCCATAAAGCTTCTTCTGTTGTCATTTAGGGTTCTTTCTCCTCAATAATAATTCACGCTGATGATTTCTGCTTTCACAGTCGGCTGTTTCATACATTAATCTGCAATATTCCTTCCATCTTTCAAGAATTTCCACTGTCTCTGTCAAGGTATTCCCCATCTCGTCACAAATTATATTTAGCTTTGGTGTCGCTGTTGGCGAGATTCTTCGGCTGCCGTGCGTGGGCCGAAACTCCTCCTGGCCAATAAAGAAAAATGCGATTAGGGTTGCTGCGCAGCGCCGCCGTGGAAAATGTGATAGAAAGGCTCAAGTGAAGTTAAATAGATATGGCCAGTAGTCTCGCGATGAGGGCTACCCATATCACAGCACCTCTGCTCTAGAGGCCGGCCAGGTCCTATATATGTCCATCCAACGTCGAGGTTTTCCACTGAGTAAAGGCTGAACTGGTGCAATGAAAACCACAGTGCCACACAATCCCACTTCTGCGACGCACCGATAATATAGGCCAAAGCCCACCGATGCTCTGAGCCTCCATCCTAAATGAGACTATCGCGAGGACCACATGAGTAAATTCAGTAGGATCATGGGGCGTTCTTGATGGTAGAAGCGAACGAAGACGAAGAAAAATAAGCTTAGATGTGACATTTCTCATCAGTGTCTTCATTTCTTTAAACATTTCACTATCTCTTCCACATTTCTGATGTCCATCTATTCTTTCAGAACAATCTTGTGCGTATTGTTTTTGTCTTTTCTTATGTTTCTTCGTACTTCTTTTATTAAAGATTTATATCCTCTTTGTTGTTGTTTGTCACTTTCCATTGCGTTTTCATTTCTCTACGTTGTTTTATCAGTTCTAATGTGCCTGCTGTAATTCATCCATTCTTGTGTGGTCTCTTTACTGGAGTCACGTCTTTAGCTGTTGTTATTAAGATATCACTGGCTTGTGTAGCCAGTTCATCTTGTGTCATCTCCTCCTGTACAGCCATAAGAATTTCGAAACGGTTCTTCACTTCTATACCGTATTGTTCTGGTATTTTTGTAGGATCAAAGCGGAGTGGTGTTGATTCCGTAACTGTCTTTTTTATCTTTATCCTCATGTCTGCTATTAATAATTCATTTGCCGTGTCACAGTCAGCACCTGGTAAAGTTTTTGCTGATGTTATACTTGATCTCCACCTTCTTTGCACTAAAATGTAATCTATTTGATTCTTGTTTTCCCATCAGGTGATGTCCATGTGTAAAATATTCTTGGAGGTTGTTTAATAAGTGTGTTTGCTATAATTACCTCATTTTCCATGCAAAACGCGATTAGAATGTCACTTGCCTCATTTCTATGTCCTATGCTAAATTTTCCCAAAACATATCCTTCGTCTTCCATGTTTTCTGTACTAATCTTTGCATTAAAATTCAACATTATTAATACAATATCATTTCTTCGTACCTAGTCTATCGTTGTTTGCAGTGTGTTTTTAAAGTCTTCCTCTTCTTCTGCTGCTGATGTAGTTGTATATGTCTTGATGACGTTTGCATTTCTTGGAGTGCCCTTAAGTCTTATAGTGAGGATTCTATCACTTACCGGATTGTAACCTAGTAATGCTTTTGATGTTGATTTGTCCAAGTAAAAAAGCCACTCCATTCGTTCCTTCTAATTCTCCACCACAGTATATAAAGATATTACCATTCTCGCTCTTGATGTGTCCTGATCCTTTCCATCGGTATTTGCAGACTCCCAAAATGTGTATCCCTGTTCTTTTCATCTCGTCACTTATTATTTGATACTGTCCCTTATACATATTTCTTACATTCCATGTTCCTACTCTTATTTTTCTTTTTAGTTTGATACAGGGATTTTCTTTAGTAACATCGTCAGGATTTTGTCCGTCATCACAATTACTAGTACTGACCTCTGTCTCACACTCTTCCCTAGTGCCAAAATTAGATCTATCTGGCCTGGGGGCCTTACCACTAGATCTTTTTCCTACTTGACTTTCCATGTTGTTGTTTGTGTTTCTTGGTATATTTCCATCCGGTAGTTTACCGTTGCTTTCCTTCCGGGAAGTGATTGTACTAGTCAGTGATCGTTGCCATTGTCCCTACATTGAGATCATCTGTCTACCACCATAGAAGGGTGACCATAACCAGCATTATCTGTCGGCTGCTCTCCCATTCCATCCACCACCTGCTCCCATGGCTTCACGTCACCCTTATCGGAGGGTTGTACGGGTACTCCACCTTGCCCAAGGGTGTCCCGTAGACTAACGGAGGTAAGGAGGCGTCATACTTCTCCTTTGAAAGGGGATACTCCTACCTCGCTAACCTAAAGCACCACTGTACTAAATAACCTATATTTAAGTTTACACGCAATCATTGTATAACTTGAAAAAATTACAATCTAAGGAAGATATAGAAGAAATACATTTTACAGAATACTTTGTATTATACTATCTATCTATCTATCTATCTATCTATCTATCTATCTATCTATCTATCTATCTATCTATCTATCTATCTATCTATCTATCTATCTATCTATCTATCTATCTATCTATCTATCTATCTATCTATCTATCTATCTATCTGTCTGTCTGTCTGTCTGTCTGTCTGTCTGTCTGTCTGTTGGTTTTTATCCGTCCGCCCCTGTCTGTCTATCAGTCTGTTTGTCTGAGTGATTTATCTGTACTAAATTTTCCTGTAGGACATTAACAGTAATGGTTCCTTTTAATAATGTTTACTCAAGATGAACCTGAACTTGGTTCAGAAAATTCAGTTATGTTTTCTTTTTTAAAATAGATATAATCACAACTGTACAGCGACGTCTTATTGAGTGAATTAAGCTTTTGATTTAGCTTGGGAAGGATTACTCCACACACTGTCAGTTCATATTTAAGATGTGCAACAGTCTGAGGTGAGTTTTGCACGTTTCGGACATGGCGATCAGTCATGTCCCATAAATGTTCATTAGGATTAAGGTCACTTCATATAGCTAGCCTTTGACGTAGAACATGACTGTTGCTCTGATGGAGAAATAAAATGCTGTGATTAGTTTGCTTGTTGAGTGACTGCCTTGTAGTGTATAAGAATAAATCCTTGTCCGTGGGATGTGCAAAAACGGCACAGCATGAGGTATGAGCACATCGTGTATGTAGCCTTGTACAGTGATGTTTGCCCAGACTTGAACCAACTGTGTTCTCAAGTTGTCTGTTATATCCCTTCCTCACATCATGGTGCTGTAAAATATGGCTGTATATATATTGAATATGGGGATATATTTAGTGAAACAAACTTCTCCACTAATTCGTAAATTCGTCTGTGATGTATACAAGAATGTCCCCGTTGTTGTGTACAGTTTGTACTAAACGAATTGCCTATGACCTAATGGCCTACTCTTTATAATGAGTGATAAAAAAGTACATTTAAGATGTACTTATAGGTTAAAAAAAGGGGGAGGGAACATTGCGTTTCACGTGATTTCATAGCGTGAGCAGTTTTTCGTCAGAAGTGAGCTCTGTTCATTCCTTTAGCACTTTCAGGAATTAATGTGTACTCACTGCATCGAAATTTAGTGAGTAGTTTTCAAAATACACTCTTTTCAAAAGTGTTAATATTGTTTTGCAAGAAATTACAGAAACTGAGATTTAAAAAAATTTTAAAGTTAGAAAAGTTCTAATTAATTAAGGATGATTTGAAAGTTCTCCAAAAGACAAAATTTTAATATTTGAAATATATATATATATATATATATATATATATATATATATATATATATATATATAATCTTTAATTACTTTCAAAAAGACTTTATTAAACAATGAGCCACAAAACTGGTAAACTTTCCAGAAGACTGTTTGTGAGCATGAAAATTATGGCTCTATTTTTTCTCTATAAAGGTATCGTAAGGACTAATTGCGCTTTCTGTGTTTCTAAAAATGAAATTATTCCCACAGTGAGATTTAATTCTGTAGGAATAATTGTTTTTTTAAATTGGCTAATAATTTTCTGCAGTTTATATGTGTTTTATATGTTTGCTTTGTTATTGGTATCTTATCCTTATAAGTGCATGAAGATTGAAGATTGCACAGACTAATACATTCATACACTACACCAGTGAAAGAAAACAAACATAATCAATACTACTTCTTCGAATAATCATGAAACTTATATTGTTGTTAATCGTCTGTTTACATAGTTAGCAAAATCAAACAAAGGATCATCATTTTATATGTTGTTATTCATCAGCTTATATATTTATAAACAAAATCATTATCAAAATGTCTTTAAATATGTGGAATCCTACAAAAATAGATCAATGATAAATTAACAGAGATCAGTAAAACAATCTTACAAATGTATGTTAGTTTGATTTGCAACAAAATCATTCTCTTCATACAATCTCACAACAATCATACTTAATAGATCAAGATTCTGACTGTACTCATAAACTAACTTCTTCTTCTTCTTCTTCTTCGTTCGCTTCTACCACCAAAAACCGCACTGTGATCCTACTGAATTTACGCCTGTGGTCCTTGTTAGGTCCCGTGGTCCTCTGTGTGGTCCCCGAAAGGTCCACACGAGATCCCCGAGAGGACTACAGGGGTTCAGAGTATCGCAGTGCTTTAGCCTGTATTATAAACTAACTAACTGCCATATATTGTATGCAAACATGCTCTTACACAGAACACAGTAATGCATAATCACGTGCACATAAAAAAAACTACATTTCCACGTTGCAAAACATGAACATCTTACATAGAATAATTATATTAATATGGAATGAATTCTGATTAATCAGTGTCTATTTCTGTTATCTAAATCATACTTAAGTGTTATCGGACCTGGTCGAAGGAGGAAAGCACAGAATGGACACAGCTTGCACGCATCCACGTCACAAATCTATAAACCGATTATTAACCTACAAATACTGTACATGGTTTGTATGTGCTTAGCGTACAAAGGTCGGCCTATTAAAATTCTATCATGTTTTCTTTATATACTTGGCCAGAGACGGACTTTTCCCAGAACTGCGCACTTCTGGTACTGTCCTGTCTCTAACCCATTATTTCTACGCTAGGGTTGCCAATCAACCCAGTTAATTATGTGCTTATCTATTCCCCACAATTCAGTCATTTGCTGTTTTACACTTTCTACAATTCGAAGCATGTGGTCGAATTTCATTCGCGATGTTTTGTATTTAGATATCCTTTTCTCTCTCCATTATAATTTGAACTTTAAAAACTTTTCTTTATTCTCTCTCTCTCTTTCTCTGAACTTTAAGTGCCAAGGGAACATGGGGCTTCCGCAAGGGTTTTCCACAAATGCCTGTCCTTTGCCTTTTTTCCGCTCTTGCCCAGATGAGCCCTTTATTTTTCTTTTTACTGAACGTTAAATACATTTATGGGAAGAAACTGCTTCTCACGTTTTTCTCTGTCGTTAACAATACACCAACAAGTAACAATGTAATTGGCTTGAAACGTTATTTTCCTCATTCCACCCCCCACCCAAAAAAAAACAAAAAACCAAACAAACAGTACTGTACAGAATAAACTATATCTAAGTTAAACGCAATTATTGCATATACGAAAAAACACTTACTATCTAAGTACGATAAAAAAGAAAAAAAAATTATACACGTATGCAGGAAACTCTCTACTGTAGAGAGCGGAACAACAACACAACTTCTTCAGATCATCAGAGGAAGTACGCTTCCGCAGAGGAGTGTTTCGGCCCTATTAAACTCCTGACCTTCTAAAGGGGGTGGGCTCTGGGTTCATGACTCCCAGAGGTCTTGAGAGTTGTTGCTTTTTTTGTCCCGGGATTGAGTGTCAGGAGTTTAATAGGGCCGAAACATTTGTCTGACGGGGGGGGAGGGGGTACTTCCTCTGATGATCTGAAGGAGTTGTGTTATTGTTCCGCTTTCTACAGTAGAGAGTTTCCTGCATACTGTCTATCTAAATGTTCGTCTGTCTATTTGTCTTGTCTCTTCCAATCCGTTCGTCGGTTCTCTGTCTCTATTTGGTTTAATTGTTTTTACCCGAGATGAATCTCAACTTTCTACGTAAAATTCAATTGTTCTTTTTCTTCATTAAAATAGAATCCTATTTAAGGTATTAACTGTTTTACAGCATAAAGGATCTCTAAAGGAACTCCGAAATTAATATCCAAAGACAGCATAATCTTTCACAGATTTTAACATAAAGTTGTTGATAAGTATTTCACTATTGACTTTATTCTTAAGAAAGGTATATACTTCATTGTCTTTCAGTTACCTGTCATTTCTTTTTGTTTTTGAGGATGAGGTCTCCTTTGCTAATGGCTTATTACTTCTATACTAGTGATTATTTTTCTTTATTGTTTTAAACCGGTATTCTTTCTTTAATTTCTTCATGTAGTGTTATTAGATATTATAATTCGCCTATCCTTTCTTTCCTTGTCGAATTATAAGCTAGCGAAGACAGTACCCTAGAGTGACGTCACAGATGTTAGGACCACCCATTCTTCCTTTCCATTGGTACTTCCAGTAACGTACTCAGCCAAGCTAAATGGCTAAAAACAACTATGGTCCCAAAGTGGTGGAGATTTCTAAATAAAAGGTACTAGATAGTCTCCTGCTTTGTAACTTAAATGTAGGTATGCAAAATTGACATCCTATTTGAAACAATAATTGCGCTTCAACGCCTGCACCACATCGGGTGCAAAGAACATCAGGCTGACATTGACACAGAGAGAACGAGAACACAGAGAAAAATCCATTTTAGCAATTCTAGTAACATTAACATATACATTTTAGGCTTTCAGGTAGTGATACTTATACAATGACTGGCATTACCAGAAGACACACACAGACACACAAGCACACACAGAGAATAACACACACACACACAAACACACATAATCCATTACTCGAAATGTCTGAAGCAAAAAATGTTTCGGATTTCGTGGTTTTTCGAGTTTTAGATTATTTACTCATACATAGTGAGACATCTTTTGAACGTGAAACAAGTCTAACACTTACGTTTCACATGCACCTTATACACACATTCTCTAGGTAATTTTATTCAACATTTATAACGTTAATGCTCACAATAAAATAATGTTTGTGTTCACTGAACGTTAATAATACAAACAAGTCACTATCTAAGACTTCTGCGCAGATAATCTGGGATGATTGTGCATCACCATTATTTCTGATTGTCTGCCATCGATAGGCAAATATTTTCTTACACTTATACATTTATTTGCAGATGACACTATATAGTAAGAATAACATACCGTTAAAACAATGAAAAAAGTATTGTGTTCATGGTAACTAAGCAGAGTGGTAGCATCAACAAAATACCTGTATCAATATTAAACAGGAAAAACAAACTCGTCAAGATACTAGTCTTCACCTAAGATGACGTTTTTCACTAAACATGTACCGTACACTGTATGCTGTTTATAAAAAAAAGTAAGATGTTGGTTCTCTAGGGGTGAGGAGATATTCTGTTTGATGGCCGAGTTCAATGTGTGAGCACGGAAAAGAAATATCGCAGTACTAATAGATCGGAGATCTTTTTTCTGTTGCTACCAATCACTCAAAACAAACAAGGCAGCTGAAATATGTATCAATGAGGGAAAACTGGAAGAAGTGGAGAGTTTTGAATATTTTGGATCACTACTAACTAATAAAGGAGATACAATGAGGGAAATTTAAAAGGAGGACATACATCACTCTTCAAAAAGTAAAATAACTAAATTAGCTGCGGAGAGGAACAGACAGAACTACAAAAATAAGATTGTTCAGGGCATGTATCTTTCCCATCGCAACATATGCCTGTGAGACCTGGACACTTAACAAAACAGCTGAGAAACACATGAATGTCTTTGAATGTAATTGCTACAGAAGAGTTCTTTAAATATCATGGACGCAAAAAAGAACAAATATATTCAAACCACGAGAACTTAATATTGAAGAAGGGTGGCTAGTAAAGAAGATTAAACAGAGAAAACTTAAATGTTTTGGACACATTAAACGTCATGATAATCTAGAGAAAACAGTCTTGGAATGGTACATAATGAGAAAAAGAAAGAGAGGAAGACCAAGTCGAAGATGGCTGCAAGACATCGTTGATGATCTCCAAATGGACGCAACAACAGCAGGCCATCTTGCTCACAACCGAGAGGCCTACAGGAGTGCTGTTTGGGAAGCAAAGTTCTGCAAGGGACATGTAAATGAATGCCTGACCACTCCTTCAGAAGTGCATAGAGTGCGTGTGAATGTGTTTGTATGTGGGAGGTGTGTGTGTGTATCGCGCACATGAAGGACGAGAAAAATTTACCGGCTATACATACAGAAGAAGGAGAAAAGATAGGTTGAGATAATTCATGTGGAAAGTAAATCTATCTATCTATCTATCTATCTATCTATCTATCTATCTATCTATCTATCTATCTATCTATCTATCTATCTGTCTGTCCGTCTTTCTGTCTGTCTGTCTATCTATCTATCTATCCATCTGTCCATTTGTCTGTCTGTATGTATGTCTGTATGTCTAACTATCTGTTGGTCTGTTTTCTGGGTCTTTTTCTGTCTGTCCGTCTATCTCTATGAATTAGCTGCTTAGTACTAATATTTGTCTCGAAGATATATACATAATTTTTTCTGTAACAAGTTATACTCAAAAGGCACTTCACATTACTACATAAAATTCGTTTATTCTGATTCGTTCACGGCTAATGATATTTACAGAATGAACTACTTTGAAGTAGAATTAATCTCTAATGCCACTTCAAAATTAACACATTACCTAGGAGGGAATATTAATATATAGTATTTTTTTCAGTGCAATGTTTCTTTTACTATAGCGAATGGATTTTGCTTTGTGGAATTTGAATTTCATTTTTTTATTGCTAATGACATATTCTGTTTCAATAGTGTTATTTACATTAAGACGTGCAGTCTTATTATACCATGGTATCGATGTATGTTTTATATTCTGCTTATATAGATATTCAGAGGGTATTTTTTATTCAACATTTATAATATTTTTTGTCACGAAAAACTCCTGGCGTATACTGAAAGATAGCAATGGAAAGGTATCAGTTTCTCAGGCTGTAATGTGTTAATGTGGCATCACCATCATTTTTCTATTTGAAGTTGTATGCTGCAGATAAATAGTCACTTTCTTAGACTTACACATTTATTTATAGATAAAAATATACAGTAAGCCCTGAAAATTCTTGACTATGTGGGGAAAAACTTGTACGATATCAAGCAGACACTAGGATATACAACAAGAAAGCTAGCACAAAATGCTAGGAAAATGAGATTAATGATCAACGTAGGAAAGACAAATTTAATGAAGCACAAATGTGAACAACAGTAGTATACATAGAGTAGATAACAGGTTAATATAGGAAATCAAGGAATTTGTGTGTATATATATGTATATATATATATATATATATATATATACATATATATATATAAGAGGAAGTCAAGGAATTTGTTTATCTTGACAGCAGAGTAGGAAAAGATGGAAGCAACGAAGAGGACACCAAGAACAGGCTAAAAGAGCAAATGAGGCTCGCAACCCCGCAGAAAATATGGAAATCCAAAACATTCTGCATGAACACTAAAACAGAATAATAAAAGTAATGTTCTAAGTGCTTTATTCTACAGATGTTAACGCTGGCTTACCAATAAAACTATAGTGAAAACGCTGAATTCTTTCCAGACTAAATGTTTACGAATAATTACAAGAATATTTTGGCCAAACACCAACACAAATAACACTTTTGTTTGGAGAAATGCAAATGAATCCGCTGACCTGGATTATTGCGGGAAAAGGTTGGCGATGGTTGGGGCATGTTCTCCGGATGACTGACAGCTCATTACCAAAGAACTGCACTAAGATGGACACCACAGGGGAAGAGGAGTAAAACTAAACCACGGAAAACATGGAGAAGAGCAACATAGGGAATGTTGATTAATATAGGGTTCATCTGGACACAAGCAGAAAAAAAGGCCAAGGACAGGAGTTCGTCGTGAGACTTTATGCAAGACTCTTTGGCATTTAAAATTCAGAGGTATACATACGTGCAAGATGGCGGTCGTTTTTAAAACGCTCTCGCCGGCATGCAGAAATCAGCGGAATTCCGCTTGATCTGTTACATATCATGTACCGGGAGTTGGGCATAAGGCTAACAACCTTATCCTGGGACCTATCTAGAGGCAACTCTAGATGGGAAAAAAAGACATCGTTATGGAAACTCGCAGAGAAACCAACCGAGCATCAGGGATGCCAACTCCGAAGAGCTCATTCGTCGGCCCCAAACATGTGACAAGGGTTGGATTCTGGAATGTGAGAAGGATGGCAGCACCAACAAAAACTACTCAGGTCATCAGAGAAATGGAGAGATACCATCTTGACATACTGGGCATCAGCGAAATGCGATGGCCAGAAGCAGGTAAAAGATCGGCGGAAAACGGTAAGTTAATTATACATTCAGGCAGAAATGACGGTAAATTCCGAGAAGGAGTGGGCATTATTATGTCAAATGTAGCTGCAAAGAGCCTTGTAGAATGGGAACCGGTGAACAGTCGTATAATAAGAGCACGATACAATCTACGACACGGAAGAATGACAATAATACAGTGTTATGCACCCACGAATGATGCAAATGATGATGTGAAAGACGACTTCTATCACCAACTACAACAAATCATCAACAAAGTCCCTAAACACGACATCTTAATTGCTATGGGGGACTTCAACGCTAAGGTAGGGAAGGATAATACCGACGTTGAAAAAGTGATGGGGAAAGAAGGAATTGACATGGTTAACCAGAATGGAGAAAGATTAATTGAAGTATGTCTAACAGAGGGCATGGTCATTGGAGGCACAATATTCCCACACAAAGAGATACATAAAACAACATGGATATCTCCAGATGATAGAACTAGAAACCAGACAGACCATTTTTGTATTAGAAAGCAATACAGAACATCTCTCATGGATGTAAGGGCTTATAGGGTGCAGATGTCAACAGTGATCACAACCTGTGCATAGGGAAAATAAAACTAAAATTGAAAAGTCAACACAAGAAATCAGTACACAGAAAGATAAACAGCCACAGCCTACAAGAAGAAAATACTAACATTAATTTCAATCAGTAACTTGCCAATCATTCCAAAACACCCAGTGAAGTTGAGGAGATAGGTATAGATGAGTTATGGAATTCTTACAGCACAGCCATAATCACAGCAGCAAAAGTAAGCGCTGGATTGGAAAAACCAAATAGAAAAGCATGGATCTCAGATAAAACATGGAAGTATACACATGAAAGACGAGCAGTCAAATTAGACATGTTAAATGCAAAAGCAGATCATGAAAGAGATTTGGCAAAAGCAAAATATAAAGACATAGACAAGAAAGTAAAAAGTTCAGCTAGAAGGGATAAAAGAGAATACATAGACAATATGGCGAAAGAGGCAGAAAAAGCAGCAAAAACAGGAGACAGCAAAACTTTATATAACATACAAAAGAGGCTAACAGGTACTATTACATCTAAAGAAAGACCAATCCTTAGCAAAACTGGAACACTATTAACATCAAATAAAGACCAAAAGCAAAGATGGGCTGAACACTTCCAAGAAATACTCAATCGACCACACCCAAAAGAATTGTTAAACCTTGAAACTGACTTACCAGCCCCACAACTAAATGTCAACTTAGATGAAATTAAATTGCATGAAATTGAAACAGCAGTGAATTTAATGTCTAACAACAAAGCTGCAGGTGAAGATGAAATAACAGCCGAGATGCTAAAGGCTATCAATAGTGACAACATGAGACAACTACAGAGAATGTTTAACAAGATTTGGAAAGAAGAAAAGGTCCCTTCTAATTGGAAGAAAGGAATCATTGTTAAAATACCAAAAAAGGGCAACCTTAGTGACTGTAACAACTGGAGAGGAGTAACCTTAATATCAGTTGTATCAAAAGTATTTTGCAAGGTCATTTTGAATAGACTCAAAGATATAGTGGATACTGCAATGAGAGAAGAACAAGCAGGATTTCGAAAAGGGAGAAGCTGTCTCGACCAGATCTTTTGCTCTAAGAATAATACTTGAAGAACATATTGAAAAGCAGAAACCATTAATACTGAACTTCATAGATTTTAAAAAGGCATTTGATAGCATACACAGAGATTCATTATGGAGAATTTTATGTCTATATGGAATACCATCTAAAATTGTCAACATCATTAAGGACTTATACAATGGATATGGTTGTGCAGTCAAGACAGAAGAAGGGATGAGTGAATGGTTCCAGATTGAAACAGGCGTGAAACAAGGATGTATACTGTCTCCTTTACTTTTTGGGATTACAATAGACTTCATAATGAAAAAATGCTGCACAGGTAACACAGGTATTGACTGGGTACATGGGACCCAACTAGAAGATCTTGATTTTGCTGATGACATAACTCTTATCAGTAATAATGTGAATTCCATGCAAGAAAAAACAGATAGCCTGTCTTCACTGGCTAGCAAAATAGGACTTGAAATTAACAAGGACAAAACAAAATAATGAAAATTCCCATCAATCAAAATGGAAAAATACACATAGAAGGGACAGATATTGAAGAAGTCAATCAATTTGCATACCTTGGCAGCTACATAGACCAGGATGGTGACACTAGAAAGGAAGTTAGGATCAGAATTGCAAAAGCAGCATCAATCTTCAAGAATCTTGAGAACATATGGAATTCAAAAGTAATAAGCACAAAAACCAAGTTAAGACTATTCAATTCAAATGTAATATCCACCCTCATTTATGCATGCGAAAGCTGGAAAACAACTAAAGAAATAGAAAAGAAATTAGACTCTTTTGAAAACAAATGCCTAAGGAAAATACTCGGCATCAAGTGGAATGAATTCAAGAACAATGCAGAGATAAGACAGATGATTGAACAACAACCAGTCTCATGGGTGATCAGGAAAAGGAGATGGACATATGCTGGTCACTTGATGAGAAGAAATGATCAGAGAATCCCAAAACAAGCTATCAAGTGGAACACAACAGGCCGAAGAAAAAGGGGCAGACCGCGTGAAACTCTGAAGAGGACATTATTAAGAGAGGCCAATTTAACTGGCATAAAATCCTTTGATGAGGTTGAAAGAGTCGCCGAAGACAGGAAAAATTGGCGAACTACTTTACGAGCCCTATGTGACCTTTAACGGCACGGGAAGGATATAAGATATAAGATAAGATACATATAGAGAGAGAGGAGAGGAAGAGAGAGAGAGAGAGAGTAAAGAGATGGAGGAAAGAAAGAGATAGTGGGACGAAAAAGAGGAGAAAAAGAAAAAAAAAGAGAGAGGAGAGAGAGCGATAGGATATAGAGGAGAAAGAGAGAGATGCAGAAAAAAAGTTTAAAAAACATTAAAACACTGAAACACACAATATGTAGAGAGCAATGTAGCTGCACAGCATAATCATCGGAAAAACGGTTTCAGTCCTTAGTAGACAATGCATCGGAACTATATAGAGCATGCGTTTGTGTTTTTATAAGCGTGTACGGCCTTAGCAAATCTAAAAATAATTTGTCAGGTTTAGGTGCGTCACATGAGATTAGCTGTGGAATTTTCTACCTCAGATGTTAAGTCAGTGCTCAAAATTAGGATTTTTCAGCAAGGCAAATTGTGTACTTCACAAGAAAGGATACACCACCATTCCTTTCCTTCATATACAAGGACCGTCAATTAAGTAATGTGATTAATTCAATAATAAAAAATAAATAACAGTTGAAGATATAACCTATATTTTATTCAAAGTAAGCCCCCTGTGCATTAATACAGCGAGTGGCATGATCTAACAAACACTGGAACGACCTCTGCAGTTCTTCTGTTGGTATAGGCCTTAAACTCGATGTCACGGCCCTTTGGATGTCATCAGTATTGTCAAAGAAGCGTCCTTTCAATGGTAAATTTAATTTTGAAAATAGAAAGTAATCACAGGGAGAGAAATCTGAGGAACAGTGTGGATGGTTGAGAGCACACACTTGTTATTGGGCCAAAAATTTATGTACAACTACAACTTGGTGAGCCGGTGCATTATCATTAAGAAGGAAAACACTGCCAGGTTTGAATACTCGGGTCTGACTCGGAGAACCCTTCTATATATATATATATATATATATATATATATATATATATATGTATATGTTCCAACATCACCTGGAACGCCTGGAGCAACTTCAACCATACTTGGTAATCATTTGACTTGCAATATGGAAAAAAAACTATAGGGTAAGAACCCTCAACCATCCCTAGGGTTGGGAGTGACATGTACAAATAATCGAGAATGACCGATGGTAAATCTAGCCCTGTGACCCTGTGAAGGAAGGGATGTAACTCCCATTATATTTATGCGCACTGCCAGTATCGGGTTACGGTCCGTGCCGCACACAAATCGATGACGGTATATCTGCTGAGGTACCAACACAAGATCATGAACTGTTTGCAATGGTAACAAAAACATCAGGCACCTCCGCGTTGCTCAGTGATAGTGTGCCTTTTTCTTATTTTTTTCAAATTTTAAAAAAAATATATGTATATAGAGAGAGAGAGAGGGAGAGAAAGGGGGAGGAAGAGAGAGGTGAGAGGGAGGTAGGGAAAGAGAGTGAGAAAGATAGAGGGATAGAGAGGGAAGGAGGAGAGAGAGGGAGAGGGAGGGAGGGAGAGAGAGGGAGAAAGAGGGAGATGGAGAGAGAAAGTGAGGGAGAGAGATAGATTTGAGATCGCCATGTTTCTCCCACGGACAACGTTATGTTGCTTGCTCAAGGGTGGGTTCAACCAAGAATTTATTTATTATAAATTATAAGAAAGAAAGAGAGTGAGAGAGAGAGAGAGAGAGGAAAGAGGAGAGAGGGAAAGGGGGAGAGAAAGAGCGAGAGAAAGAGCGAGAGAAAGAGCGAGATAGAGAGAGAGGGAGAGAATTGATAGGGAGAGAGAGGGAGAGAATTGATAGGGAGAGAGAGGAAGAGTGATATGGAGAGAGAGTGAGAGAGAGAGAGATAGATTTGAGATCGCCATGTTTCTCTCTCAGACAATTAGGCTTAGTTCGAGAAGAGACACTATGACATTGCTCAGAGACAAAGGATGCACATGGAAGGAAGCAGAGAATAATTCCAAGAACAGGGATGATTGGAGATTCTTTATCCGTGGCATATGCTGTCTGGGGAGTAAAAGGCGATGATGATGATGATGATGACAATGATGATGATGATGATGACGATGATGATAATGATGAATATGATGACGATGATAATGACGATGATGACGATGATGACGACAAGTCCAAATAACTTTGATAGTCCCTTAGTCAGCACTCATTGGCATGAGGGTGAGAGAGGGGTGGGGTGTGATGGGGATGACATGTAAATGTAACGAAAAGGGTCGATATTACTGTCGAGTCCATAGTTAAACATGGGTGAGGGGGGGTGAGAGGGGGTGAAAATTAGGGCGAGATCTCCAATTATGTTACTATGGAACCTCGACCCGCCAAAACTTTGCGTCGGCACAAGGCTGTGTGTAAAGAGGATGTGGGCAATGTAGTTGTAGAGACTATCTTAATAGGACAAGGAGAGTGTGAAGCAGCTTTTATCCACGGATACCACTCATTCCTACGGATCTCCCTTTTAACTTTAAGAGATTGCAGTTTCCAATGAAACTTGTGTTCTCGATCACGATCAACAAGTCACAGGGGTATTCTACACGTTATAGAGTAAAGTCTCTTATACATTCATTATAATATTAATTTACCTCAAAACTTGATTATATACACCACTTTTAAATTCATATTGAGGAGGAAGAATAAATAATTTCTTGGGTGAACCCACGCCTGAGCAAGCAACATAAGGTTGTCCGTGGGAGAAATATGGCGATCTCAAATCCACTACGCAGTATTAATAGTTAATAAATCGCTGAGCAACGCCGGATAATCAGTTAGTACTTAAATAAACTTTGGCAGTGACAGTCTGTCTCTGGAATAAATTATTTGTGAATAACTCCTTTGCTGTCGTGGAAGCACGCCAACATTGTCTTCACTTTCTACTTTTTAAAACGAATTTTTTCCCTTGTGGTGATGGTGATGACTTCACTGAGCACTTTGGCGTTTAGCTGTGGGATCATAGCGGAAAATCCATATTTCATCCTCTGCAACAATCAAATTTAAGAAATGTCTAAGTCTGCTACAGGTTTTAATGATGCCTTTTGATGTTTTTGGTCATCAGACAAAGGATGTGGTACAAATCGATAAACAACTTTTTTCTTGCCAAAATCTTCCACTAAAATTTTACGAGTGGTCTCCCGGTTAACACCAGATTCATCTGCCATCATCCTCACAGTCAAATAACAATCTTCTTGTATCCATTCTCTGACTTTTGCAATGAGTTCCTCATTATGAATAGAAATGTGGCGCCCATGTCTAGTTGCATTTGTAATAGTTTCCACACCACTTTTTAATAGTGAATACCACCTGAATATATGTGCACTGGATAAACAATTATCCCCATAAACTCGTCGCATCAATTCAACTGTCTCAATGCCACTTTTGGAAGTTTTAAACAGAATTTAATGTAACCTTTTTGCTCCATGCTGATTACTTGACAATGCACCTCTAACTAGGTCAACAAAATGGCGCCTTGTTTGTCGTTTGCTTATCTGGCGGCGATGAAAAGGTGTCACATCATAGATGAAGACTGCCTCTTTGGATTGCATGCTTTGCTTCATAGATAGCATTTTTGTCTTGGCCATAATAAAATCAGTCTCATTACTTAATTGTCGGACCTTGTATGTATTGAGTGCGATCATTTATATTGTATGGATAAATGACAAAACTTACGGCCTTTGAAAACAAGACGATTGAAGAAGTTCAACACAGTAATATTTTTATGAAAAGTTCCGTCTGTCTGTCTGTCTATCTGTCTGTCTGTCTGTATGTCTGTCTGTCTATGATTTTGTACTGATAATGAAGTATCGAATTATGTCCTTCTGCATATCTAAATGTAGCTTTGTAACAGTTCTTATTACACCAATAGTGTTAAGTGTTCTTTTTTCGTGCAGATCCAAATTGCTTCTGTTTCCTTCTTTATTTTGTGATGCGTTCCTGTCATCCGGCTATTAGTTTCTTTTTGAACTAACCTCCTACGGTGAATTTCAGCTGGTTTCATTCTCTCTTCCCAAATTAGACTAGAACTGTTCGTTAAGTATTTTGGAATTACCCATCAGTCACTGCGAGCGTGCTATGTTGCGTCAGTTTCTATCAGTTTTGGTAACATGTACTTTTCAAATTGCTTTTACCTTTTATCTTTCATAGTGTTGTTCACATAAAAGCTATGTCGAATACACGACTATTTGAATGTAATCTTCATGAGCTATTGCCGTGTAGTCAACTATTGGTGTTAGTAATAATCAAAACTTAACTTAGGACTCACGTGTACAAAGTTAGACTAAACTTTGAGCACAGTTAACTGAACGTTCGTTAGCAATGTAACAATCAAGACACTAGAAAGGCATGCTGAGCCTACGATACACGATCTGGTGTCTCTGTGTCGAGCACGAAAGGCTTTACTAACTTCAGAAACAAACACATCGATGTCAACAGGATAATTTATCCCCTCTTTTCAGCTATGTATGTGGGTAAAGCGTTTTATGCAGTGGACCACTTAGAAGAAAACTTACATACGACGGATGATAAGAGTGGTATTATGTAAAGCTATGAGTGGTTGACGTTCTGACAAGAGAGAATTCATATATATATATATTCTTACTCTGGTTTCCGGGCTGTTAATTCTCATTCTGCTGGGAACGTTCGTCTCTATTTGTCCCTATTCTTAATCTTTTCTCTCCAGCTTGTGACACTAGTTTCCTGTATATTTTCTTTTATGTTGTCTCCCCATCTCTGTCTTGGTCCACCTCTCCGTCTTGTCTCCTTCATCTCTTATATATTCATCATTCCTTTGTCTGTTCTCTCCCATTCTTTCTACATTAGAAAAGCAACGTGATCTATCCGGCTTCAAGACGTTTATATTCCGCTGTGATTTAAACCAGTGGATACGTTTATGACCCGAAGATTCTTCTTGTGATTTTGTTTTCAGTGGCCTGCGCTTGTTGTTCACCTCTCTTTGTTGTACTCCATATTTCTGATCTCCACATTACGCCTGGTCTTATTATAGTTTTACAGTTATTTTATCTTCTTGTTCTAGGACAGGACTTTGGATTTTAACAGGTGCTGCATATTCCCTATCTGTACTATGCTTCTAATTGGTTTACTTACTGTTCTACAGCTGCTGAAAGTTATGACTAGTTATGCGTATGTTTCTGTTTTCCTATTGTCCATTATCTGAAACTATAAAATAATCTGGATCTCTCTACTCCTGGTCTGTTGATATCTTTGTATAATGTCTTATCTTGGTTAATTGCCAGGCCCAAATTTTAGTGCTTCATCTCTCAGGTATGGAGATATTGATGATTCCTTGCAATATTCCTCCCACCGAGCCGACGACTTCATCAAATTCTAGTATTTTAATATGCTCTTCTGTTTTGCTTCTCTCTTTCACTTTCCTGGTTATAGAAAACTACTTCCACTATATTTTACATCCGGGTATCATCAATGTAAAACACCCTTCATATTCTCTGTTAAATTTCTTTGACGATGACACTGGAATATTTCTGTTTTAAATAATTCTTTCAGACTTTGTACTTAATAATGAGATGCAATAGAAGATAACTTAATTTTAAAATTTGACGTTCTCTACTTGGGAGATCACAGATGTTATGAAATGTATGTTTTAGACAGATAATTAAGAATTACATTGCTTCTTTCATTAATTTTTTCCCTTAACTTTGTAAAGACTAAATCGTAGACACTTACAATGTGATATATAACGTAACGAAGCGGAGTAACTCAACTTACATTTCAATCTAGCAGTCCGAACAATTCTGACAGGTTTCGGAGATATGTGATCAGCATTGTCAAGATCCAAGTTCTCTTTTGCTGAAAGTGGCTCCGAGTTAACGCACCAAAGAAAAATAGAAAAGCAAGCGACCAAGAAAGTCATTCTTGGAGGCATCAAAAAGCTTTTGGAATTCATGTTCTTTCAACTGAAATTTGAGAGAGTGAAAAAACAAAAAGAGTTTTATGCCTCAATAAGAATAAAAATCATACCTGACTATTACACCAACGATCAAAGGATTAACCACAGTGCACTGCGATTGAAACACATAACATTTGTAAACAGAAACTAAACTCGCCCTCGACTTAATATGGGTTGTAAACACATTCTCTTACTCTGAATAAACATATTCATATATATTTTTATTTAACAGAGAGTTTTCTTAAAGTGTCATTTCTTTTCAAAGTAATTCAATGGCTGAGTAAACAAAACTGTTCTCAGTGAGAAAGTTTATCAGTCGAAATGTTAGATCTGAACCCAGTACATATGTGGTGGCGTCGTCTACGAAGCGTGATGCACACAAAATATAGTATATCAGAGTTCTACCCAAGTTTGATCCAACGCGCACGTGTTCAGAGGTCAAGCAGATTCTCTTTTTAAAGCCGAGGAGTTGTGCGACTGTCAGATGCCTGCCGAAACCGCTACTTACACAAGCTGCCTGTGGCACTTCTCTTACTTGAAATCCGATTGCATTTCTTTCTGATGTACTGTTTTATTACGATTTAATATCAGATGTGTTTAGTCATTGCCAGAGAAGAAATCCCAGCAAAGATCTTCATAGGTAAGCAGTCTTTGAAACAAGTGAATTATTTCAGATACGTAGCTGGTACAATATCTTCCCCTGGGAAACTCAATGTCGATACTGAGAACGGACGCAATAAAACAAACATGTTATTGAAGAAAGAAAAACTTTACTGAGAAACAAATGCATCACAAATGAAACAAAAAGAGCACTGAATAACATAGTTATCCTCCCAACTCTGTGCTATAAGTGTCAGATATGGACACTTAACAAACAAACAAAAAAAGAAACGGAAAAGCATCATGACAGAAACGATATACGAGTATTTAAGGAAATATTAATCGTAAAAAGAAGAGCAAAATCTGGAATAACACCATCAAGACACAAGTTGGCGTAACATGCTGCACCTAGAAATAACAAGTCAACATCTCTGGCCATGCTACATGACTATCGCCAGACAATATACCATAGAAAGCATTCACACTCATAAGCGCAGAAAACATGGAAAGGCCGTCCACGCAAACATTAAAGCAAGGAAATTATAGATAAGGTGAACATTTAATTATATGAAGCAAATCGCCTGGCCCCATTCAAGACGTTCGTTTGTCCCCCTCAACACTAGAAATTAACTGATGAAGAGGACAAGACAAGCTAAGCGTTTAAGCATACATTTATTCTCCTTTGAATGACGTCCAGTAGAAGTACTGTATTTTAAATCTTGGCATGAAAACTATGGTACCTAGTTGAAGTAGATTACCTACTAATGTGTGGCCAAGAGAGAGCATAGCTAATCTCTCCGAGTCCAAAGCCAAGAGTAAATGTGAATTTTATTCATTATAAGCAGTGTTTAGTTATGCAGGTTTGTACTTAAGAGAGTGGCAATGAGTTGTGGACAATGAACTTTTGAGAGTACAATGAAGAGAACATAGATCCTAGAGAAGATTGGGTACCCCCACCACCAAAATTCAAAGTGGTTCTGTCTCTTAATATTACACTCGATAGAAGATGTAGAGAATATATTCCTGCAGCAGTAGATGCTGAGGTAAAAGTTCTAATCAGTTTAAACAACATAACTGTTTCAGCAGTAGACAAATTGTAATCACATAGTGGTAGTTTATTGGAGGTTATGAAATACCAGAGATTAGATATGCTGATGACACAGTGTTACTGTCCACAACACAAAAAGGAATGGAAAAATTAATTATCTCAGTCCGTAAGAACAACGAAGAGCAGAACCTCTATCTTAATGCAAAGAAAACTAAATTGATGACAACTGACAAAACAAACAAGGCAGCTGAAATATATATCAATGAGGAAAAATTGGAGGAAGTGGAGAGTTTTGAATATATTGGATCACTGCTAACTAATAATGGAGATACAATGAGGGAAATTAAAAGGAGGACATCTATTGCTCTTCAGAAAGTAAAACAAATAAAGAATCTGTGGAGAGGAGCAGACAGAACTACAAAAATAAGATTTTTAAGGGCATGCATCTTTCCCATCGCAACATATGCCTATGAGACCTGGACACTTAACAAAACAGCTGAGAAACACATAAATGCCTTTGACTGTAATTGCTACAGAAGAGTTCCCCAAATATAATGGACACAAAAAAGAACAAATATATCTATACTACAAGAGTTAATATTGAAGACGGCTGGCTAGTAAAGAAAATTAAAGAGAGAAAACTTCAATATTTTGGACACATTAAACGTCATGATAATTTAGAGAAGACCGTATTAGAAGGATACATAATGGGAAAAAGAAAAAGAGGACGACCAAAACGAAGATGGCTGCAAGACATCGTTGACGATTTGCAAATGGACGCAGCAGCAGCAGGCCATCTTGCTCACAACCGAGAGGCCTACAGGAGTGCTGTTTGGGAGGCAAAGTTCCGCAAGGGACATGCAAATGAATGAATGAGTGGTAGTTTCACGGGATGTTTAAGTAAGGTAGCTTTTGTTCACAGTAAGAGGACATTCTCGGGACATTACTGTTTAGGGTAGATTTATAGGGTGGGTAAAGTTCAAGGGAATATTTTGTAGGTAATGTAAGTCTCAGAGAGAGTCAGATTATAGCATGAGATTAGGATTAGGATGAGAGTGATTTATGTTAGAAGTATCAGAGTAACAGTGTAAATGTAGTTGAGAAGTAGTTTTCAGCTGTGTTCAGAGAGGTTTTACCTGTGTTAGTTGAAATGTAATTTTTGTTAATGATGGTCCTTTTTAGTACACAAGATTGTACAGTTGTATATGTAGTGTTGACAATGGCGACACCAGAAAAGAATTTAGAATTCGAACTGCCAAAGTAGCATTGACCTTCAATAATCTTGAGAGTATATGACATTCAAAAGTTATAAGCACAAAAACCAAGTTAATATTATTCAATTCAAATGTAATACCCACTTTCATTTTTGTATGTGAAAGCTGGAAATCAACTAAAGAAATAGACAAGCAATTACACTCTTTCGAAAAAAAATGCCTAAGGAAAAAAAAACTCGGTATAAAGTGGAATGAACTCAAGAACAACGCAGAGATCAGACAGATGAGCAAACAACCTATCTCTTGGCTGATCAGAAAAAGAAGATGGACATATGTCGGTCATGTGATGAGAAGAAACAATCAGAGAATCTCCAAACAAGCTATCAAATGGAAAACAACAGGCTGAAGAAAAAGAGGTCGACCACGTGAAACATTGTTAAGAGAAGCCAATTCAGTGAGCATAACATCTCTTGATGAGATTGAACCCCCTCCCCCTCCCAAGACAGGACATCTTGGCGAACAACCATGCGGGCCCTATGCGACGTTTAACGACACGGGAAAGATGTAAGATGTAGTTGATTGTCCTTTTTAGGATAAATATGTTATTATGTGTTGGAAGACTGTGTCTTGAGTTTTCACTGCATATAAGTTATGTTGGTTTTGATGTTGAATGCTAGTGAGGGTCCCATGGCAACGCCAATCGCCCGGACCATTTTTATATTCTCATGTTAATTGTTTTCATCAGTTACACATTACATCCACGTGCAACAAACATTTAACAAATGGGAATTCATCATTAAACTGTTGTGATTTTTTTTACTTGTTGAATCCTGTGATAATTATATCCATGTTGAGTGTTAAGTGTGGTTTTGAGTGAGTTAAATGCATGTAACTGGTCATGTTCGTGTACGGAAATGTACTGGTTGTCGTCCTGGGTTGTCGTTGTCACAAGGTGTATAACAATGTGACGTCTGTTGTGTCACTTGTGTAGTAGTAAAGTAAATCTGCTCTGTAACTCTGTAATTAGTGAATTTGTAATAGTGAATGAAGAGTTCACTACTTTAAGATAGCCACACACACACACACACACATACTACCACAGTACAGCACAGTGTGTTGGCAAACCACGTGTTTATGTTAGTGTGTAGTAGTTACATTAATAAGACCAATAAGAAAACATGTTTTAAAAAGCTCTGACCAAGCCACAAGCATGTATCTTGAGCTAATGGATGATCATACTAAATAAAGTTCAGATTGGCTCTCTAAGACATTAGTGGCTCAAATCTCTGCAGATGTCAGAGATCCATCGACTGATATTTATATTTGTACTAAGCCACATGAGGTATCAGGGGAAGGGAAAGAGGAGATCAATTGGCCGACTGAGCTGTCATGGAAGTAGGGCAGCCAATGGATAGAGCAGACATCTTCAATGATATAAGAGAAACTGATCGAACAAAGAACTTCAATGACAAATATGAATCATCGCCGTTGTCAGGAAAGAAGGAATTGGGTTTTAAACTTTGAATAGAGAAAACTAAGATGGCATGGCCTCCCCCATAAAATAGTTAATGTAATCAAAGCCCTATACGAGGGTTTTCAGTGCAAAGTTATCTGTGGAGAACATACCTCCAGCAGCTTTAGGGTACAAACAGGAGTGGAACAGGGATGTGTACTATCACCAACATTATTTATCTTGGCAGTAGACTGGTTAATGAAGGAGGCAACATCAGACAAACGCAGAGGATTACAATGGACCCTTAACACAGTGCTGGAGGACCTTGACTTTGCGGACGACATTTGTCTATTATCAAGCAGTCACAAAGATATGCAAGATAAAATAAACAAGTTAACCCAGAATGCAAACAACATAGGACTAAAGATCAACGTAGGAAAGACAAAGTTAATGAAGCAAAATGTGAACAACAGAAATGTACTCAGAGTAGATAACAAGTTAGTGGAGGAGGTAAACGAATTTGTATACCTTGGCAGCAGAGTAGTAGAAAATGGAGACAGCACAGAGGACATCAACAGCAGACTTACTAGAGCAAACCAGGCTTTTGCAATGCTACAGAATATATGGAAATCAAATAACTAAGCATAAATATGAAAATCAGGATATTTAAGAGTAATGTTCTAAGTGTACTACTCTATGGAAGTGAATGCTGGAAAATCACCAAAACCATAGAAAACAAGTTGAATTCTTTCCAGACTAAATGTTTACGTAGAATTAAAAAAATATTTTGGCCAAACACCATAAGAAATAACATCTTATTGGCAGAAATGCAGATGAAACCACTGACAACAGTTATTGAGGAAAGACGCTGGCGATGGTTGGGACATGTGCTCCGAATGACTGACAACTCACTACCAAAAATAGCACTAAGATGGACACCACAGGGGAGCAGAAGTAAGGGTAGACCAAAAGAGACATGGAGAAGAACAACAGAAAGGATGTTGAGCAATAGAGGGCTCACCTGGGCAAGAGCAGAAAAAAAGGCGAAAGACAGGCATTTGTGGAAAACCCTTGCAGAAGCCCCATGTGCCCTGGGCACTTAAGGTTCAGAGAGAGAGAGAGAGAGAAAACTGAACTATTTCTGGAGAGCTCCTGAGTCAGCCAAAAAAGAACGGGTGTAATCAGCTCTTGTACGCTGGAGGAGATACTAAAGAGGTGATCAGAGCACTTTTAGATGTATCTAGACTGCACATATAAGATGTAAGACTACACAGATGATGTACCTTTCTAAGTAACTACGTATGAACGGAAACAGTGGAAGAATGCCAGAGTTCAGTAGGTGATACTGAAGAGGTCAAGAAGTGTAGTGTATAAGACAGAGTATATTAGCATTATAAATAAGGGTTGATATTACATTTGAATTGAATAGTCTGAACTTTGTTTTTCTGCTTATAACGTTTTAATTCAATATGTTCTCAAGACTTTTGAAAGACAGTGCTGCTTTTGTAATTCTAACTTCCTTCCTGGTGTCACCATCCTGGTCTCTATAGCTGCCAAGGTATGCAAATTGGTTTACTTCATCAATAGCTATTCCTTCTACATATACTTTTCCTTCTTTATCAACGAGATAGTTTCATTATGTTTGTTCTGTCTTTGTTAATTTCAAGACCTATTTTCCTAGCCAAGGAAGACAGAGAATCTGTTTTTTTCCCTGCGTCGATTCCACATTGTCACTGATAAGAGTTATGTCATCTGCAAAATCAAGGTCTTCTATTTGGGTCCCATGTAATCAATGCCGGTTTTACATGTACAGTATCTTTTCATTGTAACGTCTATGGCAATTCCAAAAAGCAAGGGAGATACACATCCTTGTTTCACGCCTGTTTCAATCTGGAACCATTCGTTGATTCCTTCTTCTGTCTTGACTGCGCAAAAATATTCTTTGTAGAGATCTCTAATGATGTTTACAATTTTAGACAGTATTCCATATGATCTTAAAATTCCCCACAATGAATCTCTGTGTATGCTATCAAAAGCCTTTTAAAATCTATAAAGCTCAGGATTAATGGTTTCTTCTTTGTCAGTATGTTCTTTCCAGTTGCAGAGTCAATTTTCAGTTGGTAGTAAATTGCACCAGTCTTGGTCTGTGCGTTTTTCTTCTTTATGTTCTCAGGTACCCATGCATTCATTGCTGTTTGACCCTCACTGAAGCACTTGATAATAAGATGCAATAAGCTTTACATCTGTGAGCAAAAATTAAATTTTCATTTTCTTTGTTTTGAAGAGCTGTGTTTGTGCGTTACACTACAGCCACGCCGAGGTCAGAGATCCCATGTTTTATAGGCCCTGTTGACCCAGCATCATCTTCTATTACTAACATCATTCATCTGGTATACATACACAGATCTCACACATTCATACACACACCACATATATATATATATATATATATATATATACACACACATCGGTCAGTCAGTCATTTGCGTGCTCCTTGCGAAACTTCGCCTCCCTAACAGCTCTTCTACAGGACTCTAGGCTGTAAGGTGGATGGCCAGCGGCTAATGTATCCATTCGCAGGTCATCAACAATGTCATGCAACCATGGTCTTCCTCTTTTTCTTTTTCCCATTATGTATCCTTTTATGATTGTCTTCTCTAAATTATTACGACGTTTAATATGTCCAAAATATTTAAGTTTTCTCTGTTTAATCTTTCTCACTAACCAACCTTCTTCAATATTAAGTTCTTGTAGTATGGATATATTTATTCTTTTTTATGTCCATGATATTTGAAGAACTCTTCTGTAGCATTTACATTCAAAGGCATTTATGTGTTTTTCAGATGTTTTGTTAAATGTCCAGGTCTCACAGGCATATGTTGCGATGGGAAAGATGCATACCCTTACAAATCTTATTTTTGTAGTTCTGTCTGTTCTTCTCCACAGCTTATTAGATGTTTTATTTTATTAATTTTTTTTTTGGAGAGCGATAGATGTTCTCCTTTTAATTTCCCTCATTCTATTTCCATTATTAGTTAGTAATAATCCAGGATATTAAAAACTTTCTATTTCTTTCAAATTTTCCTCATATTTCAACTGCCTTATATTTGTTTTGTAAGGCGCCATCAATTTAGTTTTCTTTCCATCAAGATAAATGTGGTGCTCTTCACTGTTCTAAGGGACCGACATAATTAGTTTTTCCATTTCTTTTTGTGTTGTGGACAGTAATACAGTGTCATCAGCATATCTAATGTCTAGTATTTCATAAACTCCAATTGTTATGCCATCAAATATTCTTTGTCTACATCTTCTCTAACATTCCCCATAATATTTTCAGTATATAATTAAATAAGTAGCTATATATATATATATATATATAAAGTGCGTGTCAACATCTTAAAAAATATTCTTTTTGCATTTAAAGAGTGTATCTACTATAGAGCTATGAAACCTTTCAATTAAGGGATTCCGTAGACAGGAGTTTGAAACAGTAGGATGTCCCCAGGCTTTCGTTAATTTGGAACCATTGCTATAGCACACCTTGTTCTGGACATTAGTGACATTCGCTAATTTTTAGATAGATAGACGGACAGACAGACGGACGGACGTACAAAGACAGACAGACAGACCAGCAGGCAGATAGATAGATAGATAGATAGATAGATAGATAGATAGATAGATAGATAGATAGATAGATAGATAGATAGATAGATAGATAGATAGATAGATAGATAGAAAAAAGTAGGAGTAACTTTATTACTTAACGATTACAAAGTTGTGACGTTTCGGCGTGAGCCTTACTCAAACAAAAACATACAGGACGAAGAAATAGAGAGAGGAGATAAAGTATAGAGTCACATGAATACTATTAAAAAATTTTTTTAAAGAGTACTTAGCTGTAAACTGTAAGGTATGATTTGTCCCTCGGTGTGTGTCAGGAAAGGATTTAGTAGAACGTGGAGACTGTTTAAATAGAGACCTGTGACATGTAGTCGGTGGGTTGTAACTGGGGGTGGTGGATGGGGAACCAGGGAGGGGAGAGAGAGTGATACAATATTGATCTAGCTAAGAGAAGTTGAAACAGCTGATTGGGGAAGAGGGTTTGCAGAGAGATACTGTGAGGAAGTTTGAAAAGTAAGAAGGGGTGGACTTAGTGGAGAGGTACTATAATGATTGAAGAGAATGTTACGTGTAGCAAAACAGCGAGTTTAACTCTTGTGGCTCCAGAGTCCCATAATTTCGAATGCAGCGGTTCTCAAGTGCCAGGCGGCTTGTGTTATCTGCGTGACATTGTTTGATGGCTGTTACCAGAAAATCAGATTTGCCTCTGTGGTTGAGGCCAATGAAATGATTTGGGACTGGTTTATAAGCATGCTGGGCGATGTCGTACAGATGTTTTTGCATGCGGTCCCCTAATCTGAGGCCAGTCTCACCAATATAAATTATCCTGCATCTTTTGCAAACGATGACATATATCACATTACGGGACTCGCATGGGAATCCCTCATGAAGAATGAGGATAGTTTTGGGAAAGGTGATTGTTTTCGTTTCCCAGACTCCCAGGCAGGTAACGAGGCGGGGGCGGTTACATTTTCTGGTGCCAACATATGTAAGGCTCTGCTTCAAGTGGCTGTGGACGAGGATGTCCTTAAGGTTTGGCTCACGTTTGTATGCCAATAGGGGTGGATCAGAGAAAATGTCGCGAGTGTCGGAGTCGAGTTCGATTATCTACAGATGACGATAAAGAATTTTCTTAACCATCTGATCATGCAGTACGAACTTAACTCTATCAGATGGAGTAACAAGCTTTTTCCTGAATACTTCTTTGTGGCTCACTAGTTGGATACGGTTGAAGGCTTCACGAAGTACCTTTTCTGGGTAGTGGCGATGACGGAAAAATTCTCATAACTTGTTGGACTGATCTATAAAGTCCAAATTATTCTGACATATGCGGCGAAGATGGAGGAGTTGGGAGTATGGAATGGAGTTCTTACAGGCTTCAGGATGGGAGGAGGTATAAAGCAAATAGGTGTGGCTGTCGGTAGGCTTGTAAAATACAGAGGTGACAAGCCTGTTTGTGCCAATAGAAATTTTAATGTCTAAAAAGTTAACAGACTTGTCAGAAATTTCATAAGTGAATTTTATGTTGTTATTGAGTGTGTTGGCGAATTCAATAAATTTTTTAAGGTCTTCCTGTGGCATACTTGTGATTCCAATGCCATCATCCATGTATCTTTTATAGAATTCTGGAAGTCTGCCAGTGTAGGTTTCCCATAATTTGACTTCCAGAAAGCCCATATATAGACATGCATAACTGGGACCCATTTTCGTTCCCATGGCAACACCACTGATTTGCTCGAAGTATTCGCCGTTGAATTCGAAAGAATTTAGGTTTAGTACTAGCCGTGTAAGTCTGATTATGGTGTTAGTGCTAGTAGTGGGGTGGGGGTCTTTGACGAGAATTCGGAGTGCTAAAAGTCCATCCTCATGGGGGATAGAAGTGTATAGAGAGCAGACATCGAGAAGAAAGATGTGATAGGTGTGGTGTTGAGAGAGTGTGATCGTATCAAAAGTTGTTAAAGCGTAGTTGGTATCTTTCAGAAAGGAGGGTAGTTTGTGTACTAGAGGCTGGAAAATGCTGTCTAAAAAATCAGAAATGTGCTCAGTGGGGCATGAACACGCTGATACAATGGGGCGTCCAGGGTTACCTGGTTTGTGGACTTTAGGAAGAAAAAAAAGGTAGGTGTGCCTAAACAGCTGTCCTTAATGTGAAGAGAAACAGCTTGAGGTGGGAGGCCACCTTCTGTAATCAGGTCTTTAATGGTTACTTCCATTATGTCATTATTTGAACGGGTAGCATCGTTTTTCGCTGGGGCATAGAATTTTGTATTGCTGAGTTGGGACATTCCTTCCGCGATATATACATCTTTTTTTCCAAACTACGAGATTGCTGGTTTTTATCTGCTGGTTTAACTACAATGTCGCTTCGATGCGGGAGGCTGGACAATGCCCTGGACTCTCCCTTATTTAGGTTAAAATGTCGAATTTTTGTTGGTTTGAGGTTAAGGACCTCACGCCACTTCGTATCAATATGAAGATCTAAAGCTTGGGAAGCCCCGGGGGAAGGTGTCCAGCTATATTTATGGTGTTCATAACGTGCAAATGGGTTATCGGGGTCTTGTGTGGGTTGGTTAGATTCTTTGTTGGCAAAGTGATATTCAAGCTGCAGTCGGCGGTGGAACTGTTCAACATAGACATATGATAGATAGATAGATAGATAGATAGATAGATAGATAGATAGATAGATAGATAGATAGATAGATAGATAGATAGATAGATAGATAGATAGATAGATAGATAGATAGATAGATTGGTGGATTGTTCTGATCAAATAAAGAAAAGCAACACTACTGTAGTCGTAATGGAAACCAAAATTCAAACATGTATCTAAATTTTATTTTACGTAATTAATATTCCAGTCTAGGCATGAAGAACCTTTAGGACTTTAACAATGAAATGATAGTCATTAAATTTGGTTTGGACTTTTATTCTTTGTGAATGAGGGCTCCGATTCAGTAAGGTGTATGGCCTCCTCTGGCCTGTATCAGAGAACGACATCTCCTTGACATGGATCCGATTAGCCGTTTAATCTGTTGTTGTGGTATGGTTGCCCACTCTTCCCGCAGTGCAAGAGACAACTTTCGGATTTGGAGAGGTAACTTACCTCCCTACTAAGCTAACATATAGATAGATTCGATCATAGCGACTAAACATCACACACTATCACACGTTACAAGTCTTTATTTAAAAATTCTACGATTCATCCTGTATATTTCTGACCAATCACATTTTGAACGTTAGAAACGGGCCCATTTCTGAACAATTTGTCGGGAAAGCTCCATATTCTTTCAAGGCATCTCTGAACGAAAGTTTGATAATCTACATATTCGTTCAAGCTAAGTGCTCTATTCATTTTATTTTTTTTTTAACATAGCATTAATGTGAATCTATACTTTGTCTCCTCTCTCTGATTCTTCGTCCTGTTTGATTATTTTGTATGATTATTGCTAACGTCGAAACGTGACAGCTTTGTAGTCGATAAGTAATTAAGCTCTTGCTACTTTTTCCTAGTTTATACATTTTAGTGGATATAAGCATGCACCTTGAGGCACCACAAGTGTCCTCACAATGGAGATCTTGGCATTTACAAAACCTTTGGAAGGAGTTTCAACAAAAAAGAGTAGCACGCTTTGATATTGAGAAAATCAACCGACATGCTGAAAACGATTCAAGCTGGGATCCTCAGACAACAATAGTATGCATGGTTTCATAGGTCACACTTTCATTTTTGTTCCTGATCATGCATGGTTTAGGGAAAAGGACAGAACGGATGCACTTGACAGTTTAGCTGTCATAGAGGAGGGACATGCAATGAATAGAGCTGGTATTATACTTGCTATAAAACGTGCCGAAAGATCTGTAGATGCTAGTCTCAACAGTAGTGATGGGAATTAAACCTGGAGTTGCTAAATGTGATGGATTCCGGCATGACACAAGAAGAACATTCAAAATGGAACAGCTGAGGTACTAACAAGTTCAAAATAGCAACATGGAATGTTAGAACTTTATTCCAGGCTGGAAAATTAGAAAATTTAAAGATGGAAATGGAAAGGATGAAGATCAACATATTAGGAATGAGTGAAGTTAGATGGACAGGTGCAGGGAAGATAAACTCTGATAAATATACAATAATATATTCAGGAATCGAGAAACATGAACGAGGAGTAGGAGTTATATTTGATGAACAAACAGCAAGGACAATTGTAGGATATTTGAACATCTTGGACCGAGTCCTGCTAGCCCAACTGAAAGGACAACCAATAAACATAAATATTATACAAGTGTACGCTCCAACATCTGAAAGTTCTGAAGAAGATGTACAGCTATTTTATAATGATATAGAGACAGCACTAAAACACGCAAAGTCACATAAAGTTACCATAGTCATGGGAGATTTTAATGCCAAAGTTGGTAAAGGAAGAACTTCAGACATCGTTGGTGACTACGGACTGGGGGAGAGGAATGACAGAGGTTATAAATTAATTGAATGGGCAAGAATACACAGCATGGTTGTAGGAAACACCTGGTTTAAACAACATCCTCGAAGACTGGCAACGTGGTGCAGCCCAGACAAAAGGACTTTTAACCAGATAGACTACATATTAATCAACAAACGATTCCGCAATGCATTACTGACAACAAAAACCATGCCAGGAGCTGACTGCAATAGTGACCATGATCCACTCTGTAGAAAAGTTAGAATAAAGCTAAAGAAAGCAGGCAGAAAAGTGAGAAACATCAAACTGAATTCAGAACTTCTTAAAAATGACCAAGAACTGAGAGAACAGTACAAAGTTATTATACCAAATAGATACAATGCAATAGCAAAGATAAATAGTATAGATGAACAATCGGAAATGTTAAGAGATTCTATCCACCAAACTGTTAAGGAGATAATACCACCAAAAAAAAGAAGCCTCTAAAAATAAATGGATGACAGACGACACTTTAGGACTGATGGACTAAAGGAGGAGGAGTAAAAATAAAGAGGAAAAATATAGCAAGATAAATAAAGAAATAAGACGCAAATGCAGAGAAGCAAAAGAAGTGTGGTTAAATGAACAGTGCAGACAGATAGAGGACTCTCATAATAAAGACAGCAAAAACATGCACAAACGAATTAATGAACTCACAGGCAGGAAAACAAAATATACCACAGGATGCCTGAAATCGAAAGAAGGTAAAATGTTAATGGGAAAAGAAGACATTGTGGACAGAGTATATCGGTGAGCTATATGGAGGAGAAAGACCAGAATTAACACCAGATACTGAAAACTGTGAGGGGCCACCAATACTTGAAGATGAAATCATAGATGCCATCAAACACATGAAGAAAGGAAAAGCGACTGGGCCTGATAATATAACAATAGAAGAAATAGAGGCAATAGAGGAGACAGAAATAAAAATAATAACCAAGTTACTGAATGACATTTACAACAGTGGTTATATTCCCAGTGACCTGATTAAATCCACGTCTATAGCATTACCAAAGAAACCAGGTGCAAAGGAATGTAACGACCACCGGACTATCAGCCTCTCATGTCACATAACGAAGCTACTTCTGAGAATAATTATGAGAAGAACAAGGAAAAAGATAAAAGTGGAAATAGCAGATGAACAGTTTGGATTTGTTGAATGAAAGGGAACACACAGTGCCATTTATGCTTTACGAACACTAACAGAAAGAGCTTTAGAAGTACAGAAAGATCTCTACTTATGCTTCATTGGCATTTGACAAGGTGAAACATAATGAAAATATTAAAATGCTTGAAGACATCAATGTAGACGGCAAAGACCTGAGGATTGTAAAACATCTATACTGGCAGCAAGAAGCAGCAGTTCGAGTTGAAAATAGGATTGGAAAATATCAACCTATAAAACAAGGGGTGCGACAAGGATGTGTACTATCTCCTGACCTTTTTTCTCTGTATAGCGAGAATATTATAAGAACAATCATCACAAAACCTGGCATAAAAATTGGAGGATACAATATTAACAACCTTCAGTATGCTGACGACACAGTACTAATAGCTGAGAACCAACAAGACCTGCAAAATCTCTTGGATAAAGTCGCCAAAGAAAGTGAACAGAAAGGCCTTACTTTGAACATCAAAAAGACAGAGACTATGGTTATATCTAAGAAACAGAATCCACCAGCATGCAGTATTAAATTAAACGGAACTATTCTAAAGCAGGTGCAGAAATTCAAATACCTTGGAGCAGTAATAAATTCAGATGGGAAATGCAGAACAGAAATTAGGAACAGAATAGGCCAAGCAAAGACTGCATTTCAGAGAATAAGAAACATATTAGCTAACACATCCTTATCAATGAATGTTAGAAAACGAGTCCTAAAATGCTATATTGAACCTATCTTGTTATGTGGAAGTGAATCATGGACAATAGGCAAGTCTGCACAAAAATCATTGTAAGCAGCAGAAATGTGGTTTATTAGAAGAATGTTGCGAAGCCCTTGGGCAGCAAACATAACTAATGAAGAATATATGAGAAGAGCTGGAGAGACAAAAAAAAATCTTGTAAAAAAAATAATAAGAGAGAGAGACAATGTACTTTCATAGGACATGCAATGAAAAGATGGGGCATTGAAACTATTATAGCAACAGGAAAAATAGAAAGAAGACGATCAAGAAGAAGACCAAGAGAAATGATACTGGACAGTCTGACGGGATGGTGTGAGAGGAGATCACCAACTGAACTGATGGTCTGCACGAAGGATTGGGTACTCTGGAGAAGCATAATAGCCAACGCCAGTCGGCAAGGCACCTGATGATGATGATGAGGTACGCTATCTGACAAACTGAGGGGAGATCAAAGCAACCAAGGACGTGCCCTGACTGGTGTGAAGAACATCATCATCATCATCATCATCACCACCATCATCATCATCATTATCATTATTATTTCTTTTTCTTCATTTGGAAATAACTGCAGCAATCAAAACGTTATGTGTAAATTTGTTTAGTTTTTCTTTATTCCAAAAATCTGATGATGTTTGATCAGTATAAAATATTAAAGGTCAATGTCATGAGATGTTATAAACTCGTTTCAGGTGATAAATTCAGCAACAATATCTACCGATGACGAGATAAACAGTATGTTTTCAGAAAAAATGATCTCTTGCTCATATCTAACAAGGCATGGCAATATCATTTTGTTTAGTATGTCTTTAATTTATTCGAATTACAGTGGAGACCATGAGGACGTGGGAACTCATTCTGATAATTGCTCTGTGATTTTGGCAAACAAATCCTTTTTAGTATCTGGATTGTTCCATTAAACCTAAGGTATCAAGCACAGGTACTTGACACTTTTCTTGTTTATTTATGCAGAAATTATAATTTTGGCACTAAGTATTACAAAATGTCATGCATTGTGTATTGTTTTCTGCTCTTTTTTTATCTATTAGTTGTCTCTTCAAATTACGCCTTCGCTTGATTTCCATTGTCTTCACGAGTTTCATTCTTTTGTTGCTTCTGTTTATCATTTTCTTTCTTTCCACAGTTCCTAATGTTTTCTTTGGAAAAAAACCTGTATGCTCCATGTGTAATAGTTTTTATGTTTAGTACAGAGATGTATAAACCTAGCTGGTGCTAGATATACAGTTGGGGACAATTTAGGGAAGGGACATGACTAGAAACCCAGCTGCAACCCACAAATTCATGGCCAATGTACTACTGTACTGCATGGCCAGGCTCAAAACCCATCTAACCGACAACCAAGGATTTCCCCTCCAAGGATGCTGTATGCCAGTTATGCAATATATTCCATAGATTCATATGATATGCATGACAGGCAATACAAATTACCAAGTCAAGCAATTAAATCAATCAATATATTTATTATCCACACTACACAATCATATTAAGGCTACAACAGACATTGCACATACCGGACATCAACATGTATCATCATGAATGAACAAGCATGGCATCAGTATAATGTATAACTCTAAGTATCAACTGAAATCATTTGGACCCAATTGCCTTCGTGTCTCCTGGCCCTCGTAAGCATATACATACATTCATATAAATTGTGCCATCTCACTTATTAACATTGCATCTACTGCTGCTCTTATGATACTTGCATCTCCTCGTATCAATAGATGTCACTGCACGTCTTCACTTGCAACAACTGCTGCCATGATCCACCCCTCATTCTACATATAATCTCCATTGTCCTAATGTATCGAATATCACAACATAACTCCCCTTGTGCTAACACACTGAATTATCACACATGTCTGCCGCTATGGTGCCTCACCTCCCTTCTCCAGGAAGTAACATGTGCTATGCACATCATTGATTGTGCAGCTGCTGCTGCCAGGTTAGGTATCTGCTGATACCATTGACATAATATTAAGCATGCGAATGAAAACACATGATGGACCTTGATGTGTGCCCATCCAAAATATACGACGAATATCATCAAGAATCAGAGGATCTCCACATAAGAGGATAATGACATAATTCACAGCGCATTATGACTTCACAATACATTCTCAAATAGAATGAGATCGGGTGGGGCTAAGGATAGACGAAACGAAGTCAGCCCCGCCATCTCCTGAAGCTAATTCCTCTCTCGCCACGCTTTCCTCGACTGTATTTAGATCTTATCGATTCGGATCACGTGAGCGAGGACACTACGCCTACAAGCCGTGCACTTTTCTGAGCCACGCGTACTCGCTCACAGATGTATTCGCGACTATTGGCCTTACTGAACATTGCATCGCAACGTAACACACATTGTTGCTACCGCTTGTTTTTTGCACCTGTACATGTGATGGCAATAGATAAATCGTCTTTGTTAAAACGGCAACACTTCTAAGATGAACATAATATAATGCACATTTATTAACATCATCAGTACTTTTACGTTTCAAATAAAGTCAGTGATGCATTTAGAGCTCATTCGATATGTACTGTAAGAAATTTCACTGGGATAAAATCTAAAATACGCTTTACTCAGCAGTAGCAAAACTCCTTTATTCCAATATGTAAATCCAAGAAATCCTTAGAATAAATACTATCAGCTGATTAATCTACAGTCATTCTTCGCAGTCACACTGATTCTCACTGTCTCTTTCAGGAACACCGCCTTCTTTTTGTACAGGAATTTTCTTGAGAACATTTTCAGCTCAACTACAGAACTGTGAGAAGCAGAGCAAGCTGTTGCTCAACTTATACGACGTAACGCGCTATTTGTAATGACGTATCATCACATGACTTAAACAGACGGCTGGAAATTATTTCATTCTTTGTTTTCTTTTCTTTCATTCAGTCTTTCTTTCTTTCTCTCTCTCTCCTCTCTCTCTCTCTCCTCTCTCTCTCTCTCTCTCTCTCTCGTTCTTTTTCTTTCTTTCTTTTCCCGTATAATTTTAACTATAAATGTGTAGAGTGTTTTTAAGATTTCTTCAAGCCTTAGCGGAGCCATTGTGAGTACATGATAATCTCATGATCTCCGCGGATCACAGGTTGAGAAAAGACATTTTCCGGCCAAGGACATCATAAAGAAAACACCCAGTTGATGATGCCACTGATTTTTATTGTTGAAATATTTTGAGCTGTGGAAGGGGAATAAAACTGACGGAGCTTATGATAACTGATTAACTGTCTTTTTATTGGTGTGGACTAGGAGGTTGGGTAAAATTAAGACAGATAAGAGTAAGAAAGATAAGAGTTCATGAGGGAAATTCTGGGAAAAGTAGTGGGGCTTGAGGTAACGGTAAAACTAGTAAAGATTAGAAGTGATGATTGACGGGTTGATTCTTGACTTCGTGGAGACAGGAGTTAGGGAATTAGGTCATTGTCATACTAGATGTTTCTATTCTACGATTATGAGGGATGTAGTTTGATAAGATGACCTGTATGAACCAAGAACTTAAATATTTATTTCGAGTAGGTAACCTGGTGAGTTGTTTGTGGTTTAATATTATCTAATGTAAAGATTATTTGTGCGCCTGAACTGACTTGCTAGAGCCAACACATTGTAGACACTGACTTCATCCTTTTAATGTCTAGCGAGAATCAATTGAAAGCTCTGAGACGTTCTATCGAAACATTGGAAAGTATAATACAAAGTTCTTTGAGTATTACTGGATGTCAAACACATCGTCAAGCAGAATACAAAGTTTAAGAATGTAGAAGATGCAGAGGAAAGATTAACAATAATAGTTAGTACAGACAATTTATTAAATAAAACACAACTTGCCGCATTGTACAAAAATTGACGAAATCTGACAACATGATGGTTACAACGCCATGTTAGTCGAAAAAAAGAGCTGGTAAAGTATGGTACAGGAGGGGAAACATTTTCTTAAACTTCTAACGCTTGAGAGCCACAAGACACGAACAAACATGAGACGTAGATTATTATTGTTACAGACATGTGAAAGCATTATTCGTACGTTATTACTGTTACACACATGAACAAACATTACATGTACTTTATTATTGTTACAGACACATGTTTTATTCACAAAAGTGAAATACATGTAAATATAAAAATATGCATTCATCGGTTTGCTCTTATTTTTTTCTGATTCTTTGATGATCAGAAATGTATTTTATTCATGACTCAGGTCAATCATTAACATTAGCATTTAAATAATACAGTTTATCTACACACCACGAATATTACACTTATGTGCTACTTAGTTTATAGTTTATGAACAATTATGAAAATTGAACTATATTTATTGTATTTCATATTTATTGATATGCAAAGAAAGGAAGTTCAACATTATATTCCACGTGGTATAGCAATACAACAATAATTATTGTTATTACTGAACTAACAATTTTCACAGAGTCTTTCATGAATATCTGTTTGACGTATGTTTCTACAAATTATGTAATATGGGAGACGCTGTTTTCAGATGAGAGTAAAAAAGAATGAAAAAAAAAGTTTTAATTATTTCTTTAACTAAAGGACAAATCTCAGAAAAATCACGGTGCAAAAATGTAATAAAATAATGACACAAGAACTGAAATAATTAATACGTATCACAAAATGAAAGAAAACGAAAATCCGGGTCTCTGAACACAGGAAGTAGAAAATCTTAACGGACTAATACTCGAGTAAGAAATAAAGAAATTGAATAAAACAAATGGATAAAATTGTCTTATATTATAAAATGCCGTACAACAGATTATGTCTCGTTAGAAATTTGTTGTAAAATATTTGTATTTTTAATCAGCATGAGGAACATTATTCAGAAAATTAACTCACTGTTTTGTGTTCTGATACTGGTTTACCTGTTTGCTATGGTGTGGAGTACTCATAAGTTAGGGTTTATAATAGCTCAAACTTGCCTGGTTGAGATCAATCAAAGAATATCGACACCTTCGAGTTCTCTTTAGACACGTGGCTTTCTCTTATTGTGCAGCTGTCAGTTTAGTAATAATAAATACAGCTGAACTGGATTTATGAATTCAAGTTAATGAAAGCGATTGAATAATAAAGCGACTTGGTACAAAATATGTAATGACGATAGTAATAGATCATTTAAACACGGAGATATTAAACACCTTATTTAGTATGGCTTTGTCACTGCTGACAGACAATAAATATAGTATTCTAAATAAACGAATCTTTGATTCCACAAATTGAAATTTGAAGTTCTGTTATTTGAGATATCATATCTTTCAAACTTGTTTATACATACTTATTGCGAGATCCATATTATTTATAACTTCTTGGTCATCTTCTTTTAAGTTAACATAAAGTTATATAATAAGAAAGATCGGAATGGAGGTAGTAATTTAATCATCAAAGAATGATGGGAGAAGGAGTAATGCATGCGATGTAATAAAATAATAGAGAGCAAGGCCAAATGAAAGCAAATGTTATCGAAGAGTGCTAGATAGGGAAAGGTGAAAGTAAAGGTTAGTAAAGAGTAACGGGAAAAAAAGATAAAAGTATTGTTATCCAAGAGTGCTGGATAAAGAAAGGTGAAAGTAAAGGTTAATAAAGGTTAAGCCGTGCTAGAGAAAACCTTCGTTAAAAAGTTTAATCCTTACTGTCTTTTACTTCCCATGTCTCTAAAACTTCTGTAAACTTTCTCAAAATTGCCGTCACTATCGGTGGTTCATGACTTACCACTTCAGTCTATTATAAACCCGTTGATTCTCACAGATATCTCTTGTACTCCACCTCCCACTCCAGACCGTTCAAGGATACTTCTTCTCACAAATTCTTAGTTTGTGACGTCTGTGAACTGAGGATCTTTATATCCATGATCAAGCCCACAGGATGCTGGATTTCTTTCGCTAACGCAGTTATCCAGAACATGTTCTCACTTGATCTGGAACTGCATCAGCCATATCTCTCGACAACAAGCTCTCACTCCTAAACCATCTTACAGCTCAGGCAGATTAAAACTGGTACTTACATACCACCCCACCCCCAGTTTGGAGTTAATGACACCGTGTTTCGTCACCTCCATCTCCTCAAGGTCGAGTATGACACAGAAGAACTCTTTGTGGATCCTCCACTGGTGACGTACAGATGGGAGAATAATCTCAAAGGACTATCAGAAGTTGCCTCAAGTCACCGGACATGACTTTCTGTGGTACCAAAGGCTGCGGTCGCCATAGATGTCCGTCTGTTGTTCGAACTAACCAGGTTTCCTTCCAAAAGGCCACCTTATCAGTTCAAAAGAGTTTTATCTGCACTTCTCACAAAGTTATTAATACCACTATGTGCAAGCGTTGTGATAGGACCTATATGAAGTATATAAGGGAGACTGGCTTTCGACAGCATCTAAATGATATATCAAAGAGGACTCTGATACTGGACGATCAGCACTTCCGCCAAGGAGACCGTCAAGGAAAACAGGACATTTCGATAAAACTGTCATCTGCTCCTGTTCTTCTGGTGAACGATCTCGGAAAGCTCTGGAACAGATCCTTATTTTCAAGACTGGCTATCTCCACCCTGGCTGTCTCTATACCCTGGCTGTCTCCACCCTGGTTGTCTCTACCCAGAGCTGGAATGAACAATAAATTCAACTTTCTTTAGACAACTTTACATGTCCATCTAGTTGCTTCCTCTTTCTGTTTCTGCTTTTCATATCCAACTTTCTTGTCTTAATTGGACTCCAGTTGCTGAATTTTCTCATTCCTGCTGGATGCGATTTATTTTCCAACCCTTTCTATCCTTCTTCTATATCTCCTTGTTGACTTTGTTATCTCCCTTGTTTAATCACGCTTAGTAAGCAGTCTTGTCCTCTCAGTCTATTTCTTTCGTTCCATCCATCCCTCCTCATGTTGTCTTCTCACTCTGTTGTCATCTGCGCCAACTGGGCGGCTTTAGTTTAACTCACACCTATCCAATGGGTGCAGGTTAAGGTCATTGGGGGCATAAAATCATATATTTACCATATGCTACCATTGTGCTCATCCGCTTACAGAATTTCTCAGCCAATCGCTGGCTTTTATTTTGTACCTTACTACATCTATCATGACGCATTTTGTGCCTGACTTTACTACTATCAGAATGTAATTTTAAAAATCAGTTTATGTTTCATCTATTTTTTCTGTATATTAATCTGGTTTTTTTTTGCACGTGATCCCTAGGAAAGGCTTTTGCCGAAATATTAGACTATTGAAGGTTCTTCATGTGTATGTACTCGCCTTGCTTTCTGTCAATCATTTTTTCTGCCTATTTTCCTCATTCTCTCTATATTTTTGTAAAATTGAACAACATACCTCCATCTACTTTCATTACTAGAACCAGTTTCACCGCAGATATCATCTTTCATAGTTAGCAATCTATTACTGATCAATCAAGCAGACCATGGACAAGCCCCCAAATAATACTGGGAAATTAGAGGTGAACGTACTTGTTAAATAAATAAAAAGTTCCACTTGTGCGCTCTTCAAGCTGTTTTTCTTTTTGTGTATAATAACCTTAACAATTTATATTGTTATAAAATAGTGAAAGGAAAGAAGAAAGCAAAGTATTTCTATCGAAAGTAAAAGGGAATGAGAAATGAAATCAGTGGTATCACTGAGGCTAGAAGAAAAGAAGAGATGAAAAGTGATGAAGAAATAGAGATGAGAGGTTCAAAGTTCAAAATTCAGATTCCGGCGTCATTCATGAGGGAACCATATACGCTCCGCCGCATGCCGAAACATCCACACCAGAGTTTGTTTGTTAAAGTTCCAGTAGAGCTTTGGTTGTTTACGATACGTTTTTAGCCACATAGTTCGTATTTCCTGCCAGGACCCTTAATTTGTCCTAGCTCCAGTAATCTTCTTATAACTGCATCATCCTTCCATTCCCGTTCTTCGTATTCATGCAGTCTGTCATATACTGCTTTATCAATATCACTCTTATCCATTCTCTGTCTGACTTTTATTTTAGCTTGTCCAGCAACTCTGTTCCTCATTTAATTTCAATATACTCCCACATGACCGAGGTGGTGTACATGGTAAGTTGTTCCTGCAAGAGAAGCGATAACTTCGCAAGGCGGTCCTTCAGAAACTCGAAAGCCAACTGACAGTCTGTTAAATACTTGAATCTATGGCCCTTCTTGGTGAAGTCAGCAAGTCAGCAATAGGAGGCACAATCTCCGAAAATGAGGAATGAATCGTCTATAATAAATACACGTTATCAGAAAAGAGCGCACCACCTTCACATTCAATGGAGATGGCATTTCGGCAATGGCTATGACCTTCTCAGGATCAAGAGATATGCCTAACTGACTGATCATATATCCAAGATCCCCTGTCTAGGGCGGACTTCTGAAGTGCATCTTCAGATAATTGAATACGTCAAAAACTACATCTATCATCCAAAATGCTGAAAAAATGCGTACCATCTTTCTTGGTCACTAACACTAGATGTGACGACCACTCTCAGATCGTGCGGAAAATGATTCCGTCACGCAACATGTCCTCAACGTCCTACTTAATCACCTGTCTACTGGCCAAGGGATCGATGTGAGGCTTTCTACATATCGGCAGATGATTGCATGTATCTAACTCTATCTTAACTGTCGAGGTATGAGAAATTTCGGAATCAGTCAAGGCACAAACTTCCATATTCTGTGCCAATAAACTGGATATCGCTTTCCTATGCACATCAGGGCAGTGAACTTGTCGAACGATACTCTCCGAACGACTTTCCGTTGTCGGCTCTGCAGTCCTACAGTCTTTTTCAACAGAGTCCACTGAGTCTGTGGGAGGAGTCAATCTGCCTAACTAAAACACATCCACGCTTTAATGTGATGTGCTTATGGGAATGATTTATCACTGACATTACTGGACAGTGGCGAGAGTGGAGCTCAGAAGCTGGCTCCACTAACTCTATCTTCCGTTGTGACATAAGAAACGGTGTGTCTCTACCATGGAGGATATATGAAATTCCAGGAGGGAAATATGGTTGGGGCTTCAGTTTCAAAGGAATAAGATTAACAGAACGGGGAGAAACAAGCGAAGAACGCTGAACCCGAAAAGGTGCTAGCATGAACTCTAAACTGTGTGGCAGACAGCGCATCGTAAACAACCAACATTTTACAGGAACTATTAGCAAACATACTGTTCAGTAGATGCTGCGGCATGCGGCTTAGCACATATGGGGTTGTCCCGAATGCGGTGAAGCCAAAGTCTGAAATTTTGAACTTTAAATTTTGAACATAAATTATTCTGTCTAACACTTTAATGCAGACAAACATGGCTGGTATTTACAAAGTGACGTGTACATAAAACTTGTTTATGACAGAACAAATTTTTATCATTCAGTAAAGCATTTCCTTCACCTGCCTTCTCAGCAACCAGTGCACCGCGTCCTGCACCACCATGGTCTTCATGAACACTTTAACACTGAGATGGTGTTTTTTGTGGACTACACAGATGAAGGTGTGCTGGGATCAAATTCAGGCACTAACAATCGTTGTCTTGCAGTCATGAGGAAAAATTGGAAGAGGTGGAGAGTTTTGAATACCTTGGATCGTTACTGAATAATAATGGAGATACAATGAGGGAAATTAAAAGAAGGGCATATATCACTTTTCGGACACTAAAACAACTGAAGAAACCGTGAAATGAACAGGACGCAACAACAAATATACGATTTTTAAGGCATGCATCTTTACATATGCCTGTGAGACCTGAACACTTAATATAGCAGCTGAGAAATACATAAATGCTACAGAAGAGTTCTTCACATATCATGGATACAGAAAAGAACAAATATATCCATACCACAAGATCGTAATATTGAAGATGACTGGCTAGTAAGGAGGATTAAGCAGAGAAAACTTAACTATTTTGGACACATTAAACACTGGGAGGGTACATAATGGGGAAAAGGAAAGAGAGGAAGACCAAGGCGAAATGGCTGGTAAACGTCGTTGATAATCTATAACTGGATGCATCAGCAGCAAGGCATCTTGTTTACAACCGAGAGGCCTAATTGGACGAATTCAAGAACAGTGCAGGGATAAGACACGTGAGTGATAAGTAGAAGGAGAGTGACATACCTTGGTCACGTGATGAGAAAAAAACGATAAAAGAATTCCAAAAACAAGCTATCATGTGGAACACAACAGGCCGAAGAAAAAGAGTTCGACCATGGGAAACTCTAAAGAAGACAGTGTTAAGAGAAGCCAAATTAATAGGCATAAAATCCCTTGATGAGGTTGAAAAGACTCGCCGAAAACAGAAAAAATTGCCGAACTACCTTGCGAGCCCTATGTGACGTTTAGCGGCACGGGAAGGATATAAAATGCAGGTAAATAAGTATTCTTGATGTTTTTTTTTCGCAGAGCTCCACACAGAGACGTCATCTGCATGCAAATCATATGATACGCTGTTTGACCGTTTGTCTGTGTTGTCATTTAAATATTTAAAGAACAGAGTGGGAGAAATAGCTAAAGAACACGTTGGCTCAGGGTGGCTCTGTGACTTAGTTTTCTTTTAATTTTGACCCTGGCTGTTCTATGTCTGAATAAATTGTGTATCCACCAAAACATTGCTCCTTCAACCTTGCTGTTGAGTAGTCTCAGAAGGAGGTTTTAATTATTTTTTTGTCATGCTTCATCGAATGCTTGTGTTAGGTCTACAAAGGTGGTCAGAACTTGTTTCTTTTCCTGGAAAGAGTTCTCTATTTCTTGGTTTAGGTAGATGAGCTGGTCTTCTGTGCTGTGATGTATCATGTATTCTAACTGTGTAATGTTTATCAGGTGACTTTTTTATCGGTCTGGTGTTGAGCACTGTGGATATGCAGCTTAGGTGGCATATATGTCTGTAGCTGGATTTGTTGTGTTTGTTTTTCCTTTTTTCTGATATGGTGATTGATTCTCTCCATCTCTAAATTTTCTTTAGGTACTACTATGTAGCCTTGTTGATGGTGATATAATAAGGGGAATTAAAAAGATGACATCTATCGTTTTTCAAAAAGTAAAACAACTAAAGAAACTGTGGAGAAGAACAGACAGAACTACACAACTGAATATCTTCAAACGTTACTAACATTGAGACACAATGAAGGAAATTAAAAGGAGAACATCTATCGCTGTTCAGAAAGTGTGGAGAGGAACAAACAGAACTACAAAATTCTGATTTTTAATGGCATGCATCCTTCCCATCGCATCATATGCTTTTGAGACCTTGACACTTAAAAAAGCAGCTCAGAAACACATACGTGTCTTTGAATGTAAATCCTACAGAAGACATCTTCAAACATCATGGACACAGAAAAGAATAAATATATCCATACTACAAGAACTTTATACTAAAGAAGGCTGACCATTAAAGAGGATTAAACAGAGAAAACCTGAATATTTTGGACACATTAACGTCATGATAATTTAGAGAAGATCGTATTGCAAGGCTGCATAAAGGGAAAAATAAAGAGAGGCAGACCAAGGTGAAGATGGCTGGAAGACGTCGTTGATAATCTGCAAACGGATGCATCAGCAGCAGGGCATCTTGCTTGCGACAGATAGGACTACAGGAAAGCTGTTAGGGAGGCAACATTCCACAAGTCACATGCACATGACTGACTGACTATTGATGGCGAGTGTAACCATCATGCACGAATCTGGCTATTGCTGTTTAATTCTTTCTGTGAGATCTGCTTTTACTTCTTGTATGTGTCTTTTGGGGATTGTTGTGATGCTCTCACCTCAGTAGTTATCTGCCAGGATGTTTGCTGCCATTTTCCCAGCATGATATTTTAGAACTTCTTTTATGACTTTTATCTTAGGTTTGTCTTCGTTTATGGATATGATCAGATTCCACAGTTTGTTAGTATCTTTGTCCAGGATCAGGGAGCTGGTTTTTCATTCCATGCTCTTGACATTGAGCTATCTACCTGTTGTTGAAGGCTTCTTTAGTGTTACTGTGTGCTTTGATATTCTGAGTAGATGAGCTGCACTTCAATTTTTAAAGAGTGAAATGTGAATGTTATACTATTTTGTTTTATATCTCTCAGCTTTCAAAGTTATTTATGTTGGATATATGAGCAGAATATTTGTCGAATATCTGGAACAGAGTGAAAGTTGTATGATAAAGGGCAGAAATTAGACTAGCCTGCGTGTTCAATATTTAACCCTTTGGAAACAAAGATCAATCAATCAATATCTGGTCTCATAAGACCACTGTGCAGCTTCTCCAGTTCTCTACTCTAATAGGGTCTGTAGTTGTTTCTTCTGCGGCTGAGTGTTGACTTCTTGGCAGCTTCCAGGATTGTATTTGTTAGGACTGTCACATTGTGACATATGTTGTTGGTCAGAGTGATCTGCAGACACTGCTGATGCGTTTCCCCTCTGTATTGGTCCAGTTTGATTTTTTAAAGTTCCATGGGCATACCGTGTTAAGTAATTTTGGCACTCTTCTCCATACATCTGAATGTGTCTGGCACATGGTCACTTCCCCCTAGTTGTGTGTTTACTGTAAGTCGATGTATGTTGTTTGTTGCTGCAGTGAAGTCTTATGTGCTTGATGTTTTTTTCCATGTCTTGGAATAGAAGGTCAGATTGTCTTTTGGTCGAGTAATAAGGGTACGTTTGTTGTCTGTCATCCAGTCTTCTTGTTCTTCTCCTCTGTGTTTCAGTGTCTTATAGCCCCATCTTGTGGAGTGGCCAGTGAAGTCCCCAAGAAGAAGATGGTTTGCGCTTTTTTACTTTTATTTTGTGAAGCTGTAGGACTGTGGTAGGAGGGCTGTAGCAGTTGGTAATTTGCATGTCTCCACTGGTTAGAAGGAGTTTCACTGTTAGGTATTTAGCTGACCTTCTTATTTCTAAAACTGGGATGGATGTTTTGACTAGGGTCATTATTCCACCTTTTGGTCTGTTTTGTCTGGTTTGTCATGTCGAAAGCGCTCATATCCTCGTATGGAAAACTTAAGTCTCTTTTAGACGTATTTCTTGCACGCAAAGGACGTCTAAGACATTTGTTTTGAGAAAGTCTTGTAGTTCGATTTTCTTGTCTCGCACTCCCTCTGCATTCCACTGAGCCACTGTGAGTTTTCTGTCTTTTGGCTGCCTTTCTGACCCGTTCAGGCCGTCGTGGGGGGGGAGGTTGTTCTCTTGGTTGGTTGTTTTGAGACGTGGGATAAATCCCTTTTTCTTCCAACTGGAGAAAGGAGGGAGCTAGTCCATGCCGAGAGATCTGATTGTATAACGACCATTCTTAACCTCGTACATGCGTGTGTGTCGTCTTTTACCCCGGGTAATGGGCCATTGCCAGCACACTTCAGCAGACCAGGGCTTTCCCTTAACAATATTGCATTGCAACTCTAAACCTGTCAGCAGGTGGCAAAGATGTAAATTCAGTTTTAGTGTAATATTTATCCACATATCTATCTTCTATAAATAAAGTAAGATTCATTTTGTTTACTTTTAAAGTACACCTTTTCATGAATAACATCATGTTTAGTTCTCCTGTTTTGTTTTTAAATTTGCAAAGTAATAAATATTACACTAAACATTAACACTATATCCTCAGTTTTCCATGTCCTGCTTTCCACAAAAATTTAACCCAACATTCTGATACCATTACGTCTCTTGTATTAAAACACGACATTGAAAAAAAAAAACTGGTATGCATCTGCTGGACGTTTTAAACATTTTAGCTAGCTTTTATAAACATTAAACTTTTACCACTAAAAATTCACCCTGTATAATTTTTTCATGACTGGAAGGTAAAGGTTTCTGAATCTAATTTCCCCGGAAGTCTAGGCTATCTGGGCGGATCTGCAAGGGTTATAATGGAGATGGTGTCTGAAAAATCCGTCCATGTATTTCTCTCAGAAACCTCGGGCACAGCTCCATAGTTTTATTTTCGTCTAAAACAGGGCTGGTTAGTAAGTCATTTTTGTTCTACACATTTTTAGATCTAAAACTTTACTAGGTCTGCCTTCATCACTTACTTAATTAGGATTGATGCATTATATGGTTTATGTGTGTGTGTGTTTTTAGGAGATGGGTTGGGAGTGGATGTGAGGGAAAGAAGTTTGAATAAACAGTGGCGGTGATCTCTGCGAGGAGGGGGAATATATGAAACGAGAAATCAGTGGAGGAAATATTATAGTACAGAAGTTCCGCGAGGGATGACAAAATATTCCAAAAGTTTCACGAGGACAAAAAATGTGAGAAAGATTGCCGGAATGTGTATGGCGGCTCTGTTTACCCAGCGCCTTTTCTCTTTCAACGTAAAATTAACTTTTTCCTTCCTTCTTTCTTTAACTCTTTCTTCCGTGCAAAGCCGCGCCGAGCTGCACAGCGCGAGCTGCTGTTGCGCAGGCCGTCCGTTCTTTTGGCGAAAAAGCGCTCTCGAGTTCTCTGCGTCGGGAGAAAGGTTTTCGCTCTCTTCATGGACGGCGAGAGTTAAGCAAGAGAACAAATTTTGTAGAATTAGACCTCGAAAAAATCTTAGACAAAGCACTTTAGTGAGACATGAGAGAAAGAAAAATCACAAGAGAATTACATGAGATTCGAACACGGACTCTGTTAGGACGAGCAGCCGTCTAGCCACGAGAGAACAACATACTATCGACTTAGCCAACTAGCGCCCCACCCCCAAAAAAAAGGTGTTTTATTGACATAGTCTTTAGTAACTGCTCAGCAGACATGAGGGATCGTGACATCCGGAAAGAAACGAGGTCCTGACACAGAAATTCCGTAGCTTAGATTCAGTCTCTCTAGCAGGTACCAACTTTTTATACAAACAAAATCACGGTCTCCTGCATGTCTGGTGCAAACTTAAACGACAATAACAAACGAACGAATACTTATTACATGAAGTTAGTTTCAGGTATAGTTTTAAGGAACAATTTTTTATAAATAGGAAATTACGAGGCTATGGTACGATAAAGTAAGAGAACAAATTTTGTAGGATTAGACTTCGAAAAAATCTTAGACAAAGCACTTTAGTGAGACATGAGAGAAAGAAAAAGCACAAGAGAATTATCTGGGATTCGAACACGGACTCCAGTAGGACAAGCAGCCGTTTAGCCACGAGAGAACAGCGTACTATCGACTTAGCCAACTTGTACCCCCCCCCCCCCAACACCCCCAAAAAAAAATTGTAATTCATGTAATAAGTATGTAAAATTTTGGGGTGCTAGTTGGCTAAAATGATAGTACGCTGGTCTCTCGTGACTAGACGGCTGCTCGTCCTACCGGAGTCCGTGTTCGAATCCCAGGTAATTCTCTGTCGAGGGTTAAGGTGGTTCGATGCAGAAGCGAGTGGTTTGACCGTCGAGCAAAGCCTATAAACGGCTAGCCAGCCAGGTTGTGCTAATGCGTCGGTGGTGTACTACGGTTTTGTCGACTAATGGTTTCGAAACTGGCCCATCTCTCGCAAAGTGTATCGGGTCTGCAGCATGTAATATGCGTTGGTTGTCGGTGCAACGCTTTCTTCTTGTTCGTTAGTGCAGAGAGAACCGGCTGCCGCCGCCGGTGGTTAAAGGAAATGAAACACCGCCGGGGTCGAAAGGGATCCGTTCCGAGCGTAGCGCTGTCTCCCTTGCTCCGCGTCGGTCTATCGGCAGATATCCGACTAGGGTTCGGTGAAGAAAGCTAACTGGTTGATCCTGCCAGTAGTCATATGCTTGTCTCAAAGATTAAACCATGCATATTAAATGTCTCTCAAATAGCCTCTGAAAGTCCACGTCCAGTTCCTGGCTTTCTCGTGGCAGAACTGTTCAAACTGACAGGAGAAGGGCCGTAGGCGGATATCTGGCACCCGAAAACCAGACGCTTCGGGTAGATGAGAGTCATGTTTGGTAGCTCATATAGGAGAAAGAAATCCTCTGATGGCGAGATATTTCAGCTGCCGAGAGTGATGTGAAACTTTCCCGGCCAATGAAGAAAAATGTGATTGCTGTGGTTGGTGCGCAGCGCCGTCGTGGAGAAGGTGAAGGATTAAATGAATGACCAGTAGTCTCGAGGTCAGGACTACTCAAATCACGGAACCTCTGCTCTAGAGGCCGGCCACGTCCTATATACTCCCATACCTGGGGCAGATTGCCTAAACCGGCTTAACCCAGAGGTTAAACTAAGACTTTGCCGGCGAGATTCTCCGGCTGCCACGTGTGGAGCGAAACTCCTCCCGGCCAAAGAAGAGAATGCGAAAATGCGACTAGGTTTCCCTGGTGGCGTCGCTATGAAAAGGTGATGGAAAGGATAAAGTGACGTTTAATCGGTATGTCCAGTAGCCTCGCTGCGAGAGCTACTCATACCACGGCACTTCTGCTCTAGAGGTCGGCCACATCCGATATACACGCATACTGATGAAATATGTTTAAACCGGCTTAACACAGGGGAGGAACTTGATGACTACTCATGTCACGGTACCTCCGCTCTAGAGGTCGGCCACATCCTAAACACGCCCATACTGGGATAATACGCCTAAACCGGATCAACCCAAGGGTAAAACTTACTATTGGCGAGGATTCGTTATCCTGGACAAAAGCTCCGCGGCCACAACCACAAACTGCTGAAATCGGAAACACTGGACGAGGGCAGTCTAGATAAGCAACCACCTCTCACCCGACGGGGATGTATGCGTACCCTAATCACGCTGAGGTTTTCCGGTGAGAAAGTCCAACGCTGGACTGGATGGGAAACGCCTCTCACCCGACGGGGTTATACTGCTATCCAAAACACGTCAAGGTTTTTCGGTGAGAAAGTCCAACTCTAGATTAAACTACTACAATGAAAACCACGGTGTCACGCAATCCCGCTTCTTTGACCCACCGAGAATACAGGCTCAAGCCCTGCGATGCTCTGAAACTGTTGTAGTCCTTTGGGGATCACGTGTGGTCCTTTCGGGGACCACGGGACCTATCGAGGACCATAGGAGTAAATTCAGTAAGATCAGGAGGAGTTCTTGGTGGTAGAAGCGAATGAAGAAGAAGAATAATTATTTCTTATCCTATGTCAAAGATTTTTTTAAAACATGCCTCTGACGTCAGCCATAAATTTTATTACCGATTAAATATAAAAAGCATAATTTATTCAAGTCAACCAACACGTTCAAGAATAAATTCTCTTCATAAAATTAACTTTAACGTCAGAAAGCTAGAGATTTTACAACCATTAAAAAAATAATAAGCAGATAAACCTGTAAATAAGCTAAATTGTTAAGGACAGAAAAGTGTGTATATCTTTTTTTGTTTCAGAATACTCGTTCCTCAGATTGTCTACGCTAGTTTATTTATCATTTCCATTCTTTGGCGTGCATTTTTGTAAAATCTTGTGTTCAAATTGTTTTTCCTTGTCAGATGGGGATCTAAATGTCGTGCCTAAGTATGTTGGGCTCTTTTCTATTGAAGGTTTCTACCCGTTTAGTTTTTTACCTATATTTTGGATTTCATTTCAAAGTGAGAAGACTGTATCTGCCATCTTTTTCTCTTTGATAGTCATTTGCTGTCTCTGAGGCTTCTGAGTTGGTCTTGCATTCTGTTAGTGCCTACTGTTATGTTCTGCGCACTTTGCTACATCATCTGCATATAGCGTGTGACATTTGTTTCTTGTAGATGGCCAGCAGCAGTTTCATATATATATTTATAAGAGAGATAAAGGGGGAGAGACAGAGAATTATATTCTTTTCCATCATGCAATGTGGATAGAAAGGAAGCACTAATTTAACTCTGATTTAATTCTGTCAGATGAAGTCAGACGTTTGTTTTTTTTCTGATTGCCATTTGTCACTGATAGCTCGACCCTGACACTTCTGACATTTTTTTATAATCTACCTCACAAACAGGAGCCAAATCTGAAGGATATACTCCTCCATAACCACTTTCAGCAGGATCATGCATTTGTCAGTGCTAGAAAATGTAACAGCTCTCGCTGTGTGATCTGTTTTATACTCTGGGAAACAAAACAATTACTTTTCCCAGAACGGTCTCCTCACACTCCATGAGGTACTCTCTTGATTGTCCTACAACTTATATTGGAGAGACTGGTCTTAGATTTGGTGACCCCATACAGAAACGTCTTTCTGGCATATCAGAGCCTGCTTCTTAACCAGTCTCTAATTATTTCGACGCCTCAACCACGGAAGAAAATTTGATCTTCTGCTGACAGAAGCTCCTGGCGTTTGAGAACCTCTACAGGAATAGAATAGAAGTAATAACCCCTCCCTAAAGAACGCCTTGACCCAGGGTGACTCTGTGGGTTAGTTTTCCTTTCATTTTGACCCTGGCTGTTCTATATCTATAGAAATCTTGTATCCACTAAAACATTGTTCCTTCAACCTTGTTGAGTAGTTTCAGGAGGAGTTTTAAAACATTTTTGTCATACTTTATGGAATGCTTGTGTTAGGTCTACAAATGTGGTCGGAACTTGTTTCTTCTCCTGGAAAGAATTTTCTAATTCTTGATTTAAGAAGATGAGCTGGTCTTCTGTACTATGATGTTTCCTATATGTTACCTTTGTATTGTTTCTCAGGTGATTTTTTTGTACCAGTCTGGTGTTGACAATATTTTCCATAACTTCCCCCATACAGCTTAGAAGGCTGATATGTCTGTAGCTGGATTTGTTTTGTTTGTCTTTTTCCTTTTTTTCCTGATAGGAGTGATGATTGCCTCTCTCCATCTGTCGGGAAATTTTCTGAAGCTCCAGGACTGGCCGTAGATGTGAAGGAGGGCTAATTTTGCTGATGGTCCCGAGTTCTGTATCATTTCATTTGTTATTCCGTCTTTTCCTGGTGATCTCGTTTCTTTTAGTTTTTATGTAGCCTTATTGATGGTGAATATTAGCATCATGCACGAGTCTGGATTTTGCTGTTTAATTATTTCTTTGGGATCTGATCTTATCTCCTGTATGTGATTTTTTTTTTTTGGGGGGGGGGGGGATTGTTGTGATGCTCTCATTCCGGTAGTGATCTGCCAGGATGTTTGCTGCCATTTTCCCAGCATGATATTTTCCACTTTCTTCTATGACTGTGTTGGGCTGGCATGGTGGTATGTCTTCGTTTATAGATCTGATCAGGTTCCATAGTTTGTCTTTGTCCATATCAGGGAGCTAGTTTTTTTTCATTCCATGCTCTTTGACATTCAGCTATCTTGCTGTTGTCGAAGGTTTCTTCAGTGTTACTGTGTCTTTCGATTTTCCCAGTGGTTGGGCTGTACTTAATTTTTTCACATATGTCATTGTGCAGTCTCCAGTTCTCTGCTCCAGTAGGGTCTGTAGATGTTTCTTATGCCTCTGGGTGTGGACGTCTTGGCAGCTTCCAGGATTGTATTTGTTAGGACTGTCACATTGTGATTTATGCTGTTGATCAGAGTGATATGCAGGCGCTGTTGGTATGTTTGCTTTCTGTATTGGTCCAGTTTGCTTTTTTAAAATCCCAGGCGGCTACCGTGTTAAGTAGTTTTGAGCACTCTTCTCCATACATCTGAATGTGACTGACACATGGTCACTTCCCCCTAGTTGTGTGTTTACTGTAAGTCGATGTATGTTGTCTGTTCCTGCAGTGAGGTCTGGTGTGCTTGATTTATTTCCATGTCCTGGAATAGAAGGACAGATTGTCTTTTGGTCGGTTAATAAGGGTACGTTTGTTGTCTGTCATCCAGTCTCCCAGTTCTTCTATGATTCAGTGTCTTATAGCCCCAACTTGGGGAGTGGCCGTTGAAGTCTCCTGCCTTTCTAACCCTTCAGGCCGTCGTGGGAGGTTGTTCTCTTGGTTGGTTGTTTTGAGACGTGGGATAAATCCCTTTTTCTTCCAACTGGAGAAGGGAGGGAACTAGTCCATGCCCAGAGATCTGATTGTATAACGACCATTCTATACCTCGTACATGCGTGTGTGTCGTCTTTTAACCCGGGTAATAGGTCGTCGCCGACACACTTCAGCAGACCGGGGCTTTCCCTTAACAATATTGCATTGTAACTCTAAACCTGTCAGCAAGTGATAAAGATATAAAATCATTTTAGTGTACTATTTATCCTTATATTTATTTCTTGTGTATAATGTAAGATCTATTTCGTTTAATTTTAATGTACACCTTTTTATGAATAACATCATGATTGTTTTTTTTTTTTAATTTGCAAAGTAATAAATATTACACTAAACATTTACACGATATGCTGAGTTTTGCGTGTCCTGTTTTACATACACATTTAACCCAACGTGCTGACACCGTTACGTCTTCTGTATTAAAACACGACATTGAAAAAAAAATCTGGTATGCATCTGCTGGACGTTTTTAACATTTTACCAAGCTTTTTATAAACATTGTATTTTTAACCCATTAAAAATTCATAAGTATAAGTGGGAGGTGAATGATAGAGGAATTTCTTCATCACTAGAAGGTAAGGTTTCTAATCCAGTTTCCCCGGAGGTCTAGGCTATTTCGACCGGTCTGCAGGGGTATCAACAGAGATCTTGACTGAAAAATACATTTAGGTATTTCTCCCAGAACCCTAGACTATATTCCTTTATTTTTGTCTAAAATAGGTTGATTAAGAAGTCATTTTTGTTCTACACATTTTTATTCCTACATATTTTAGATATACACATTTTTCCTATATACATTTTTATTTCTACACATTTTTGTTCTACACATTTTAGATCTACAAATTTTAATTCTACACAGTTTAGATCTACACATTGTAGTCTTACACATTTTATATCTGCGCATTTTAGATCTACATATTTTTGTTCTAAACATTTTAGTTCTACACGTTTTAGATCTACAGATTTTAGATGTGTATATTTTTATTTACACATTTTAGTTCTACACATTTATTTTAGATTTACATATTTTTGTACTAAACATTTTAGTTCTACATATTTTAGATCTACACATTTTAGATCCATATATATTTTTATTCTAAACATTGTAGTCCTACACATTTTAGTTCTACATATTTTTGTTCTAAACATCTTAGATCTACACATTTTAGATCTACTTATTTTAGTTCTAAATATTTTAGTACTACTCGTTTTAGTTCTATATTTTTGTTCTAATCATAGTAGATACACGCATTTTAGATCTACGTATTTTAGTACTACACATTTTAGTTCTACACATTTTAGATCTCTATATTTTGGTCCAAAACATTTTAATTTTACACATTTTAGACCTACATATTTTTGTTCTAAACATTTTAGTTCTACACATTTTAGATCTACATATTTTTGCTCTAAACATTAAATTCTACACATTTTAGATCTAGATTTTTTAGTTCTAAACATTTTAGATCTACACATTTTTGTTCTACACATTTTTAGTTCTACAGGTTTTAGATCTGCACATTTTAGGTCTACGCATTTAAGATAAAGGCATTTTATTTTTACACAATTTAGTTCTACACATTTTACTTCGATACATTTTAGGTCCTCACATTTTTGTTCTACACATTTTGGTTTACATAGTTTAGATTTACTCATTTTAATTCTACACATTTTAGTTCTAAGCATTTTAGATCTGCACATTAGTTCTACAAATTTTATATTTACACATCTTAGATCTACTCATTTTAGTTCTACACATTTTAGATCTACACATTTGTGTTTCACACATTTATTTCCACACATTTTAGTTCTAGACATTTTTAATTCTACACAGTGCAACTTCTACACATTTTAGATCTACACATATTTAGTTCTGCACATTTTTAGTTCTACAAATTTTAGATTAATCATTTTTGTTTTACATATTTTTAGTTCAACACATTTTAGTTCTACACATTTTTGTCTACACATTTTTAGTTCTACATATGTTAGATCTATTTTTACTTTGTGTGATTATACCAGCTACTTTATTAGAATTAGTGCATTATATGGGGTGTGTATGGAAAGTTACAAAAAACAACAAAGAGGAATATAAATCGTTAACAAAAGAAGTATGAAGAAACATAAGAAAAGACAAAAAACAATACATACAAGAATGTTGTGAAAGAATAGAAGGACATCAGAAGTGTGAAAGAGAAAGTGAAATGTTTAAAGAAATGAAGACATTGATGAGAAATGTCACACTTAAGCTAAATGTAATTTGTGACAAGATGGGGAATACTTTGACAGAGACAGAGGATATTCTAGAAAGATGGAAAGAATATTGCAGATGAATGTATGAAACAACCGACTATGAAAGCAAAAATCAACAGTGTGAATTATTATTGGAGGAGAAAGAACTCGAACTGACAATAGAAGAAGTTTTATGGGCAATAAAGAATTTGAAAAATGGTAAATCACCAGGATGTGATGAGGTAACAGCTGAACTTATTAAAAAGGAGCAAAAGAATGTGCAACAATATGTCATGCACTATGCAAAAAGATATTGCATTCAGGAATTTGACCAAAAGAGCAGAAAAGAGCTCTATTCATACCACTGCCAGAAAAGGGTAACCTTAAATTATGCACAAACTACAGAAATGGTGGCCTAATTAGTCATCCCAGTAATATTTTATTAAAAACCCTACTGGGTAGACTTCATAATGGGTAGACTTCAAAAACCAAGTTAAGACTTCAATTCAAATGTAATATCCACTCTCATTTATGCATGCGAAAGCTGGAAAACAGCTTAAGAAATAGACAAGAAATTAAACTCTTCTGAAAACAAATGCCTAAGGAAAATACTCGGCGTTAAGTGGAACGAATTCAAGAACAATGCAGAGATAAGACAGATGACTGAACTACAGCCAGTCTTATGGGTGATCAGGAAAAGGAGATGGACATATGTTGGTCACGTGATGAGAAGAAACGATCAGAGAATCCCAAAACAAGCTATCAAGTGGAACACAACAGGCCAAAGAAACAGAGGTAGACCATGTGAAACTCTGACGAGGACATTGTTAAGAGAGACCACAATAACAGGCATAAAATCCTTTGAAAGACTCGCCGAAGACAGGATAAACTGGCGAACCACATTGCGAGCCCTATGTGACGTTTAATGGCACGAGAAGGATATAATATATATGTATGAATATATTTGTTCTTTTTTGTGTCCATTATATTTGAAGAACTCTTCTGTAGCATTTACATTCAAAGGCATTTAATTTTTTTCCCAGCTGTTTTGTTAAGTGTCCAGGTCTCATAGGCATATGTTGTGATGGGAAAGAAGCAAGCCTTTAAAGATCTTATTTTTGTAGTTCTGTCTGTTCCTCTCCACAGATTCTTTATTTGTTTTACTTTCTTAAGAGCGATAGATGTCCTTCTCTTAATTTCCCTCATTGTATCTCCATTATTAGTTAGAAGTGATCCAAGATATTCAAAACACTCCACTTCTTCCAGTTTTTCCACACTGATTCATATTTCAGCTGCCTTGTTTTTTTTAATCAGTTGTTATAAATTTAGTTTTCTTCGCATTAAGATAGAGGTTTGGCTCTTCACTGTTCTTACTGACTGACATAATTATTTTTTCCATTCCTTTTTGTGTTGTGGACAGTAATACTGTGTCATCAGCATATCTTATCTCTGGTATTTCATAACCTAAAATTGTTATGGCATCGTAATATTCTTTGTCTACATCTTCTCTAATATTTCTTATTATATTTTCAGTATACATGTTAAATAAGTAGGGTGACAATATGCACCCCTGACGGACTCCTTGTTTTATGTCAAACCAAGTAGTTCTTTCACCACTTATTCTTACTGCTGTGTGTTGGTCTAGATACAGCAGTGATGTTAATTGTATCAAATGTGTTGGAAATCCCATTTTTTCCATAATTTTCCAAAGTTTCTGGTGTTGTACACACTCAGATGCCTTTGAGTAGTCTATAAAGGCTAAATATATATTCACATTAAACTCTTTGGAGTTCTCTATTATTAATCTTAGATTGAATATATGATCTCCTCTTCCTTGCCTGAAACCAGCTTGGACCATATTGACTTCATCTTCTATTTTCAGAAGAGTCTAATTTCTTGTCTGTTTCTTTAGTTGTTTTCCAGCTTTCACATGCATAAATGAGGGTGGATATTACATTTGAATTGAATAGTCTTAACTTGGTTTTTGAAGTCTACCCATTATGAGTATACTCATTAGGGTTTTAAATAAAATGTTACTGGTATGACTAATTAGGCCACCATTTCTGTAGTTTGTGCATAATTTAAGGTTACCCTATTCTGGCAGTGGTATGATACAGTTCTTTTCTATTCTTTTGGTCAAATATCTGAATGCCATATCTTTTTACATAGTCTATTTCTTTAGTTGTTTTCCAGCTTTCACATGTATAAATGATGGTGGGTATTACATTTGAATTGAATAGTCTTAACTTGGTTTTTGTGCTTATAACTTTTGAATTCCATACGTTCTCAAGATTCTTGAAGATTGATGCTGCTTTAGCAATTCTAATTCCAACTTCCTTTCTGGTGTCACCATTCTGGTCTATGTAACTGCCAAGGTATGCAAATTGATTGACTTCTTCTATATCTGTCCTTTCTACGTGTATTTTTCCATTTTGATTAATGAAAATTTTCATTATTTTTGTTTTGTCCTTGTTAATTTCAAGTCCTATTTTGCTAGCCAGTGAAGATAAGCTATTTGTTTTTTTCTTGTATGGAATTAATTGTTCCTGATAAGAGTTATGTCATCAGTAAAATCAAGATCTTCTAGTTGGGTCCCATATACCCAGTCAATACCTTTGTTACCTGTGCAGCATTTTTTCATTATGAAGTCTATTGTAATTCCAAAAAGCAATGGAGACAGTATACATTCTTGTTTTACACCTGTTTCAATCTGGAACCATTCACTCCTCCCTTCTTCTGTCTTGACTGCACAAACATATCCATTGTATAAGTCCTTAATGATGTTGACAATCTTAGATGGTATTCCATATAGACTTCAAATTCTCTATAATGAATCCCTGTGTATGCTATCAAATGCCTTTTTAAAGTCTAAGATGTTCAGTATTAATGGTTTCTGCTTTTCAATATGTTCTTCAAGTATTATTCTGAGAGTAAAGATCTGGTCGAGACAGCTTCTCCCTTTTCAAAATCATGCTTGTTCTTCTCTCATTGCAGTATCCACTATATCTTTGAGTCTATTCAAAATGACCTTGCAAAATACTTTTGACACAACTGATATTAAGGTTACTCCTCTCCAGTTGTTACAGTCACTAAGGTTTCGTTTTGGTTTTTTTTTTTGTGGTATTTTAACAATGATTCCTTTTTTCCATTTAAAAGGGACCTTTTCTTCTTTCCAAATCTTGTTAAATATTCTCTGTAGTTGTCTCATGTTGTCATTATTGATAGCTTTTACCATTCCAGGTGTTATTTCATCTTTTTTTGTTAGCCATTAAATTCACTGCTGTTTCATTTTCCTTCAGTTTAATTTCATCTAGGTTGACATTTAGTTGTGGAACTGGTAAGTCAGTTTCAAGGTTTAACAATTCTTTTGGGCGTGGTCGATTAAGCATTTCTTGGAAGTGTTCAGCCTGTCTTTGCTTTTGGTCTTTACTTGATATTAATAGGGTTCCAGTTTTGCTAAGGATTGGTCTTTCTTTAGATGTAATAGTACCTGTTAACATCTGTTGTATATTATATAAAGTTTTGCTGTCTCCTGTTTTTGCTGTTTTCTCTGCCTCTTTCATCATATTGTCTATGTATTCTCTTTTATCCCTTCTAGCTGAACTTTTTACTTTATTGTCTACTTCTTTGTTTGTTTCTTTTGCCATATCTTTTCGAAAATCTGTTTTTACATTCAACATGTCTAATTTGACTGCTCGTCTTTCATGTATGTACTTCCATTTTTTTTCTGATATCCATGTTTTTCTATTTGATTTTTTCAGTCCAGCGCTTGCTTTTGCTGCTGTGATTATGGCTGTGCTGTAAGAATTCCATAATTCATCTATACCTATCTCCTCTAATTAACTGGGTGTTTTGGAATGATTGGCAAGTTCCTGATTGAAATTCCTGTTTGTATTTTATTCTTGTAAGCTATGGCTGTTTATCTTTCTGTGTATTGATTTCTTCTGCTGGCTTTTCAATTTTAGTTTTATTTTCCCTATGCTCAGGTTGTGATCACTGTTAACATCTGCACCCCTATAAGCTTTTACATCTATCAGAGATGTTCTGTATTGCTTTCTAGTACAAAATGATCTATCTGGTTTATAGTTCTATCATCTGGAGATATCCACGTTGTTTTATATGTGTGGAAATATTGTGCTTCCAATGACCAGACCCTCTGTTAGACATATTTCAATTAATCTTTCTTCGTTCTGATTAACCATGTCAGTACCTTCTTTCCCCATTACTTTTTCAAAGTTGGTGTTATCTTTCCCTACCTTAGCGATGAAGTCCCTCATAGCAATTAGGATGTCGTGTTTAGGGACCTTGTTGATGATTTGTTGTAATTGGTGATAGAAATCGTCTTTCACCTCATCATCTGCATTGTTCGTAGGTGCATATAACACTGTTATTATCATTCTTCCGTGTCTTAGGTTGTATCGTGCTCTTATTATTCGACTGTTCACTGGTTCCCATTCTACAATGCTCTTTGCTGCTACATTTGACATAATAATATCTACCCTATTCGATGTTTACCGTCGTTTATGCCTGAATGTATTATTAACTTACCGTTTTCCGCCTATCTTTTTACCTGCTTCTGGCCATCGCATTTCGTTGATGGCCAGTACGTCTAGGTGGTATCTCTCAATTTCTTTGATGACCTGAGTAGTTTTTGTTGGTGCTGCCATCTTTCTTACGTTCCAGAATCCAATCTTTGTCACATTTTTGGGGACGACCAATGAATTTCTCGGAGTTGGCATCCAAACTACAAGAACTTAATATTGAAGAAGGTTGGCTAATAAATGGGATTAAAGAGAGAAAACTTAAATATTTGGGACATATTAAACGTCATGATAACCAAGAGAAGACAGTCTTGGAAGGGTACATAATGGGAAAAAGAAAAAGCGGAAGACCAAGGCGAAGATGGCTGCAAGAAATCGTTGAGAATCTGCAGGTGAATGTATCAGCAGCAGGCCATCTTGCTCACAACCGACAGGCCTACAAGAGTGCTGTTATGGAGGCAAAGTTCCGCAAGGAACATACAAACGAATGAATGAATGAATGTTTTAGGGGAGGGGTTGGGAGTTGGAAGAAAAGAGGGTTGTAGAACCAGTGACGGTGACCGCTGCGAGGAGGGGGAATATATGAAACGAGAAATCAGCGGCGGGAAATATTTTAATACAAAAGTTCCGCGGGGGATGACAAAAATACTCCAAAGTATCTCGAGGACAACAATTTGGAGAAAGATTGCTGGAAGGTGTATGGCGGCTCTGTTTACCCAGCGCTTTTTCTCTTTCAAAGTAAAATGAACTTTTTCCTTCCTTCTTTCTTTAACTCTTTCTTATCCTTTGTCAAATACTTTTTGAACAAGCCTCTGACATCAGACAGAAATTTTATAACCAATTAAAAACAAAAGGCATAATTTATTCAAGTCAACCGACCTGTTGAAGAATGAATTCTCTTCATAAAATTAACTTTGATGTCAGAAAGTGGGAAATTTTACAACCATTAAAAAATAATAAGCAAATAAACCTGTAAATCTGCTAAATTATTCAGGAGAGTAAAGAGTGGAACTTGTTTTTTGTTTCCAGATTGTCGTATCTCGTTCCCCAGATTGTCAACGCTAGTTTCTTTATTATTTCCATTCTTTGACGTGTATTTTTGTGAAATCTTTTGTTGGAATTGTTTTTTTCTTGTCAGACAGGGGTTTAATGTCGTGATTAAATATGATGGGAGTGGTAGTAATAAAATACAGAAAACATGTATTACGGTGCAAGGGATGTAACTGAATAAAAGTTTATTATCAGGTAAAGATAATATTTTAGTTATTTCCCTTAGACCAGTATAAACTCTGCATTTGGAGGTGAAAGCTGTGAAAAATAATAAACTGTGCAAAATGACCGAGATTAGTGTCGAACCCATACTATTAGGGGTCGCTAAGCTACTTGATGACAGTCACGATGAAATTTACGCACAAGTTTAGTCGAGTGAGCGAATAGAACTCCGAAGATCGTGGAAATGAATAGAGTTGTGTAGAACCTTCTAGACAGGTAAGGCTAAATTTTCGGTTTCTATGTGATTAAGTCATTTTGGGGAATATGGTGTTAGGCCTGTATTTTCTATGACCTTTGGCACATGAAAGTGTACCTTCTAGAAAGTTGTGGAGCCTTCTAGAACTTCATAATTTAAAATTTGAAATTTGTTTTTACCATAGCCATCCGATTTGTGTAATCTTATGTCGTCCGTCGCAGAGCTAATAGATGCAGTCTATCAGGCTGTGTTCCAAAACTATCAAAGTTTGAACTGGTTGCGAGAGAGGGCCATGCTTGCTGCTTAAAATGAAGATGTCCACGAAATACATCCCTTCGACAGTAAGATGTTTTCATTTATTTTATTACTACCACCACCACCCTTAGGGAGCTAAGGGTATCGTCCCCCACAGTATTTTTGCTATCGTAGCAGATATAGCTCTATAGTTTAATGATGATATCTTGTTTACAAGTATGTGAAACATAAGTAACACAGTTCATAATGAAATGAATATTGCGTGTAAATATTGTACATATGCTCGTCTTAAAAATTTACTGTCAGCAGAACCCTTGCGGAACTTTGCTTCACAAACAGCACTCCTAGAGGCCTCTTGGTTGTGAGCAAGATGGCCTGCTGCTGATGCATCAATTTGCAGATCGTCAACGATGTCTTGCAGCCATCTTCGCCTTGGTCTTCCTCTCTTTCTTTTTCCCATTATGTACCATTCCAAGACGCTCTTCTCTAGATTATCATGACGTTTAATGTGTCCAAAATATTTACGTTTTCTCTCTTTAATACTCTTTACTAGCCAGCCTTCTTTAATATTAAGCTCTTGTAGTATAGATATATTTGTTCTTTTTTGTGTCCATTATATTTGAAGAACTCTTCAATAGCATTTACATTCAAAGGCATTTATGCGTTTCTCTGCTGTTTTTGTTAAGTGTCCAGGTCTCACAGGCATATGTTGCTATGGGAAAGATGCATGCCCTTAAAAATCTTATTTTTGTAGTTCTGTCTACTCCTCTCCACAGATTCTTTATTTGTTTTACTTTTTGAAGACCAATAGTCGTCCTCCTTTTAATTTCCCTCAATGTATCTCCATTACTAGTTAGTAGTGATCCAAGATATTCAAAACTCTCCACTTCTTCCAGTTTTTCCTCATTGATACATATTTCAGCTGCCTTGTTTGTTTTCTCAGTTGTCATCAATTTAGTTTTCCCTGCATTAAGACAGAGGTTTTGTTCTTCGCTGTTCTTACGGACTGACATAATTATTTTTTTCAGTGTTTTTTTTGTTGTTGTGGACAGTAATACTGTGTCATCAGCATATCTAATCTCTGGTATTTCATAACCTCCAACTGTTATGGCATCGTAATATTCTTTGTCTACATCTTCTCTAATATTCCTTATTATATTTTCAGTATACAAGTTAAATAAGTAGGGTGACAATATGCACCCCTGACGGACCCCTTGTTTTATCTCAAACCAAGTTGTTGTTTCACCATTTATTCTTACTGCCGCTTGTTGGTCTAGATACAGCAGTGATGTTAATTGTATCAAATGTGTTGGAAATCCCATTTTTTCCATTATTTCCCAAAGTTTCTGGTGTTGTACACAATCAAATGCTGTTGAATAGTCTATAAAGGCTAAATATATATTCACATTAAACTCTCTGCATTTCTCTATTATTAATCTTATATTGACTATATGATCTCTTGATCTTCTTCCTTGCCTGAAACCAGCTTGGACCATATAGACTTTTTCTTCTATTTTCTTTCGAAGTTTTCCAATTATGATTTTTATTAGAATTTTACTGGTATGACCTATCAGGCAACAGTTCTGTAGTTTGTGCATAATTTCAGGTTTCCTTTTTTTGGCAGTTGCATGAATAGAGTTTTTTCTATTCTTTTGGCCAAATACCAAAATGCAATATCTTTTTACATAGTGCATGATAGATTGTTGCACATTTCTTTTCTCCTGCTTTAATAAATTCAGCTGTTATCTCATCACATCCTGGTGATTTACAATTTTCAGATACTTTATTGCCCATAAAACTTCTTTTATTGTCATTTCGGGTTCTTTCTCCTCCAATTATAATTCACACTGTAGATTTCTGCTTTCACAGTCGGTTGTTTCATTCATTCCTTTGCAATATTCCTTCCATCTTTCTAGAATATCCTCTGTCTCTGTCAAGGTATTCCTCATCTTATCATAAATTACATTTAGCTTAGGTGTGACATTTCTCGTCAATGTCTTCATTTCTTTAAACATTTCATTATCTTTTCCACACTTCTGATGTTCTTCTATTCTTTCACAACAATCTTGTATGTATTGTTTTTTGTCTTTTCTTATGTTTCTTCGTACTTCTTTTATTAAAGATTTATATTCCTCTTTGTTGTTGTTTGTCACTTTCCATTGCGTCTTAATTTCTCTGCTTTGTTTTATCAGTTCTAGTGTGCCTGCTGTAATCCATCCATTCTTTTGTGTTTTCTTTACTGGAACCATGTCTTTAGCTGTTGTTACTAAGATATCTCTGGCCTGCGTAACTAATTCATCTGGTGTCATCTTCTCCTGTACAGCCATCAGGATTTCAAAACGGTTCTTCACTTCTATACCGTATTGTTCTGGTATTTGAGTAAGATCAAAGCTGAGTGATCTTGATCCCGTAACTGTCTTTTTTATCTTTATCTTGATGTCTGCTATTTATAACTCATGGTCCGTGTCACAATCAGCACCTGGTAAGTTTTTGCTGATGTTATACTTGACCTCCACCTTCATTGCACTAAAATGTAATCTTTTTTTGGTTTTCCCATCAGCTCATGTTCATGTGTAAAGTCTTCTTGGATGTTGTTTAAAAAATGTGTTAGCGATCATTAGCTGATTTTTCATGCAAAACGCCATTAGATTGTTTCCTGGCTCATTTCTATGGCCTATGCTAAATTTCCCTACAACATGTCCTTCATCTTCTGCTCTTTTTGTACCAGTCTTTGCACTAAAATCCCCCATTATTAATATAATATTATTTTTCCCCACCTGGTCTATATATTTGATGAACAAACGGCAAGGACAATTGTAGGATATATGAACATCTCGGACCAAATCTTGCTAGCCCAACTGAAAGGACAACCAATAAACATAAATATTATACAAGTGTACGCTCCAACATCTGAAAGTTCTGAAGAAGATGTACAGCTATTTTATAATGACATAGAGACAGCACTAAAACACACGAAGTCACATGAAGTTACCATAGTCATGGGAGATTTTAATGCCAAAGTTGATAAAGGAAGAACTTCAGACATCGTTGGTGACTATGGACTGGGGGAGAGGAATGACAGAGGTTGTAAATTAATTGAATGGGCAAGAATACACAGCATGGTTGTAGAAAACACCTGGTTTAAACAACATCCTCGAAGACTGGCAACGTGGTGCAGCCCAGACAAAAATACTTTTAACCAGATAGACTACATATTAATCAACAAACGATTCCGCAATGCATTACTGACAACAAAAACCATGCCAGGAGCTGACTGCAATAGTGACCATGATCTACTCTGTGGAAAAGTTAGAATAAAGCTAAAGAAAGCAGGCAGAAAAGTGAGAAACATCAAACTGAATACAGAACTTCTTAAAAATGACCAAGAACTGCGAGAACAATACGAAGTTATTATAACAAATAGATAAAATGCAATAGCAAAGATAAATAGGATATATGAACAGTGTGTAATGTTAAGAGATTCTATCCACCAAACTGTTAAGGAGATAATACCACTAAAAAAGAAGCCTCTAAAAATAAATGGATGACACACGACATCTTAGGACTGATGCCTGAAATCGAAAGAAGGTAAAATGTTAATGGGAAAAGAAGACATTGTGGACAGGTGGACAGAGTAGATCGGTGAGCATTATGGAGGAGAAAGACCAGAAATAACACCAGATACTGAAAACTGTGATGGACCACGAATACTTGAAGATGAAATCATAGATGCCATCAAACACATGAAGAAAGGAAAAGCGACTGGGCCTGATAATATAACAATAGAAGAAATAGAGACATTAGAGGAGACAGGAATAAAAATAATAACCAATTTACTGAATGACATTTACAACATTTGTTATATTCCCAGTCACCTGATTAAATCCACGTTTATAGCACTACCAAAGAAACCAGGTGCAAAGGAACGTGACGACCACGGGACCACCAGCCTCTCATGTCACATACCGAAGCTACTTCTGAGAATCATTATGAGAAGAACAAGGAAAAAGATAAAAATGGAAATAGCAGATGAACAGTTTGGATTAGTTGAAGGAAAGGGAACACACAATGCCATTTATGCTTTACGAACACTAACAGAAAGAGCTTTAGAATTACAGAAAGATCTCTGCTTATGCTTCATTGATTACACCAAGGCATTTGACAAGGTGAAACATAATGAAATTATTCAAATGCTTAAAGACATCAATATAGATGGTAAAGACCTGAGGATTGTAAAACATCTATACTGGCAGCAAGAAGCAGCAGTTCGAGTTGAAAATAGAATTGGAAAATATCAACCTATAAAACAAGAGGTACTACAAGTATGTGTACTATCTCCAGACCTTTTTTCTCTGTACAGCGAGAATATTCTAAGAACGATCTTCACAGAACCAGGCATAAAAATTGAAGGATACAATATTAACAACCTTCAGTATGCTGATGACACAGTACTGACAGCTGAGAACCAACAAGACCTGCAAAATCTCTTGGATAAAGTCGCCAAAGAATGTGAACAGAAAGACCTTTCTTTGAACATAAAAAAGACAGAGACTATGGTTATATCTAAGAACTAGAATCCACCAGCATGCAGTATAAAATTAAACGGAACTATTCTAAAGCAAGTGCAGAAATTCAAATACCTTGAAGCAGTAATAACTTCAAATGGGAAATGCAGAACAGAAATTAGGTACAGAATAGGCCAACCAAGGACTGCATTTCAGAGAATGAGAAACATATTAGCTAACACATTCTTATCAATGAATGTTAGAAAACGAGTCCAAAAATGCTATATTGAACCTATCTTGTTACATGGAAGTGAGTCATGGACAATAGGCAAGTCTGCACAAAAATCATTGGAAGCAGCAGAAATGTGGTTTATTAGAAGAATGTTGCGAATCCCCTGGACAGCAAAAATAACTAATGAAGAATGTATGAGAATAGCTGGAGAGACAAAAAAACCTTGTCAAAAAGATAAGAGAGAGACAATGTACTTTCATTGGACATGCAATGAGAAGAGGGGACATTGAAAATATTATAACAACAGGAAAAATAAAAGGAATAAGATCAAGAGGAAGACCAAGAGAAATGATACTGGACAGTCTGACGGGATGGTGTGAGAGGAGATCACCAACTGAACTGATGGCCTGCATGAAGGATCGAGTACTCTGGAGAAGCATAATAGCCAACGCCAGTCGGCACGGCACCTGATGAAGATGATGACCTGGTCTATTGTCGTTTGCAGTGTCTTCTACGTCCTCTTTTTCTGCTGCTGATGTAGGTCCATATATCTGGATGATTGTTACGTTTCTAGGAATGCCCTTAAATCTGATTGTGAGGATTCTTTGACTTACTGGATTGTAGCCTAGTAATGCTTTTGATGTTGATTTGTCCAAGTAAAAAGCCACTCTATTCTTTCCTCCTATTTCTCCACCAGAGTATATAAAGATATTATCATTCTCACTCTTAAAGTTTCCTGATCCTTTCCATCGATGTTCGCAGATTCCCAAAATGTGTATCCCCGTTCTTTTAATCTCGTCACTTATTATTTGATGCTTTCCCTTATACATACTTCTTACATTCTATGTTCCTACTCTTATTTTTCTATTTAATTTGATGCAGTGGTTTTCTCTGGTAACACGGTCGGGATTTCTTTAATTGATATCTAACAGTAATAACAGTTATATATATATATATATATATATATATATATATATATATATATATATATACATATATATATATGTGTATATATATATACATACATACATACACACACACACACTAGTTGATTACCCGGCATCGCCCGGGTATTTATTTATCACAATCTTCTAATAGACAGGAAACGGAATTAAATCTATCTATATTGTAAAATCTAAGGAATATTTTCTACAGTTATTTAAAATTAAATTTATTGTACAGTCACCAAATTATAGGGAAAAATCTTTTACAAATTCACTATAATAATAATTTATGTCAAAACTTCATTATTAACATCATTTTTAATGTCACATCCAGGATCAATAATAAATAAAATCTTGAGCTAGCAACATAAAGTTGTCCGTGGTAGAAACATGACAACCTCAAATCCACTCAGCAGTAAGCAATAGACTGCCCCTATAACCTGTTTATCGTGATCGAGAACGCAAGTCTCACTGGAAAGTACAATCTCTTAAAGTTAAAAAGGGAGATCAGTCGGAATGAGTGATATCATTGGGATAAAAAAGCACTAGACACACCACTAACACTAGACAACCTGATGCAGGCACTACAAACAATGAAAGAAAACAAGTCACCAGGGCCAGACGGCCTCACAGCAGAATTCTACAAACACCTCTTTCCACTCTTGGGTCCTCTTCTCTTACAAGTGTTCACAGAAGCTTTCCAAAACAAACAACTCCCGCCCAGTCAAAACCTATCATACATCACTCTCATACCTAAGGGCAACGCAGACAGAACACAACTCAAAAACTACAGACCCATATCGCTGCTAAATGTAGATTACAAAATCCTCACAAAAGCGCTTACAAACAAGCTCAAACCATTCATGCACAAACTCATATATGAAGACCAACAATGCAGTGTAGAGGATAGAAACATACACCAGCACACACATTTCATACGAGACATCATATATTACACACACCAGAAGAACTGCCAGTCGTCAGTTCTTTCCTTAGATCAGGAGAAAGCATTTGATAGAGTGTCACACGAATACCTACATAAGACATTACTCCACTGCAATATAAGGGATTATTTCAGAGACTGGATTTACATTCTCTACTCCAAACCTGAGAGCAAAGTCTTAGTTAACCATACGCTTACAGTGACTTTCAGGCTAACCAGATCAGTGAGACAGGGCTGCCCCCTCTCTCCTTTACTGTACATACTCACTCTAGAACCACTTCTAGAGAAAATCAGACAAGACACAACAATAAAGGGAATTTTCGTACCTGGTAGGGGAGAGAGGAAGTTGCTCGCGTATGCGGACGACACGATCTTCCTTCCAACAACAGACAGATCAATAACTCACATTTTAGACACCTTCGCAGATTTCGGCAAAGGTAGCGGAGCAAAACTCAACATACAAAAGTCAGTCGTTATGGGCCTAGGCAAATGGCGAGATAAAAGGGACTTCCCCTTTCGTCTCACATGCACAGACAACATCCACGTGTATGGCATTACTTTCCTATCACACCCAAATAAAATACACAAACCCACATGGGACAACCTCAAAACGAATATTACAAACATGTTACAACGATACAAATACAAAACAGCAACGATTTTTGGAAGAAGCATCATATTAAACACGTACATAATACCAAAAATAATATACACCGCCACAGTACTAGAACTTCCGAAACGGACAGTCAGAGAAATAAACACACAAATCAGAAACTTTATCTTCACAAACACTATACACAGCATACAACATAAAACCCTCATACAGGATAAAATACATGGAGGGATTGCCTTGCAAGACATACAGACAAAAATACAAGCACTCAGAATAAGCCATGTAGGCCGCATCATCAAACACCCAAACCAACACCCGCTAGCTCACTACTACATAGGACTGAGACTATCATATCTAGTCAGACCAAACAACTCGCAGGCACACCATTTCGGCACACTACCACCATTCTACAAAAATTGCATACAAGCAATTCAAGGACACGAGACACTCATCCAACACAAAACAAACCACATATACAAACACTTGGTCAGAGAGCAAGCACCACCATTACACCTTAGGATCAAGAGAGGACTTAGATACCCCATATTAGACTACACCGGCACTTTCAAAAACCTCCATCTCAAAAACATTACACCAAAAGCTCGAGAAATCACTTTCAGGCTCATATACAATATGACAGCCACGAGACACGGAGAAAAACACAGAAACAAAAGACGATGTTACATGTGCAGGAGGAACGTACTAGAAACAGAAGAACATATTTTCTACGAATGCAAAACAGTGGCAACCGCCATAAGAACAATACAGAATACAGTAGAAACATACACGGCACAACAAGCAGACATCTATAGAGCCATAATGTTGAACACAATCCCTAAAACTCAGGCGGACACACACACCAGGTTACTGGTCCTGCTCGCGGATTTCAGGTATTTGGTGTGGACGTGCAGAAACAAGGCTCGTTTTCATTTCTGCACGTTTAGTCCTGCCACTTTTTCGGGACTGGTCCAGCAAAGAGCGAGCAAAATAATGGAATGAGAGAGAAGGAGAAAGAAAGAAGTAAGAGAGAGTAAAATTTAAATTAAAAAACTCATGTACATCCCAAGAGTGAAAGAGAAGGCTTTGCCAAGAAAGGATTATGTACATCAACAGAGAGAAAGATGACTATGGGAGAGAGTGAGTGAAAAAGGGAGAGAGAGAGAGTATAAAAAGAATCTCTGACAATTAGAGAAATATTAAAACCCCTTTTCATTTGAATTTTGTAAAAAAAAAAAAAAGTTCCCGGTTAAAAAAAAAAAAGGAGAAAAAAAAAAAGGGAACAACATGATGACAGCAACAGGGATCACTCATACGAGGTTCCCAGTGTGTACAGTGTACGGTCTTGACAGACCAGTCACTGAGTCTGATTTTAAAAAAAATCATTGGGATAAAAAATGTTTCACCTTCTCCCTTTCCTGTTATGATAGTTGCTTCAATTACATTGGCCAGCATCTTATTTACACATAGTCTTGTGCCGGTGCAAAGGTATGGCGGGTAGAGTTTCCGTAGCAAAATAACTTGAGATCTCAGTAAAAGACGATGTGGTGGCAATACAGCCCAATCAAGTGAGTTTAGGAACTCCGATGGGAAACTGACAACACCATCAGCATCTACTACGGTATCGGTAGACTTGTATTCAGTGACTACGCCTGGTAACATGGCAAGTATATGATTGTTTATTTCGTGGAGAATTTTAGCAGCAAGAACCAGTTCAAACTTTGATAGTTTTGGAACACAGCCGGATAGACTGCATCTATTAGCTCCGCGTCGGACGACACTAGATTACACAATTCGGATGGCTAAAAAAAACAAAACAAATTAAAAATGTAAAATTATTAAATTCTAGAAGGTTCTACAAAGGTCTATTCATTTCCACAACCTTCTAGAAGGTTCTACAGAGTTCTATTCGTTTCCACAATCTTCTAGAAGGTTCTGCATAGTTTTATTCGTTCTCCTCGACTAAACTTGGGCGTAAATATAATCCGGACTGTCACGATTCAGCTTACCGACCCCGGAAACTATAAATTCGACACTAATCTCGGTCATTTTGGACAGTTCATTTTTCACCTCCTCTTATCCCCATGCCTATTTTTTTTAAAAACTGGTCTAAGGGAAATAATCAAAGAAATTAATTGGTACCTGATGAATAAACTAATCTTTTTTCTAGTTATATCCCTTCGACCGTAAGATATTTTCCTTTATTTTATTACTACCACCTCCATCCTTAAGGAGCTAAGGGTACCGAGCCCCCACAGTATTTTTGCAGATTGTAAGCCGTAAGTGTACCATGTTTGGTTGAAATTGATGCATGTGTTCCACAGTTATGCCGTAACATACATACATACATACATACTTACATACTTACATACATACATACATACGTACACACCTACATACGTACATACCTAATACATACCTACATACATACATACATAATACATACATACATACACACATACATACCCATCCATTTGTATATACGTAGTGTATATGTATCTTACATCTGACATCCTTCCTGTGCCGTTAAACGTCACACACAGGGCTTGCATTATAGCTCGCCAAGTTTTCCTGTATTCTGCGAGTTTTTCAAAGCCATTAAGGGATTTTATGCCTACTACTTTTGCCTCTCTTAACAATGTCCTCTCTAGAGTTTCACATGGTCGGACTCTTTTTCTTAGGCTTGTTGTGTAACTTTATAGCTTGTTTTGTGATTCTCTTGACTCTCTCATCACGTGATTGATATATGTTCACCCAGGAGAATGGTTGTTGTTCGTCTTATCTCTGCTTTGTTCTTGAATTCTTTCCACTTTATACCGAGTATTTTCCTTAGGCATTTGTTTTCAAAAGGGTATAATTTGTTGTTTATTACTTTAATTGCTTTCCACCTTTCGCATGCATAATTTAGCCTAGATATTATATCTCAATAGAATAATCATAGCTTGGTTTTTGTGTTTGTATCTTTCTAGTGCCATTTGTTCTCAAGAAAGTCAATGATGCCTTTGAAATTCTAATTCGAATTTCCTTTCCTGATGTCACCGGTCTATGTAGCTGCTGAGGTAGGAAAATTGATTTACTTGTTGAATTTTTTCTTCGTGATTAACAGGAAATTTCATTATTTTTATTTCTTCTTTGTTAAGTTCAAGTCCTATGTTTTTTACACTGTGAAGACTGAGTTCTGTTTTTTCTTCCATGGAAGCATCCAATTCACATTGTCGCTGAAAAGAGTTATGTCATCTGCAAAATAAAGATCTTCTAGTTGGGTCCCATGTACCCTAATAATGACCAGCTTACCTGTGATATTTCCTGTATGCTAAATGTGTACTGTTTATCATGTGACTTTTTTTATCGGTCTGGTGTTGTCCTCCTTTCCATCACTTTGCCAATACAGCTTAGGAGGCTGATATGTCTGTAGCTGGATATGTTTTGTTTGTCTCTTTCATTGTTTCTGATAGGATTGATAATTGCCTTTCTTCATCTGTCGGGATATTTTCTGAAGTTTGACATTCAGCTATCTTCCTGTTGAAAGAAGGCTACTTTTATATTACTGTGTGTTTTGATATTCTGATTGGATGGGCTGCACTCCATATTTTCTCTGGTCTCATATAGCTCTTTGTCCAGATTCTTCAGTTCTCTGCTCTAGTAGGGTTTTTCCATAATTTTCCATAAATATTACAAAAATTTCCTTTCTATTTTAACTCTGTTTTCTGGGATTGATATGTTGGACATTTATATATTTTCTTTAACTGAATTCTAACACTAACAGCATTTTTATGCAGATGTAAATAGATACAAATATACATAGTGTAAATATATATATATATATAGTCGACCCTTTTTGTATATACACTAACTGCTTACCCGGTGTTTATCCCATTCTTCTATTAGACAGGACAAGGAATTAAATCTATCTATATTGTAAAATATGGGCACTAACACCATATCCCTATGTGCCTCTATGGCATGACAGGGTTACCTTTACTTTACTTTACTTTATATTGTAAAATCGAAGTAATTTTATCTACAGGTATTTAAAAATATAAGTACAGTAAATAAATTATAGTGTAAAATCTTTTACATATTTACTAGAACATTAATTTAAGTCAAAAAGTTGATTATAAACAACATTTTTGTTGTCACCTCTAGAATCAAGAAGGAATAAACTCTTGAGTGAATCCACCCTTGAGCAAGAAACATAAGTTTGTCCGTGCGAGAAACATGGCGATCTCATAAGTATTTAATAGACTGCTCCTGTGACTTGTTGATCTTGATCGAGAACGCAAGTGTCACTGGAAATTACGCCAGCATCTTCTTTACGTACAGCTTTGATCCGTTGCATAGTTTTGGCGGGTAGAGGTTCCGGAGTAAAATAAATGGAGATCCCACTTTAAGTAAAAGACGATGTGGTGGCAATCCAGCAGTATCAAATGAGTTTAGTAACTCTGGTGGGAAGGTGACAACCTTACCAGCGTCTGCAACGTTGTCGATAGACTTGTATTCAGTGACTACGCCTGGTAACATGGCAAGTATTTGATTGTTTATTTCGTGGACATCTTCATTTTTAGCAGCAACAAAGGCCCTCTCATACAACCAGATCAAACCTTGATAGTTTCGGAAAATAGTCGGATAGTCTGCACCTAATAGCTCTGCGACGGACGACACCAGATTATAAAAATCGGATGGCTATGGAAAAAAACAAATTTAAAATTTAAAGTTAGGATTATGCATAGTTTATTTTTCACTCTATCTCATCGCCTATCCGTTTTACTGGTCTAAGGGAAATAATCAAAGAAATATATTGTTATATTATAAATACAATTTTTTTCTAGTTACATCCCTTCAACCGTGAGATATTTCCTTTATTTTATTACTACCACCTCCAGGGTAGCTAAGGGTGCCTTACAAGCAGAGTAATTAGTTCCCGATTCTAAGTCATACTTGCGCCAAGTTTAGTTAAAATTGATCCATGCGTTACAGAGTTGTGTCAGAACATACATACATACATACATACACACCCATCTATTTTTATATACATAGTATATATATATATATATATCTTACATCTGACATCCTTTCTGTGCCGTTAAACGTCACACAGGGCTTGCATTATATCTCGCCAAGTTTTCCTGGTTTCGGCGAGTTTTTCAACCTCATTAATGGATTTTATGCCTACTTCTTAACAATGTCCTCTCTAGAGTTTATTTAGTCGGCCTCTTTTTCTTAGGTTTGTTATGTTTAACTTTATAGCTTGTTTTGGGATTCTTTGACTCTCATCACGTGACTGATATATGTCCATCTCCTTTTTCTCATCACCCATGAGACAGTTTGTTGTTCACTCATCTGACTTATCTCTCAATTATTCTTGAATTCGTTCCACTTTATACCGAATATTTTCCTTAGGCATTTGTTTTCAAAACGGTATAACTCTAGGATTGTATTTGTTAGAACTGTCACATTGTGATTTATGCTGTTGGTCAAAGTGCTCTGCAGGCACTATTAGTGTGTTTGCTCTCTATAATGGTCCAAGTTTGCTTTTTTGAAGTCCCAGGCGTATACCGTGTTAAGTTATTTTTGGCATTTTAGATTTTAATGTGATTGACACATTGTCACTTCCCCCTAGTTGTGTGTTGACTGTATTTCGATGTTTGTCGTCTGTTGCTGCTGCGAGGTCTGGTGTGCTTGATTCTTTTCATAGAAGGTCAGATCGTCTTTCGTTCTGTTAACAAGGGTATGTTTGTTGTCTATCGTACAGTTTTCCAGTTCTTCTCCTCTGTGATTCAATGTCTTATAACCCCAACTTGGGGAGTGGCTGTGAAATCTCGAACAAAAAGATGGTTTGTGCTTTATACTTTTATTTTGTGAAGCTGTAGGGCTTTATTTATTTATCCTTTATAGACTACTCAAAGGCATTTGATTGTGTACAACACCAGAAACTTTGGGAAATAATGGAAAAAATGGGATTTCCAACACATTTGACACAACTAACATCACTGCTGTATCTAGACCAACAAGCAGCAGTAAGAATAAGTGGTGAAACAACTTGGTTTGACATAAAACAAGGGGTCCGTCAGGGGTGCATATTGTCACCCTACTTATTTAACTTGTATACTGAAAATATAATGAGGAATGTTGGAGAAGATGTAGACGAAGAATATTACGATGCCATAACAATTTTAGATTATGAAATACCAGAGATTAGATATTCTGATGACACAGTGTTACTGTCCACAACACAAAGAGGAATGGAAAAACTAATAATGTCAGTCTGTAAGAACAGCGAAGAGCAGAACCTCTGTCTTAATGCAAAGAGAACTAAAGTTTTGACAACTGACAAAACAAAGAAGGCAGCTGAAATATATATCGATGAGGAAAAATTGGAAGAAGTGGAGAGTTTTGAATATCTTGGATCACTACTAACTAATAATGGAGATACAATGAGGGAAATTAAAAGAAGGACATCTATCGCTCTTAAGAAAGTAAAACAAATAAAGAATCTGTGGAGAGGAGCAGACAGAACTACAAAAATAAGATTTTTAAGGGCATGCATCTTTCCCAACGCAACATATGCCTGTGAGACCTGGACACTTAACAAAACAGCTGAGAAACACATAAATGTCTCTGAATGTAAATGCTACAGAAAAGTTCTCGAAATATCGAGGACACAAAAAAGAACAAATATATCTATACTACAAGAGATTACTATTGAAGAAGGCTGGCTAGTAAAGAGGATTAAAGAGCGAAAACTTAAATATTTTGGACACACTAAACGTCATGATAATTTAGAGAAGACCGTATTGGAAGGATACATAATGGGAAAAAGAAAAAGAGGAAGACCAAAACGAAGATGGCTGCAAGACATCGTTGATGATCTGCAAATGGTATGCGACAGCAGTAGGCCATCTTGCTCACAACCGAGAGGCCTACAGGAGTGCTGTTTGGGAGGCAAAGTTTCGCAAGGGACATGCAAATGAATGAATGAATGTAGGGCTGTGGAAGGATTGCTGTAGCAGTTAGTAATTTGAATGTCTTCATCGGGTAGGAGGAGTTTCATTGTTAGGTATTCTATATGACCTTTTGTGGATTTGCTTACTTCTAAAATTGGGATTGACTAGGTTCATTATTCCACGTTTTGGTCTGTTTGATCTGTCATGTCGAAAACGCCCATATCCTCATATGGAAAACCGAAGTGCCTCTTTTAGATTTGTTCCTTGAATGCAGAGGACGCCTGTACCGTCTATTGTGAGAAAATCTTGTAGTTTGATTTTCTTGTCTCGCACTCTCTCTCCATTCCACTGAGCCACTGTGAGTACTGGACTGTTGAGTTTTCTGGCTCTGAACTGCTTTTCTGACCCTTTCAGTTCGTCGTGGGAGGTTGTTATCTTGGTTAGTTCTTTTGAGGCTTGGGATTAATCATTTTTCTTCCAACTGGAGAAGGGAGTGAACGAAGCCATGCCGCGAGATCTGATTGTATAACGACCATTCTTAACCTCGTACATGCGTGTGTGTTGTCTTTTACCCCGGGTAATAGGCCGTCGCCGACACACTTCAGCAGACCGGGGCTTTCCCTTAACAATATTGCACTGTAACTATAAACATCTCAGCAAGTGGCAAAGAAATAAAATCATTTTTAGTGTAATATTTATTCAAACAAAAATAAAGGCTCGCGCCGAAACGTCACAAGTTTGTTATCGTTAGATAATAAATCTGTTCCAACTTTTTTCCTGGTTTATACATTTTAAAATCTGTCAGGAAGAGGCAAAGATTTAAAATCATTTTTCGTGTACTATTTATCCATATGTTTATTTTTTATGTACAAAGTAATCTCTATTTTGTTTACTTTTAATGTACCCCTTTTTATAAATAATGTCATCTTTAGTTCTGTTTCTTAATATGCAAAGTAATAAATATTACGCTAAACATTAACACCGTGTCCTGTTTTACATACAAATTTAAACCAACATGCTGATACCATTACGTCTCCTGTATTAAAATACGACACGGAAAAAAATCTTGTATGCATCTGCTGGACGTTTTTAACATTTTAGCAAGTTTTTTTTTACATTACACTTTTACCCCACTAAAAACACACCCTGTATAACTAGGAGGTTAATGACAAAGCAATTTTTTCGTCACTGCAAGGTAAGATTTCTTAATCCAATTTACCCGAAAGTCTAGGGTATTTCGACGGATCTGTAAGGATTTTACTAGAGATCTTGACTGAAAAACCCATCCAGACATTTCTCCCAGAAACGAAGACCATAGCTCCATGCTTTTTTTTGTGTAAGAAATAATTTTTGTTCTACACATTTTTAATTCTACAAGTTTATAATTCTAGAAATTTTTAGATCTATAAATTTCTGTTCTACAGATCTTTAGTTCTACTCATTTTTAGTTCTCCACAATTTTGTCTATACATTTTTAGTTCTACACATTTTAGATCTACTTTTACTCTATCTGCCTACACTAGCTTCTTTATTAGAATTGGTGCAATATGTGGTGCGTGTATGTGTGTTTGTTTTAGGGAGGAGTTGAGCAAGGATGTGAAGGAAAAGGGATTGAAGGACCAGTGACGGTGATAGCTGGGAGGAGGGGGAATATACGAAACGAGAAATATTTAAGGCAGAAGTTCCGCGGAGGATGATAAAAATACTCAAAAAGTTCGGCAAGGACATAAATTTGGAGAAAGATTGCTGGAAGGTGTATGGCGGCTCCGTTTACCCAGCGCTTTTTCTCTTTCAAAGTAAAATTAACTTTTTCATTCCTTCCTTCTTTAACGCTTTCTTATCCTTTATCGAAGATTTCTTTTTAAACAAGCCTCTGATGTGAGCCAGACATTTTATAACTCATTAAAAACAAAAAGCATAATTTATTCAAGTCAACCGACATGTTCAAGAATAAATTCTCTTCATAAAATTAATTTTGACATCACAAACCGAGAAATTTTACAGCCATTTAAAAAATAATAAGCGAATAAACCTGTAAATCTCCTAAATTATTCACGATAGGAAAGTGTGTATATTTTTGTTATTGTTGTTGTTTTAATAATGTCATTCCCCAGATTGTCAATGCTAGTTTCTTTATCATTTCCATTCTTTGACGTGCATTTTTATAAAATCGTTTGTTGAAATTGTTTAATCCTTGTCAGACGGGGTTCTAATATCGTGCCTAAATATGGTGCTAGTGGGAGTAATAAAATAAAGAAAGCATATCTTACGGTCGAAGGGATGTAACTAGTAAAAATTTACTTTTTATATAAGATAACAATCAATTTTTTTGTTATTTCCCTTCGACCAGTAATACATCAGCATGAGAGGTGAGAACAAGTGAAAAATAAACTGCCCAAAATGACCGAGATTCTCTCTCTCTCTCTCTCTCTCTCTCTCTCTCTCTGAACCTTAAATGCCCAGGACAGATGGGAATTCCGCAAAGGCTTTTCACAAATGCCTGTCATTTGCCTTTTTTTTTGTCCAGGTGAGCCTTCTATACCTGTAATTTTCCCAGCATGATATTTTCCAGCTTCTTCTATGACTGTGTTGGGCCGGCTTGGTGATTCGTCTTCGTTTATGGATCTGAACAACTTCCACAGTTTGTTAGTGTCTTTGTCCAGGCTTAGGGAGCTAGTTTTTTCATTCCATGCTCTTCCTGTTGTTAAAGGGTTTTTTAGTGTTACTGTGTGTTTTGATATTCTCAGACTTCATTTTTCTCTGGTCTAACATAGGTCATTGTACAGCTTCTCCAGTTCTATTCTCCAGTAGGGTTTGTAATTGTTTCTTCAGCCTCTGGGTGTGGACTTCTTGGCAGCTTTCAGGATTATGCTTGTTAGGACTGTCACATTGTGATTTATGTTTTTGGTCAGTGTGATATGCAAGCACTGTTGGTATGTTTGCTCTCTGTATTGGTCCAAGTTTGCTTTTTTTTTTTTTTTTGAAGTCCCAGGGCGATACCGTCTTAAGTAGTTTTGGGCACTCTTCTCCATAGATTTTAATGTGATTGACACACTGTCACTTCCCCCTAGTTGTGTGTTGACTGTAAGTCGATGTATGTTGTCTGTTGTTGCTGTGAGGTCTACTGTGCTTGATTTTTTTCATGTCCTGGAATAGAAGGTCAGATCGTCTTTTGCTCGGTTAACAAAAGTATGTTTGTTGTTTATTGTCTAGTTTTCCAGTTCTTCTCCTCTATGATTCAGTGTCTTATAGTCCCAACTTGGGGAGTGGCTGTGAATTCTCCAGCAAGAAGATGGTTTTTGCTTTCTATTGTTATTGTATGAAGCTTTGGGGCAGTTGTAGGAGGGCTGTAGCAGTTGGTAATTTGCATATCTCCACTGGGTAGGAGGATTTTCACTTTTCTGTATTCTAGCTGACCTTCTGTTGATCTGCTTATTTCTGAAACTGGGATGGATGTTTTGACTAGGGTCATTATCAAACATTTTTGGTGGATTATACTGGACATTGGCAAAAACATCTGGTATGCACCTCCTGGACGTTTTTAACATTGTATCAATCTTGTATAAACAGTACACTTTTACCACTAAAAAGTCATCCTCTATAACTGGGAGCTTAATAATAGAGCAATAATGTCATCACAGGAAGGTAAGGTTTCGTAATCCAATTTCCCTGGAAATCTAGGGTATTTTAACGTGTCTGCAGGGGTTTTAATAGAGATCTTGACTGAAAAATTCATCCAGTCATTTCTCCCAGAATCCGAGACCATAGCTTCACGGTTTTGTTTTTATCTAAAAGAGGTTGGGTAAAAAGTGATTTTTGTTCTACACATTTTTAGTTCTATTCATTTTTAGATGTACACATTTGTGTCTGCAATTTTTAGTTCTACACATTTTAGATCTATATATTTTTTCTACTCATTTTTAGTTCTACAAATGTTAGTTCTATTCATTTTAGATGTACACATTTTTAGTTCTACACATTTTAGATCTATTTTTTATTTTGTGGTGTGTGTGTGTGTGTATGTGTTTGTTTTAGGCTGGGGGTAGGAAAATTGGTTTACTTCTCCAATTTCTCGTTCGTGATTATTGGGAAGTTTCAGTACTTTAAAATGTTTCACTGTTAATTTCAAGTCCTGTTTTTTGTTAGCGAGTGATGATAGAGTTCTGTTTTTTTCTTGTATGGAGACATCAAATTCATGTTCTCGCTGAAAAGAGTTATGTCACCTGCAAAATCAAGATCTTCTAGTTGGGTCCCATGTACTATGATAATGACCAGTTTACCTATGTAACATATTTTCATTTTGAAGTCTATGTATATTTATATATATACTGTCTAAAAGAAAAAGAAACGCATACATTCTACAAGCTTCATTTTTTATATGTTATGACAAACAATTTTTCCGGGGTATCTCAAACTAAACCAGAAATTGTCATCAAGATATCAGGTCCATGACTTAGTATGACTTTTGCTATTCTCGTGTATAGTCAGAACGCAGTAGCTGTCGTTGCTAATCACGCATTTTTTTTTACCATAACTCACGGTGCGTGATTTTTGTGGTGAGCACAACTCACTTCCATCGCAAATGAAACTCTATAAAAGAATGAGGTTACACAAACAAATTCAGTTAATTTTCAAGCAGACAATTATTGCGCGTCTATGTAAAAATTTACGAAACAACGCTATTAGTCGCCTTAAGCAGGCGAAAGTCAAAGTCAGGTTGCCAGGCATTTAAACGTACAGTAGAGTACGTCAGTCGACTCTGGAACCATTTCCAAGCCACTGGCTCAGCTGAAAACCTGCACCGCAGTGGACGACCCAGGGTTAAAACAGCAGCTGATGATCGTTTTATTCTGGTTCATCACCTCAGAAACAGGTTTACAACGGCTTCCTCAAGTGCCCAGTCATTTCTTGCAAGACGTCGTGTGTCTGATCAAACTGTCCGGAATAGACTGCATGAAGCTGGACTGGTGGCACGACGACCTCACCGAGGTCCTGTCTTAACGAGATACCATCGCCAAAATCGACTTGTTTGGACCACCCAGCATCGGCCCTGAACAACTGACAAACAGTGGAGACGTGTCTGGTTTAGTGACGAATCTTCCTTTTTGTTGCACCGCCATGATATGCGGAGAAAGGTCTACCGTAGGCCAAATGAACGGTTTGCCCAAACTTGCGTTGATGAAGCTCCGCCGCACGGTGGTGGAGGTGTAATAGTATGGGGAATGAACAATTTCAACGGAAGGAGTCCACTGGTGCAGATTGAAGGAGGCTTTAATGCCCAACGATACGTCAATGAAATTCTTCGACCCCATGTCCTTCTATTTTTGGCTGCGCAAAGGTCTGTATTTCAACAGGACAACTCCAGACCCCATTCTGCAACGTTCACCACACAGTTCCTAACCACCAAGAACATTCTCACCCTTCCATGGCCATCCCTGTCTCCAGACATGAATCAGACCGAGCACATATGGGATGAGCTGCAAAGACGTGTGTGTCGCCGAAACGTTTCTGAAGCCAGTCGTCGTGATCTGTGGTAGACACTCTAGGAAGAGTGGGCAGCCATCCTACAGGCACACATCAGATATCTGATAGCATCTATGCCCAGGAGATGCCAGTCGCTGATCGATGCAAGCGGAGTCCATAAACCATACTAACTTGAGAACCCCTGGGACTAACAAATTCTCGTTACACAGATGCAAGAAACTGTCAAGTGAGTGTTTAAACCCTTAGATACTGCAATGTGAAAATTGTATTCATATAAAAAGCTATAGGATATACAATTTATGGCTAAAAGTGGGTCATCAGTAGTTATTCGTTTCTATTTTTGAACAGTATATATATATATCCCCTGTGGTGTCCATCTTAGTTCTGTTTTTGGCAGTGAGTTGTCAGTCATTGGGACTGATATATATATATATATGTATATATATATGTATATATATATATATATATATATATATATATATATATATATATAATACTTTTCCCTTAACCAAAAATTTAGTGTAAAAAGTAAAAATAATAAATATTCGTTAACTTTCCTTATGAAAATCAAACATTATTACAAGTTTTAATGGAGAGTGTTCTAACTATATTAATCTGTTATCCTAGATTTGGAAAGAAGTGTGCATTCTCAAGATCAGTGCTTTTAATGTTCAAGGACTTAAGTGGGATGTCTGGATTAGTCATTAATGAAAGAACAATTTAAAAACCTCACAAATGCAAATGACATGGCACTGCTTGATGTCTTAGAGAATATTGTGACACAAAGAGGTGAGAACGTATGGCAGTGATACAGTAAGCAGGTTTTATGGCAGCTACATGGTGTAGATATGCATCTAAAGTCTCATTTATTGTCAGTATTACCATGTTAATTAATACAATCCTATTTTTTTATTGTACTATAAATGCAGTAGTGATAACGTTTAAGAATTTGAACTAAGCATTCAGAACCACAGAACGTATAAGGCATAGGTCATGGTCATTAACAAAAGTAACAAAAAGAGCATTAGAGGCAAGTGAAGTGTGGTTTCTTCGAAGAATGTTAAGATTACCATGGGCAGCTCAAATAACAAATGAAGAATGTCTAAGAAACGCCAATGAGAAACGAACTTTAAAGAACACGCTACGGGGGAGGCAGTTTAGGCTTATTGGCCATAGGAATGGAAAACATCGTAACAACAGGAAGAATGGGAGGCAGGAGAGGAAGAGGTAGACCTAGAGAAAAATTCTTAGACGTCTTGACACAATGTCATGGAGGGAGGAGAGGAAGAGGTAGACCTAGAGAAAAATTCTTAGACGGCTTGACACAATGTCATGGAGGGAGGAGAGGAAGAGGTAGACCTAGAGAGAAATTCTTAGACGGCTTGACGCAATGCCATGGAGGGAGGAGAGGAAGAGGTAGACCTAGAGAGAAATTCTTAGACAGCTTGACACAATGTCATGGAGGAAGCCCAACAACAGATCTTAGGGAAACATGAAAGATGGAAAACTGTGGAAAGACATGATCGCCGACGTCTCCAACCAGAGCACATGATGATGATGATGATCAGAGGAAAGAAGCATAACAAATGATGCCATATTTGTTCGAAGTAAGTGATAATGATATTAAATGCAAGACTTCTCAAAGTGATTACTGTGATTGTATCGCTGGACACTAAAGGCTATTATTCACAAGCCTGCTGACCAGTCTGGGTCAGGTCGTCAAACTATCTACATCTCTTCATTTTATTCATGCAGTTTTCTGACCATGTGTTAGGATCACTCTGCTGTCGATGATATGCTTGAAAAATCCAAGAAACTTTCCTGCATCGGATTTTGCACGAACATAACCAAATCAGAAACCAAGATCTTCAAAAACATTCTTTAAAGCAAACACAGGTTTATGAGTGACACACTGAGGCCAGTCGAGGTCGAGTGTCTGTTCAGGATGACAAGCGGGTGAAGCGAACACTCACCAGCAAAACGGCAGAAAATATAGAAAAAAATTCCATCAGATCTCTCACATGACTGGAATCAGTTATTAAGGCTGCTAGAAGATCCTCGTGTGGCAAGAATAAGTTATGAAGGCTGCTAGAACATCTTCATGTGAGTAGAATCAGTTATGAAGGCTGCTAGAAGATCCTCACGTGACTAGAATCACTTATTTCAATTAATGTGCTTTATTTATTGGGTTCATACAAGGGCGTGCATGGAATGTGATCAGAACATTGTGGCATAATCCTGTACTTTTCCAGATAGTCATTTGATGCTATCATTTTGAATGGAACTTTTAGGTGCCACATACACCAGACTACACTGTACACAGTGGTCAATCCACTACAATATTCCTCTTTTTTATGCTAGTTCTGGAGGTTTCTAGAAGATCCTCACGGAAGACTTGAACATTGTTGCTGTGAGTTTTATCCCCAGTTCTTGACACTTGATGAGAAGCGTCTTGACGTGCGCCTTGAGTTTTCTGAGATGGTTAACGACGACCAAACCTCATCTCTAATATCATCACAGGCTAGGAAATTTTGTTTTTACAGTCACGACCTTGACACAGAACAACAATCACAGGAGAGCTGCAAAATTACCAAGATAAAAAAAAAACAAACGACATATCGGAGTAGAGGAAAATGCATGCTCACCCTTCTCTCTGACATGTTTGTACGCCCTTTAACGCGGCGTTTTCAAGCGCTTGACAGAAAATGTGCAGACAAAAAGACTAGAATTCTGACTCAAGTGAAGCTGACTGTTGTATCTCGATAATGAGCAAGCTCACATTTCCCTCAAGACGAAGCAATTTTTTACAGGAAAAAAAAAACGTGAGGAAAGGGATGATTGCAGAGATATTATAATCCTAAACAAAAACTTATCCGGTACTGGAGGGCCTTCAGGGGTATGTTTCTGATGTCTGGAAGAGGCGCCTTTTTAGGAACTGTCCGGAAACTTTCTGACACAAACTCGTGTGTCGTCTAGGACCTGTCCAGAAACTTTCTGATACAAACTAGTGTGTCGTCTATGACCTGTCCAGAAACTTTCTGATACAAACTAGTGTGTCGTCTAGGACTTGTCCAGAAACTTTCTGATACAAACTCGTGTGTCGTCTAGGACCCGTCCAGAAACTTTCTGATACAAACTCGTTTGTGGTCTAGGACCTGTCCGGAAACCTTCTGATACAAACTAGTGTGTCGTCTAGGACCTGTCCAGAAACTTTCTGATACAAATTAGTGTGTCGTCTATGACCTGTCCAGAAACTTTCTAATACAAACTAGTGTGTCGTCTAGGACCTGTCCAGAAACTTTCTAATACAAACTCTTGTGTCGTCTAGGACCTGTCCAGAAACTTTCTGATACAAACTCGTGTGTCGTCTAGGACATCAATGAAGATTTCTGGTAAATACAACACCTGATTATGAAACTAACATACTAGATTGGCTACACCTGTTTATATGTGTATATTTTTGCTGAAACATATTATTTGTACATGTATTTGTTTATTGGTTATACCTTAATTGATTGAATCGCAGAGAAAGGTAGAGAATTTGAAACTAAACTTGCTTCTGTAAAATAAAATATACAAATAAAAGCAAAAAGATCCTCATTCTTTTTTTCATACTGCTCTTTTTATTGTTTTCTGGAAATCATAAAAAAGAATGTGGACTTAAATAGAAGCCACGACAGAAAGAGAAGAAGAAGAGCTAACGATTTTTTCTTGGTGTATTCGTCTTCTGTGTTTTCTCTTCCACGGGAACTGAAAAAAAAGGATAAAACATTCCCTGTCATTGTGTGTTATTACAAAGGACATTCTGTAAACTTGTAAGTCTGTCAAGTTGATTTCCGTAAAGAGATGAGGGAGATTTAACTGGCGATAAGTGATTTACAATAAATATTATATAAGTATACACCTATACACGAAGCACTGCAGTAAAGCTGTGATACCAAAATGTATAAACTAGGAAAAAAGTAGGAGCAGCTTTTTTTACTTAACGACCACAAAGTTGTGACGTTTCGGCGTGAGCCTTAATAATACAAACAATTACAGGATGAAGAATTAGAGAGAGGAGATAAAGTATAGATTCACATGAATCCTATTTTAAAACATAAATGCCTAGCGGAGTATGATTGTGGAAGAGGAGAATGTTATGTGAAGCTGAATAACGAGTTCAAACCGTGTGGTTCCAGCGTCCCACAGTCCTGAATGTAGCGGTTATCAAGCGCCAGGCGGGTTGTGTCATCTGCCTTTCCTAAAACTATCCTCACTCTTCTTGAGTCTACATATCCGTTAAAGCTAAGTACTCTATTCATTTGATTTGATTATTTTTAAATTCAAGTGAATCTATACTTTATCTCCTCTCTCTAATTCTTAGTCATGTATGATTAAGGCTCACACCGAAACGTCACAACTTTGTGGTCGTTAAGTAATAATGCGTCTCCTACTTTTTTTCCTAATTTATATATTTTGGAGATAATTGAAGTTCTGTTCTCATAGTGTTAGATTTTGTGTTAAATAATAGCATCCACATTCAGATTTATATGTATCATAGTAAAAAAGAGATTTAACTACATGATATGTTACTGATGTAAAGTTTAAAAATGTATTTGCCAAATGGTTAAACTTAAATAAATAGAGATTTAAAACTGCATTAAAAATGTGTTCCGGCAGCAATCTTCTAATTATTAACGTCAGTAGCTGACAAATCAGATTTTGTTGAAATATGACGCCAACAAACCAGATCCGAGATGGCCGCTTCCTTGAAAACATGCATGAGAGGGGAACATCGTGCAAGTATTAGTTTGTTAGTGAATGGTGAGAAACTTGAAGAAAATTGATGCTCAAGCTTATCTGGGACTGTAAAATGCCAAAAACATGAACACTGTATGATCACAGGAACTACTGTCAACAGCTAAACATAGCCTGATCTACTTTAGAACCAGCTGAAACCAGCAATCAGGCCAGAATGTCCCACTTTGTTGAGTTCTGGTTTGCTGTTGCAGGATGACAACGAGAGACCTCACACAGACAGCCCAAAAGCTGAACAAATGACGAATCTGTTTTGCATATTTACCGGACCACGCACTCTGTGGTTATTCTGTGTTTGGACCTCTCTAGAAGGTCCTAATGTAGGAAGACCATGAGATTAAAAACTCAGTGCACAGGTGGCTACAGTCAATCTGTAGATTTTTTTTATGTTAAGGAATCCAGACATTAGTGGATTTTTATACAGACTTGCACTGAGCGTGGTGAGAACTATGATGAAAAGTTTTTATTTTGATAAGAAATCTTCAAAAACAGTTTGTACATTGCATATTAAAAAACAACGTTTTGAAAATTACTTTGACCTAGATTTCCAATTAAAAAGAAACGTATGACGCGCTGTAGTAAAAATATTTCTGTGTTTAAACTACCTATGTATGGGCTTAAATTGGAATATATAGTTGTACTGAGTTGATTTACATCATAGCATTTCCCTAAGCTATAGTATATTTTACTTTTCTGATTTCCTGTATGTATATATATATATATATATATATATATATATATATATATATATATATAGAGAGAGAGAGAGAGAGAGAGAGAGCGAGAAGAAAGAGAGAGAGAGAGAGAGTAGAGAAAGATAGAGAGAATGCTATAAAGTAGTATTTACAACATCAACTGAAGAAGGAAATATATGCATTTAAGAAAGATATTGCAAATGCAACTGGCTGTTGCAACTTATAATCTTGTGTAGACAAGCTCAGGGTTATATTTTTTTACACTCCTGGCCTCTTTCAGTTTCTGACATTTTGTTCAGAATCTTTAACTTCGGGACTGAAGTCGATTGTGGTTCTTATGAAAATAGATCCAAAGGAATTAAACACAAAAGTTTTCTGTAAAGCCAATAATTAATTGTTAGGAATATATATATATGTGTGTGTATGTGTGTGTGTGTGTGTGTTACAGCATAACTCTGGAAAGTCTGGAGAAATTTCAGCAAAACTTGGTACACATATGACCTACAAAATGGAGAAACGTTCTGTGGGGTAAACCATCTCTAAATCCCCTAGGGGGCCTTAGGATTGGGGTGGGATGGAGTCGACATTAAATATAACTGAAAACGGCCGATATTAGTGTCCAGTCCATAGTTTTCGGGGTCTCTGAGATGAATAGTGACACTCCTGATGTCGCTAAAGTCCAAGTTTAGCCTCCTTCCGCGTGGGGGGTTAGAGGGGTGAAATTTAGGGTGGGATATCCAATTATTTTACTACGGAACCTCGACCCGCCAAAACTTTGCAACGGCACAAGGCTGTGTGTAAAGAGTATACTTGGCAATGTGTTTGAAGCTACTATCTTAACAGGACAGGGAGAGGGTGAAGCAGTTTTTATCCTACATATACGACTCATACCGAAGGATCTCCCTTCTAACTTTAAAAGACTGCAATTTTCAGTGAGACTTGCTTTCTCGATCACTATCAACAAGTCACAGAGGGGAGTCTGCGCATTATAGAGTAATGTCTTTTACAGATTCACTATAATATTAATTTAACTCAAAATTTGACTATATACAACATTTTAGTTTCACCTCCAGGAACCAGAATAAATAAATTCTTCTTGGGTGAACCGCCCCTAGAGCAAGCAACATAAGGTTGTCCGTGGGAGAAACATGGCAATCTGAAATCCACTCCGCAGTATTAATAAGTAATAAATTCCCGAGCAACGCCGGGTAATCAGATAGTTAAGACTGATGTGTTGGTCTTCATCTTCATCTGACGTCTTCGAAGATGTCTCCTGAAATTGTTTCTTAGCGAGAAAAAAAATTCACGAATCTGTTTCAGTAAGAGCCAATAACCCAGAGATGACTAGCATCTTTATTCTACATCCTACTACTGAAAACATGGAACAGCCTGTTTTAGTCAAATCGAAATGTTGAAATTGCCAAATAATCATATGTTGGTGGAGCCTGCTAAAATGTCGGCCTCTTAAATCCACTCTAGAATAAAAATACCCTTTCCCGCCAACTCCCTATATAAAAATGTCTTTGTAGATCTTTTACCAAGTGCTAGAAACTGAAGCTGACCATATAGGGGTATCATCAATCAGCATATAAATTACCTCCATCTCAAGAGCACTCTCTATGTTGTTGTAGTGATATAAACAGAACAGTTTATATATAAGGAAAAGATGCATCTAATTTCGCATAATTTCTTTTGAGCTTGTAGATCGATAGTTACAGTATCTAAGTTGACCAATGAAAGTGCACGAAATATTTGTATAATGTTGTTTAGTTTTATAGAAATTGTACATTTTTCTGTTACCATTTTTACTGGTAGGATTGAGTCTGTTATGTATATAATTATACACTGATTTCTGGTCTTGTAACTCTTTTTATCCTCCTTGTCGTTAATCAAATTCAAAAGATAAATGAACTGAAAGTGTCAATGGATGTCCTTTCTTTTGAAGTGCGGAACAAATGAAGGATGCTGTTATATCAAAATATTTATGATTCTTCAATTCACTATTAATTTTATTGATGATTTAATGGATAACATTAAGATAAACAAACTTACTTTGCTCTTCCATGTATTAATGTCCCTGTAAATACATATATAAAATAAAGTGATGTTAAATAAATATAAAATCCATTTTGGAACAGAACTTTTTTTTGTGTGTTGTGACGTCTGACATGAGATAAATTTATACTTCATTACAGTTTATTTTAAAACTATACGAAGTATATGAAACTAAATTTATATAATTTATCATACGAGACATAAATTTAATATTGTTTGAATACATTCTTACACATTCACGAAGTGCCTTTCTTGTATTTTTATCTTGTATTAGTGACTAAGATGTGCTGATTTCTTTCCCTTGTAGCAAGCTACTATACAATAATACGCGAGATTTAAAATAAACCTATAAATAATTAAAGCAGTTATCCAGTGCATATACAGGGTCCGGCAGAAATCATAGTCGGATTTTTAAAATGGAAAAAAAATAAGCATCTTATCTTATAACTTATGTCCTTCCCGTGCCGTTAAACGTCATATAGGGCTCGTAAGCTAGTTCGCCAGTTTTCCTCTCTTCGGCGAGTGTTTCAACCTCATCAAAAGATTGTTGATTTGGCGTCTCTTAACAATGTCCTCTTTAGAGTTTCACGCGGTCTGTCCCTTTTTCTTTGACCTGTTGTAGTAGATTCCACTTGATAGCTTGTTTTGGGATCCTCTAACTGTTTCTTCTCATCAAGTGACCAACATATGTCCATCTCCTTTTCCTGATCACCTATTAGACAGATTATTGTTCTGTCTTTTCTCTGCATTGTTCTTGAATTCGTTAGACTTGATGCCGGGTATTTTCCTCAGACATTTCTTTTCAAAAGAATCTAATTTCTTGTTTATTTTTTTAGTTGTTTTCCAGCTTTCGCATGCATAAATGAGGGTGGATATTACATTTGAATTGAATAGTCTTAACTTGGTTTTTGTGTTTATAACTTTTGAATGCCATATGTTCTCAAGATTCTTGAAGATCGATGCTGGTTTTGCAATTCTGATTCTAACTTCCTTTCTGGTGTCACCATCCTGGTCTATGTAGCTGCCAAGGTATGCAAATTGATTGACTTCTTCAATATCTGTCCCTTCTATGTGTATTTTTCCATTTTGATTAATGGGAAGTTTCATTATTTTTGTTTTGTCCTTGTTAATTTCAAGTCCTGTTTTGCTAGCTAGTGAATATAGGATATATATTTTTCCTTGCATGGAATTCACAATGTTACTGATAAGAGTTATGTCATCAGCAAAACCAAGATCTTCTAGTTGGGTCCCATGTACCCAGTCAATATCTGTGTTACCTGTGCAGCATTTGTTTCATTATGAAGTCTATTATAATTCCAAAAAACAAAGGATACAGTATACATACTTGTTTCACACATGTTTCAATCTGAAACCATTCACTCCTCCCTTCTTCTGTTTTGACTGCACAAACATATCCATTGTAGAAGTCCTTAATGACGTTGACAATTTTAGATGGTATTCCATATAGACATAAAATTGCCCACAACGAATCTCTGTGTATGCTATCATATGCCTTTTTAAAGACTATGAAGTTCAGTGTTAATGGTTTCTGCTTTTCAATATGTTCTTCAAGTATTATTCTTAGAGTAAAGATCTGGTCGAGACAGCTTCTCCCTTTTCGAAATCCTGCTTGCTCTTCTCTCATTGCGGTTTTCACTATATCTTTAAGTCTATTCAAAATGACCTTGTAAAATACTTTTCACACAACTGATATTAATGTTACTCCTCTCCAACTGTTACAGTCACTAAGGTTGCCTTTTTTGTATTTTAACATGAGACAACTACAGAGAATGTTTAATAAGATTTGTCAAGAAGAAAAGGTCCATTCTAAATTGAAAAAAGGAATCATTGTTAAAATACCAAAAAAAGGCAACCTTGGTAACAGTAACAATTGGAGGGTTTGACATGCCCTTGGTAAATTATCCATGTTTTGCTGCAGGCCTTTTCTGATGTAGCTATAAGTGCTCGATCGTCAGTAAATAGGAGTTCGTTTATGGTCCTCTTTTTTCATATATCTTCTGGAAGATGTTGTGAGTTTATCGGCATTGTTTTTGTGCTTGGGCTGTTGGGCAATTTTTATTGTGTAGTTTTTAACTATGTATGTTAGCTTCTATGCAGATGTTGTCAATGTATGTTACGAATAATAAGGGATGATAGTACACAGCCATGCCTCACACCAGATGTTATAATGAATGATTCAGAACGTCCCGCATTTGTTTTAGCTGTACACTGACTGTTTTCGCATAGGTTTTGCATAGGCTGATCAGATGTGTTCTAACTCCATAATGATGTAAGATTTCCCACTTTTTATATCTATCTACTTTGACAAATGCTTTTTTTGATCTACGTAAGCTATGTGCAGTATCTGATTGTAAGCTATGTGTAGTATCTGATTGTAAGGTATGTGCAGTATCTGATTGTGTTCAATTGATTTTTCTTTTAGTTGTCTTGAGGAAAAGATGCCATGTGTACAGCTTATATTTTTTTCTATATATCATCTGAGTTTCATTTAACTGTGGTTCAATCATTGGTCTTAGTCTGTTCATTAGATCTTGCAGAACATTTTTCCATTATGGCTTATCAGTGAGATGCATTTATATTGGTTGCAGTCTCTCTTACTGTCTGTTTTTTTCCATATTGGAATAATTACAGCGTTTCTCCAGTCCAGTGGTGTTTCTTGTTTTTCCCATATCAAGTTATATAATCTGTTAAACCGAGCTATTCCAACCATTTTCGCAAATATGATTAACTCACTGGGTATTCCATCAGATCCTGAGGCTTTGTTGTTGGGGCCTTTCTGATGGCTTCTCTGATTTCAGCATGTATATGTCTGGTTCAAGTTCTATCGGGCCAGATATGTTGTTATCACGGGTCTGGCTTTCTTCGAATCGTATATTCAGTAACTTGTCGAAGTACTGTCTCCATCGCTAAACTACCCTCTCTGGTTCGCATAGTGGGTCACCATTATCATCGTTCAGAACTTCTGTTGGGTCGAAGTGCTCTGCTCACTTTCTCATTTCGCTGATCTTTTTATAAAAGATTTTCGTATCTTCTTTGTGACTGCTGTTTAATACTTCACTGTATTCTTGCCGTGATTTTACCTTTGCTTCTTTTATTACCCGCTTAGAGTGTCTTCTTGCTATTGGATATTTCTTTGTAGTCTAGGTCCTCTTTACTTCTCATCCATTCTATATATTGATTTTTCTTTTCTTTTAAATCCTCTTTTACCTCATCGTTACAGCATTTTGCTATTTTCATTTCTGTACCTCCTTATTTCATAGTATCACATTTTTCCTTTGCTGCTCGCAAAAAGCTGGTTTTCGACAAGGCCCATTCCTCTTCCACTGATTTTCCTTCTGTTGGTAAGTTTATGAACAGTTCTCTTATTTTCTTCTCATGTTTTTCTTTCACGTTCTCTTCCTTGATCTTGCTTAGTTTTATTTTTTCACTTTTCTTCTTGTGAGTTCTGTTATGGCTTTTCCTGTGTGCTCTGATGACCGCTGCTACAGCTTTGTGGTCTGTACTTGAACTGAGGTTGGCCACTGCTCTTGCATCAATGACTGATCTTTTCTTGTTGTTCTTTGCTAGTAAGAAATCAGTTTGGCTTCTGCATGTCACATCATTCCATTTGTACCAGGTTTATATTTAGGATCTGCAAAGAATAGGACCACTGTACCCTACCACGTTAATGAAGCAAAATGTGAACAATAGAAATGTACTGAGAGTAGATAGAAAGTTAGTGGAGGAAGTCAATGAATTTGTATATCTTGGCAGCAGAGTAGTAGAAAATGGAGACAGAGGACATCAACAGCAGACTTACTAGAGCAAACCAGGCTTTTCCAGTACTGCAGACTATATGGAAATCTAAAAAACTAAGTATGTATACGAAAATCAGGATATTTAAGAGTAATGTTCTAAGTGTACTACTCTATGGAAGTGAATGCTGGAAAATCACCAAAACCATAGAAAACAAGTTGAATTCTTTCCAGACTAAATGTTTACGAAGTATTAGAAAAATATTTTGGCCAACCACCATAAGAAATAACATCTTGTTGGCAGAGATGCAGATGAAGCCACTGACAGCAATTATTGAGGAAAGACGCTGGCGATGGTTGGGACATGTGCTCCGAATGACTGATAACTCACTACCAAAAACAGCACTAAGATGGACACCACAGGGGAACAGAAGTAAGGGTAGACCAAAAGAGACATGGAGAAGAACAACAGAGAGGATGTTGAGCAATAGAGGGCTCACCTGGGCAAGAGCAGAAAAAAAGGCGAAGGACAGGCATTTGTGGAAAACCCTTGCGGAAGCCCCATGTGCCCTGGGCACTTAAGGTTCAGATATATATATATATATATATATATATATATATATATATATAATATATATATAATATATAATATATAATATATATATATATATACATATAGGACTCCCTGTGTTTCAATGAATGTGTGTGTAATAAAAAGATCATGCTGGCTGCACAGCTCTGGCAGTCTGCTACCATTTTCATATCTAACACACTGATAGTCACCGAAGGCTTCCAGAAAGACTGCTACATCAGCTCTACTAGTTCCAAGTCTTGCATTTAAGTCCGCCATTATTATAACATTTTCCTCTGTACTTATGCTGTTTAGTGTTTTATGGAGAGTTTCAAAGAATTCCTCGCATTCTTCCTCCATGTCTGGTGCATTACAAGGAGCATATATTTGGACATAGGTTGTGGTCTCATATTCTTTTAATTTTGACAGTTACAATTCTGTCTGACACACATTTTGTTTCCAAGATTTTGCCAGCAGTGTTTAGTTCTTTGATAATTCCGACATCCTGTTCTGCTCTTTCTTGCTCACTCACTCCGGAGGATAGAACTACTTAATTCTGATGTATTAGTTTACATCCTTTACCTCTGAGTTTGGTATTTGCAACTCCCATGATCTTTATTTTTCTCATTTTCATTTCCTCCGCTAAATCCTCTTTTTATCATTTATGAATGTTGTCAACTTAAAATTTATTTTCGTATCACTTTGTTTCATTATACTTCGTTACTTCATCTAATATGTCTGGGTTTTAATTTTACATTAAATGTCCTTTCATTACATTCAGTTTCCTAATTTATCAATCCTTGTTAAAGAGAAGTGTTGTCTTCAGGTGTGGTCTCCAAAAAAAAAAAGTAAATTATAAAAATAATATATGTGTGTGTAGAGAGAGAGAGTCACACACACACACACACACACACAGATAGAGAGAGAGAGAGAGAGAGAGAGAGAGAACTTCCTGGTCTAATGTGACGGAGACTGTTCATGTGATTTTGTAAGCTTGTCTGGTCTTTTTTTGTAATGCCCTAGTCGTACGCAACTTATTTATCTCTGATAAGTTAAAGTTTCCCCTCTTTTGTTTTTTTATTATTTGTCCATGTAGATTATAAACCTTGTTGTTTTTGCCACAGCAACATTGACCTTCAAGAATCTTGAGAACATATGGCATTAAAATGTTATAAGCATAAAAACCAAGTTAAGATTATTTAATTCTAATGTAATATCTACCTTCATTTATGCATGTAGAAGTTGGAAAACAACTGAAGAAATTAAAAAGAAATTAGACTCTTTCGAAAACAAATGCCTAAGGAAAATACTCGGTATAAAGTGGAACGAATTCAAGAACAATGCGGAGATAAGACAGATGACTGAACAACAACCAGTCTCATAGGTGATCAGAAAAAGAAGATGGACATATGTTGGTCGTGTGATGAGAAGAAATAATCATAGAATCCCCAAACAAGCTATCAAATAGAACACAACAGGCCGAAGAAAAAGAGATCGACCACGTGAAACTCTAAATGGGACATGGTTGTATTCGTTAAAAAATAAAGCTGTCCCAACCTTTTTCCTGGTTTATACATTTTGATATCACAGCTTTACTGCAGTACTTTGTGTATAGTTGTATACTTATACACTATTTATCATGGTTAAGAGAAGCCAATTCAGTGGGCATAACATCTCTTGATGAAATTGAAAAACTCGCCTAAGACAGGACATCTTGGCGAACTACCATGTGAGCCCTATGTGACGTTCATCGGCACCGAAAGGATGCAAGATGTAAAATTATAAGGAATTGTGGGGATAATGTTGTCCCACAGCACGTTTATTTATTTTTTTATGTAATGACCTCACGTTTTGTAAAAGACGTTCTGGTCGACCAAATCCATTTAATACTGCCCACATTACTTTTCTTTTCGCCATATCAAAAACGTTTTCTTGATCCACAAAAGTGATATTAAGCTACCGATAATATTTAATGACTTTTTCAGTCTTGTCGGGGAGAAAATTTTGCTTCATTGCAGCTTCTTCTTTTCCTAAATCTAAATTTACTTTACTCAGTTGTGTTTCTAGAACTTGTCTTCTGCTTTGAGTTATCTTTGCATACATTTCCTTTAATGGCTAAGCAAGGATATCCCTCTATATGATCTACAATCTCTTTTCTGCCTTTTACTCTTCCAGACGGATACAGTTATACCATTCTGCTAATCTTTTGTGACTTTACTTTCAGACTATGCCTTATCGAAGATTCTTCCAAGAACACCAGTGTTTCCGCATACGTGATCAGCTTCTGATGTCAGGTCATCGACTCCTGGAGTCTTGTTTCGGTGACTTCTTCTGATCACTTCTTCAGTTTCGCTACTGAAGATTGATGGTTCAAGTTCCTTGCTATTTCTAGGCTGGTATGTGTTTTCTTGTTTTGTTCCTCTGATTTGGTTGAGAAGTTCATTGTAATATCCTCCCCATCTTTGTTTAATCGCGTTTTTCATACATGATAGGTTTTCCACTTTTTGTCTGGAATGTTGTTGGCTTAGTTATAATGTTCATCTCGGAGTCTCGTGCTCTTCACACTTTTATAGAACTGTCTAAGTGACTTTGTGCATAGGGGTGTAAGGCGTTCACCGAATTTATGATTAGCCGTTTGCTGTTTTTACTATTCTCTTAGTCTCTTTTCTTCTTTTGCTACAAGTGATGGAGTCCTCTTTTGATTTTGTCTTCAGCCACTTCACGCCTCCTTATTGTATTTTATAGCTTCTTTTACTGTGTCGTTCAACCAGATAATACCTCTCTTTTTCGCTTTTCCAATGTTCTTTACGCTACATTTGTTCTTGAGCGTTTTTGTTAAACTTTAAGGTTTCCCATTCTTCATTTATATCTCTGGTCTCTGGTGGTAGAGATTTATTCACTTTTTCTCCATATCTAGGCTTAGTTTATCTTCCTTTGTGGTGCCTTCCAATTTATAATGTATAACGTTTATCAGCTTGGTACGATCGGGTTTTCCTCTGTCTGGTATTACTAGTCGGTAGTCTGCGTCTGTGTTGGTGTTTTGAAAAGACAGAGAGTCCTCGATAGGTTCTCTTCGATGTCATTTTATTAGTACAAATTCTGTTTACGATGCTTGTTCAAGGTTGTTCCATTTATGACATGTTTTGAAATGACATCCTCGATATTAAAAAAATGGTATTTGTCAATATGAGCTCATGTTCAGAGCAGACACTGAGCATCATGGTTGCTATGTGGTCCTAAGTCGTGGTCCTATGGTGTTCTTTTGACGACTTTTTCATTAAAATCACCCATAACTATTAATTCATCATTTTGGTGTATTCTAGGGAAACGTCCACTCACTTGGGCATAAAACCTTGTTCCTTTCCTCTACTGATTAGCTACCGTTACATGGTGAATAAATCTGGATGTAAGTTGGCGTTTTTTTCTCTCTCATCAATATCGTGACACTCATTATTCTTTTATGAATTTTCAGGGTGATTTAAGTTGGCAAACCTGCCGACCGTAGCTGCCAAGTGAGTTAATTCCACACCATACTTCGCTCATCACAGCAGTTCCCTACTTGGCTGTTACCCTCTCCCACGACAAGGACGAAGGTTGGTGTTTAGAAGAGAAAATAGAGGAGCGCCAAGCTGCTAAAGGGCCACCATGGGAGAAATGAACTGTTCTTGAGCATTAATAATTTCTGAAGTAACAAAAGAAAACATTTGGAAATGAAAAATATCTCACATATATTTTCTTCAAATGTAATTTCAAATATTTAATTTTTTTCATTACTTTTATCAAATAGATGTGTTTTATGTCGACTTGGTACTTATATATTATTTGTAATGATGTCATGGACATAATGGGCACATAAAGTTCATGGAATGTCTTTTCCGTTTACTTTTTCTACATAATACTGTTAGTGAAATTTTCTTTCTTTGAACATAATTTGTGTCTCTTTCTTTGTCACCCATGCATTCTCTGCTTTCTATCAGTTCATTCATCAAAGAGGAACAGCTACGTTTTTATTACATTTAATCTGTGAGTGGAAAATTGCTTCATGAGGACTCACTCGTGTTTATTTAAAAATTAATTTTTTTTTTATTACACTATTCTTGTACTTAACTAATTCTTATATCTTTTGATTTTATAACATAATTTCACTTTATTTGTAAAAAGAAATAGCCGGTTACAGATAGATTATGAATATGTTTAAATTTTTAAACATTACATTGCTCTCACACAGACACTTAGGCTTCAGGTGGTATGGAGAAGAGTTGTGAAAATCTATCTATCTATCTATCTATCTATCTATCTATCTATCTATCTATCTATCTATCTATCTATCTATCTATCTATCTATCTATCTATCTATCTATCTATCTATCTATCTATCTATCTATTTATCTATCTATCTATCTATCTATCTATCTATCTATCTATCTATGGGAAAAAAATTTGGACAGATTTACCAGCTGTAGACGTAGATTGAATATAAACTTATCTATCTATCTATCTATCTATCTATCTATCTATCTATCTATCTATCTATCTATCTATCTATCTATCTATCTATCTATCTATCTATCTATCTATCTATCTATCTATCTATCTATCTACACAAAATCTGATAAGTTTACCAGCTGTACACGTAGATTGAATACACACTTATATGACATTGTCCTATCTATCTATCTATCTATCTATCTATCTATCTATCTATCTATCTATCTATCTATCTATCTATCTATCTATCTATCTATCTATCTATCTATCTATCTATCTATTTATCTATCTATCCATCTATCTATCTATCTATCTATCTATCTATCTATATACAAAAAATCTGATAAGCTTACCAGCTGTACACGTAGAGTTAATAACTCTTATATGACATTGTCCTATCTATCTATCTATCTATCTATCTATCTATCTATCTATCTATCTATCTATCTATCTATCTATCTACAAAAAATCTGATAAGCTTACCAGCTGTACACGTAAAGTTAATAACTCTTATATGACATTGTCCTATCTGTCTATCTATCTATCTGTCTGTCTGTCTGTCCGTCCGTCTATCTATCTATCTATCTATCTATCTATCTATCTATCTATCTATCTATCTATCTATCTATCTATCTATCTATCTATCTATCTATCTATCTATCTACAAAAAATCTGATAAGCTTACCAGCTGTACACGTAGAGTTAATAACTCTTATATGACATTGTACTATCTATCTATCTATCTATCTATCTATCTATCTATCTATCTATCTATCTATCTATCTATCTATCTATCTATCTATCTATCTATCTATCTATCTATCTATCTATCTATCTATCTACACAAAACCTGATAAGTTTACCAGCTGTACACGTAGATTGAATACACACTTATATGACATTGTCCTATCTATCTATCTATCTATCTATCTATCTATCTATCTATTATCTATCTATCTATCTATCTATCTATCTATCTATCTATCTATCTATCTATCTATCTATTTATCTATCTATCTATCTATATACAAAAAATCTGATAAGCTTACCAGCTGTACACGTAGAGTTAATAACTCTTATATGACATTGTCCTATCTATCTATCTATCTATCTATCTATCTATCTATCTATCTATCTATCTATCTATCTATCTATCTATCTATCTATCTATCTATCTATCTATCTACAAAAAATCTGATAAGCTTACCAGCTGTACACGTAAAGTTAATAACTCTTATATGACATTGTCCTATCTATCTATCTATCTATCTATCTATCTATCTATCTATCTATCTATCTATCTATCTATCTATCTATCTATCTATCTATCTATCTATCTGTCTATCTGTCTGTCTGTCTGTCTGTCTGTCTGTCTGTCCGTCCGTCTATCTATCTATCTATCTATCTATCTATCTATCTATCTATCTATCTATCTATCTATCTATCTATCTATCTATCTATCTACAAAAAATCTGATAAGCTTACCAGCTGTACACGTAGAGTTAATAACTCTTATATGACATTGTCTTATCTATCTATCTATCTATATCTATCTATCTATCTATCTATCTATCTATCTATCTATCTATCTATCTATCTATCTGTCTGTCTGTCTGTCTGTCAGTGTGTCTGTCTGTCTGTCTGTCAGTCCGTCCGTCCGTCCGTCTATCTATCTATCTATTTATCTATCTATCTATCTATCTATCTATCTATCTATCTATCTATCTATCTATCTATCTATCTATCTATCTATCTGTATATCTTTCTGTGTTTAGAATATAAGGATTATAAAAAAAAACGATTCTGAAGAACACTAATTGTAGAAAACGTTTTCAGTTCACTGTGTGACGACATTAGTAAATTCACAGCATGTGTTTTTCTTATCTGTTTTCTGTTTTAATTGAATTATGTATTCTTCATGATATTATGTAATTCCTCTTGGTAATGTTTTGGAAATAACCAATAAGGGGATGAAAGAAAAAATATCAGTACTGACGGCATGTTAAGTAAACGAGGCGGGTGAGGAGGCGGGGGTGGGGGGGATGTCTTAATTAAACCGATACAGCAGGCAGGGGAAATAATACTTTCCTTTTAGTATCCAAAGAGTCTGTATTCGGCAGGCCCGTCAAAGGCAATCTTCGGGTGGAAAGATCCTTTTCTTAACTTTCCTCAACGCAACGATGAGACAGGAACTTTTTTTTGTAGAACGACGAAATATCTATCACTACTAGGACATCTTTTCTGAGAAGTATCTATTACTAGTCGAACATCGTGTCTCAGAAATATCCATCACTAGTGGAACATTGTTTCTGAGTATCCTGGATAAATAAAAAATTCAGCAGCGCCACCGGCAAAAAGAAATTCAGTATTCACTATTATTATTCCCATAATCGATCCACCACTAGTGTCAGTGAGTACAGCACAGAGTAATCATCATTGGTCCCTTTTATATGTATCCTTGAAGATGAGCCACTCAGTGAGGACGCCATTTTTGGAACTACAAAAAACCAAAATGCCAAAAGAGTCAGCGCTGACCTCGGCTCCAACTCTGTAGCTAAGGCGTCAAGCCTAACCAGAACACACAAAGTCTATGATAAGCTCACCACTGGCCGAGTAGACATAACGAAGAATCATCAATACTGTCCGTGCCAAGTTCACAGCTCACAGTGGTGCCATAGCACTATCTCAGTAGCTTCGGCACGTAATAGAACCGACCTCCATCGTGAAAAGAAATGACTGGCCTGTTCCTAATTTGTCATGTTCGTGTTTTCATTTTCGCACTGCACTCAGTCAAGTTTCGGAGAGCAAGCACAGGACAAAAACACTCTCAACCAAAACCAAATAGTAAACTACTCAGTGTGTAATATTTGAAATATGGATTAATAACAGGACCAAACAAACAGCAGCAACTATTCTGTCTACTGTATGAAAACATCTTTTCGAAAGAAACCATGAAACCTTCTCGAGGACTCGAATATTTGAAGAAAATGCATTCCGACAAATTAGACAAAACTTTAGCATATGTTCAGTCACTTCGAGAGAACTTTCAGAAGCGGAAAACATTAAGAAATACTTTCGCTAGCAAGTTACAAAACTCCTGTGATATTTTGGGGGCATCATACAGTATTTCTTTGCTGATTGCATGATCTGGTAAGCGTCATACTATTGGAGAACAGCTAATTCTGCCAGCAGTAAGAGATGTTCTGCCAGTTTTATACAAATCACTGGAACAAATTATTACAGCACTTCCTCTAAGTGATAATTCTGTTCAAAGAGAAGAAGAAATGATGAAATGGCTGACAATACTGAAGATACTTCGAGCAAGGACAAGAAAATCTGGCTTGCAGGTAGATGTCCACTCTTCCAAACAATGAAATTAACCTTATCAAAGTAAAGTCTGACATCTCCACAGTTCCGTAAAGTTAACGTATTCAGATATAACATAGTCCGGCTTGAGCTGTTCCAGTTTCTATGTATTGATGTTACCAATGAGGAACTGGGATCGATGGAAGAAGAACTGGTTTCACTCCAAAATGACGTTGAGTTGAGGTCCAATTTTTATTTTTATAATGTCAAGATGTTTGGTTACAGAAAAATATTTCTGAAAATTATCCTGCACGGTGAAACAAATCCATGTTTACTTTATTACCTTCTCGACGACGTGTTTAGTACAGCGCGGCTTCAGTGCAGTCACGAAGCTTCTTTCTAAACAGAGAAACAGACTGAAAGTTACTAAACGTGGAGATCTAAGACTTCCTCTTAGAACTGAGAAATACTAAGAAACATGTGTCCTGATATGAAACTAATCGAAAATAACGCAGTAGGTGAGTTTTAAAAGTACTCCATAATATTGTTATATAAATTATTGTGCTGACTTATGTTTCTAGTTGTGTAATGGATATCCTAGTATAATAAGCCATTGTACGAGTAGTGCATAAGGGGACGTTTAAGATGTGGCCTGAGAAAAAAAGATAGTGACAGGGAGAACAAGCACTGGAATAGATGTTAAACGCATCTTGTGTTTGCTTTTTTTACATTTAATATCTTTATTATTTTGAATCATTCTGACTTTATTTCTTCTTAATTTTCCCTTATCATTCTAAAACACATTTTATTTCTTCAAACTGAAGTCTTTCTTCAATTTCTTCTGAAAATCATCACCCAAATATAGAGAAGTCCTTGAAAGAACATTGGGAAAAGAAAACAAATCTCTTTGCACTAAAATATTTTGCTACGTCAGACTGTATTTGTTAAGAGTTATTGTCAAACTGATGTTCATAGTTTCATTTTATTTGAATTTCTGCCTTGTTAATACAACTACATTTGCTTTAGGTATCTCAACAGTTCTGAATAAGAGTCTACTTCATAAAATATTAGCCGATGGAGAAATGATATATTTTAAGAAAATATCACCATACAAAGATAATGCAATGTATTATACGTTTCGCAATTTCTTCCGATATTTAGTTGGTGTCTTTTTAGAAATATTTACTTTCTCTATTCGTTAATCACTACTGTTTTCCTATTAACAAACGCCAGTCGGCGCTGCACATTGTGATAAATGATTCTCCAACTTATAATTGTTATTTTATTCATGTGGATTTGATATGTTTTCATCAGATTAGATCTGTTCACACCATTAATGAATTAAATTCGAAAATTATTTCAAAAGTATATAATCATGGATTTTTAATCATTAAAAGTTTCCTTGTAACGGTACATGATATTTCTTACATAATCTAATGTGTAATCTTCTAGCCTTTCCATTAGAGCATTTGTACATTAAACCTACTACTTAAGAATATATTAATAATTTTTAAACTTCACGTACACTCAAAAACACGCTTAACAGCTGATAATGTAGGCAGAGAAGAATGTGTGAAAAAATTCATTTTCATAATATTTCTACCCATTATCTATCTATCTATCTATCTATCTATCCATCTATCTATCTATCTATCTATCTATCTATCTATCTATCTATCTATCTATCTATCTATCTATCTATCTATCTATCTATCTATCTATCTATCTATCTATCTATCTATCTATCTACCAAACCTTCCGTCAATTAATCCATTCATTCATCCATTCAAAATCCATTCTCCCATCCATTCATCAATCCACCACCCCATCTATCTATCTATCTATCTATCTATCTATCTATCTATCTATCTATCTATCTATCTATCTATCTATCTATCTATCTATCTATCTATCTATCTATCTATCTATCTATCTATCTATCTATCTATCTATCTATCTTTCTGTCTGTCTGTCTGTATGTATGTATGTATGTATGTATGTCTATGAAATTTATGCTGCTTTTAAAACATCTGATAATAAATATTAATGGAAAATATTTAACAACTCGTTTTCAACTGAATTTTTTTTCTCATTTCTTTTATATTTGCTAATCGAAATTTGTCTTCTTGCCATTTATTTTCATTTGTCTCTTGTTTATTATCTGGATTTGTTCCATATAGTTTTGTTAGTTTACTAAACGAAATGTTTTGGTTACTTTTAATTTCTCAGTGTATCATAACAGTTCAAGGAAATAAATTTCTTTCAGAAATGTGTTGCAAAACAAGAAAAAAAAAACAGCAAAAAGTAGCACCAAACTTGTCCACACATAAAATTACAAGTATATCATGTAATAATTTTCCTACAGGGGCACCTGAATATATTTCATCAAATCTCAGTTCATTGGAAGAATAAACAACATCAAAGAAATAATAATTTCCTGTGCGCCTAAATAAAACATGGAAACACAAAATATCTGCTGCACATTATTATGTAACTGTAATGTTATGTATTTAAATTGCTTTTCATTATTATTGCCTATTGTATGTACTTTTATATTTGTTTAATTCATACGCATTTATAGTCATGCCATGAAAACAGGAAAGAATGTTAATATAATATCGTTTCGATTTATTTTTGCACTTAAATTTGGCTGTTAGGCTTTCTTTGTTACAGCATAATCTGTACCCTTTACTGATAATACAGCCCAAAAAAATATTTTTGGTGCTTTGGTTTTTATGTCTGTTCCTGGGGTCATTTGAGGCGCTAATTCGGAAAACTGCATTGGATAGACAAAATCACCTCTGATTTCTTAGATATGGTTCTTCTTCTTCTGCGTTCGAGGATGTTGGTCACTTCATTCCTGATCCCTGTCGACATGGCAAAGCCCACAGTCCTCTCCAGATCCTGATAGGAGCCCCAAAGCTTTTGCCCCAAAACTTTTGCCCCAAACTTTTGTCTTCTGACCATGTCTCACGCTTAAAGTCTGCATGATTTGGGCACTCTTGTAGGATATGTTCTGGAGTCTGGACTCCACTGCCACATGGTCAATCGGTTGACACGGTTGAATTAATAAATTTTTGTCATCTCATTAACAAATCTCTTCTGAGGAAGTGGAATGTCATAAGGATTTGTTTTATCTGAATGGGAATGTATGTATTTAATCTACCTACATTTTTATGTGTACAATGACTTTTGTTTTACAACTATTCGTCTACTTCCTTTCCTACAATGCACACTGGCATACAAATGTCTAGGTCAAATTACGAAATTGTGTTTTGCTCTCTTTTACACAATTATGTGAAAAGAAATTTAACATGGTAAATCATGGTTTCGTAGGCTACATAAATTTATATTTCAAAGGTTTCTCAATCTGACATATTTAAAACAGGCGCGCTGGATAATAGTTATGACCGTATAGGAGGTCCATGAACATTCCCACTCATATCATTTCATTTTTGCAAATCTACCGTAGGTTATGGCTACTTCAAAACGGAGCTGCTCGAATCATCCCGATGTATTTTGTTATATTTGTGGAGAGTAAACACTGAAAGCAAGTAGGAAACCTTTTTCTGAGTTTGTAAAAAAGAGCTTATGTGGGTCATTTTGGTGTCAAGTTTGGAGATCAGGATAAACCATGGGCTACTCATATTATATGCATAACTTGGACGTAGAATTTGCGCCAGTGGACAAATGGAGACAGATGCCGCCTGAAATTTGGAGTACCAATGATGTGGAGGGAACTGAAAAACCACTTCGATGACTGTCATTTTTGTATTGTTAATATCATAGGCATCAAGTAGTCTTGCTCTGATCAACAACTTAGTATTGTGAATATCATAGGCATCAAGTAGTCTTGCTCTGATCAACAACTTCGTATTGTGAATATCATAGGCATCAAGTAGTCTTGCCCTGATCAACAACTTAGTATTGTGAATATCATAGGCATCAAGTAGTCTTGGCCTGATCAACAACTTAGTATTGTGAATATCATAGGCATCAAGTAGTCTTGCCCTGATCAACAACTTAGTATTGTGAATATCATAGGCATCAAGTAGTCTTGCCCTGATCAACAACTTAGTATTGTGCAAGGACATCGGAAATCGTGGGAAGAAAATTAGACTTTCAAAATATAAGTGAATGGCGTCTTTTCAAACGTAGTTAGAAGTGTGTTGTTTTATATAGCAGCAACAAATATGGTTCTTTTCCAGTCGATCATTTCACCAAGATGAAAGAAGACATTTGGGCATCTCTTTAGTCTTAGAAAAGATAACGTACCAAGGACATCAATGGGTGGTTTGTAACAATATTTACTATTCTGTTTAGATGAGATCACTTAAGATCGATTTTTTCTTGCTGATGTAAGGAAAATAATTAAACATTATTGTAGAGTCATGTATGTTTAAGTCCCTTAGATCTGAACTAAATACACTATTTCCTTTGTAAAGTTCACATAGTTCAGCATGTGAATAGTAGTAGTCTGTGTGTGTTTGTAAACAGCAGGTACAATTCTAATCACTTAGTGTTATTTTGCACGGAATTCTGAGAGAAAAGTTTCTCGGTTCTAGAAATTTTGAGCAGCTAGCGGAATTTCTCTCGATTGTTATGAGTTTTGTACGGGAATGTGAGAATTAACAGTCTAAATTTATTTTTAGGGTTTTATTTGAAAGTTTAGGGTACGAAAGTTCAGGGCATAAGACATGAATCTCGTGTTTTAGTGAAGCTCAGAACAGTTAACTTAATTTCACGGAGAGAATGTTCTGGAAGGCTGGTGGAGTAAATGGGGGTTATATAAAAGAACTCGGAGCTTATTAAGGCGAGTTATGATGACTCTATTCGGAGTATGAGGATCGTGTGATAGAAGCAATTCAGTGGCAGTTTTGTAGTGAATTCAGCCATGTTCTACTGGAGTGTGGTAGCGCTTGTGTTGTCCGTTCTAGGGCAAGGTTTTCCTTGTAATAGTATGATAGTAGTTGTGTTGTAGTGTCCTTTCTAGGACCAGAGCTTACTATTTGTGTTTTCTTATTCTGGACGAAGAAGTGTTATTCGCTCCAGACATTAGTAAGTACTGCCTTTTTGTAATTGCTTGCTGGCAGAATGTTTATTCATTATGGCATGGACTGCGTGCCCGGGAACTTTTTCATTTTATATTTTTTGTCATTACTGTATGACAACAGTTTTTCCTACCATCGTTATATCCATCATCTACATCTTTCGCATCAATAAATTTGTTGTCGATTGAATTTGAACTACACTCTTCACTGTTCTACGATTGAGTTACTGTTGGGTTTTAAGCTTGAAAATATGAAGTCGAAATGTTCTGTTGTTGCCCAGTGGAAGCAGGACTGTGCCTGTTCTCTGAGTGTATCACAGAACACAAATCATAGTCTCTCAGAACAATCTGTCTAATCTGATCCTGAGAGAGAGAGAGAGAGAGAGAGAGAGAGAGAGAGAGGAAGAGAGGGAGAGAGCTGTTCCTCTGGACCTTTAAAGTCAACAGATACGTCTTTTCTAGTGCCATATTTGCACGTTAGTATTCAGTAAATCACTAGAAACGGAATACGCCTTTAGGTTTGTGTATACTTGAAGATGGTTAATTTTCTTCTTTGTCAACAAAGTGGCTACACAAAGTATCCCTGCTTTTTATACCTTTGGGATAGTAGAGCCAAACATGAACATTGGGCAAGAGGGCCTCTGAGGACAGATATGGTAGTTAGAGGACAAAATGTAATCAATTAACCTTTGGTAGCACGAGATACAATCATACTGCCACCACTACACGGAAAGCTGGGTCTGATGTAAAGACTTTTAATACATAGTAATGAATACATAGTAAAATACATAGTAAAAGAATTGAATCCACAGTTCATAGCTTACCTAGACTAACCACTGAAAAACTGAAGGCAGTAATTTTCGATGTTCCACAGATCAGACAACTTATAAATGACCCACATTTCATAGCATCAGTGAATGAGATCGAATTATGTGCCTGGTCTTCATTTGTTCTTGTTGTGAAACGCTTTCTTGGCAACAAGAAGGCAGACAACTACACACCATTAGTAGAAGGTATGCTCCTTCGTTTCAACAGGCTTGTCTGTAACTTGAGTGTTAAAATCCATTATCTGCAAGGTCACTTAGATCACTCTCCAGGTGACTTGGTGACTTAAGCGAAGAGCAAGATGAAAGATTTCACCAAGATATAGAAATAATGGAAGCAATATACCAAGAAAGATGGGATACACACATGATGGAAGACTATTTTTGAAATCTTATACAAGATTATCTTGGCAAATTCTACTCTCTGAATTCTTACTAAATGAGCTTCTTGTATGTCGAATGAGTGGAAAGTTTGCATTATACACTTGTGCTTTTGGTAGGAAATAAGTAGATTTTCATGTAGTACACTTTTCTTTTAATTTGTAATAACTTTCCTTCACGCCTGAAGATATTAATTTAAAACTACATTAAAATATTCTCATTTGTTATGGACGGGCAGAGTGAAGAGTGGTATTTGGCATATGTTATAAATCTCGAAAGCTAGAGTTTAATATACTCAGGCCAGGTCTAACATTTGATTCATCGAAATGAATCTTGGGCAGTGTAATTAATAAAATATTTACTTCCCTACACTCAATAATCTGTTTTATGTAAGTGCATGAAATAAACTTAATAACATTCTCACATTCATTATAAACTGACAACTTTATAGAACAGCAATATAATAAATACAACAATCAAGCCATACGGCTTAATATTTGAGGCACCAAATGTGTGATCAGTTCTTTCGCACAAAAGGAACATGTGTTCCTTTAGTAACCAAGAATTGATCAGTTTTCGTCATATTTAATCCTTTCGCTCCTTTAATGAAAGGATTTGTAATTTGGTTTATGATTATTTAGTCGCGTGTAGTTTTTTTAAATTTTAAATACTTCCGTAAATTTAAATTATATAAGGTATATAATTTACATTAACTGTGTATCACATTATTTATTGCTGTGCTGTGTGTTTACCTGAACAGTGGTCCGTGCAGCTAGATTTATATTTCAAATAAGAATAAATATTTTATCTATCTATCTATCTATCTATCTATCTATCTATCTATCTATCTATCTATCTATCTATCTATCTATCTATCTATCTATCTATCTATCTATCTATCTATCTATCTATCTATCTATCTATCTATCTATCTATCTATCTATCTATCTATCTATCTATCTATCTATCTATCTATCTATTTATTTATATCTGTATACCGGTCTGTCTGTCAGTCCATCAATCCTTCTGGTCTGTGTCAGAAACTTTATTAATATAAAAATATTCTTCTAAAGGACACGAAGGGAAAGCATTTAAGAGCTATTTAGAAATTTTGATTTATTTCTTTTCCTGTAATTAATTTTTTTTCATTTTGTGTTCGTTTTAATTGTGCGTTATCTGCTGAACATTTGTTTTATTGTGCGTCGAGTTAAGTGTATAAACTAATTCATATAATTTACTTGTGTTTTTTCTTATTTAAGTCTAATTTGTTTTACATTTAATGTGTTAGTCTATGATCCAAGTCAAAGAAAAGACTTCCTTGAGGCATTCTTCTAATACAAGGATACAAAAATACGTAGAAACAGCAAAAATGTCCACACTTGATGGCACATATAAACAGATGAGTACCAGGCCATAAATATTATCTAGACAGATCTGAATTTATTTCATCAAATTTTATGAATGACATAAACAACAAAACAAATAAGGTGAAATATCACACACAAACACACACAGTGTAAAGAAACTCGGAGGTATTCGTAAAAAAAAGGACAATATATGAAAGACATGGCAAGTGAGATGCAGACGTGCCATCAAAATAAGAAAAGCAGAGAATTCTATAAAGAACTCTAAAGAGTAAAGCAACGGTATAAACAATCTCTACCGAGCTTGAAGGATAGGATGGAGACATGATGAATAATGAAGATAAAATATATATCAATGAAACGAACATTTTGAAAAACAACTAAACTGTGTAGAGCCTATAAACACATTACCATGGGAAAAATACAAACTTGTGAAGCTGAAATTGAGGAACCAGACCTAAAAGAAGTTATATACAGTATCACGCTGCTACGATACAATAAAGCAAAGGGTTCAAATGGAATTACTGCAGAAATGATTAAGGATGGAGGTCTAAATCAACGTAAACAGATTTTATTTGCGTACTAATACAACAGGTATGGAAAGACCAAAAAAAAACAACTCCCTAGTGAATGGAAAGAATCATTACTGATTCCAATGTTCAAAAATGGCGATAAGAGCAGAGAGATATTCTTACTATAAACAAGCAACAAAATACTATTTATTATACTTTAAATAGGTTAAAAACATATTCGACAACATACTGGAATAATACGAAGCAGGGTTTAAGAAAAATAGATCAACTGTAGACCAAATATTTTATATAGTCGACAAAGCAGACACGTATTGGGAGTATGGGAAAAAAGTACATACTATCTTCACTGCCTTCAAGAACGTTTATGACAGCATTGACGGGAGCAGCTTATAAACTATTCAGTTTGATCAAACTATACATGGAGGATGCACAAAATATAGTAATATATAAAGTCAGAAAGTCAGAACCTTTCTATATAGGAACTAGTTTAAAACAATGTGATACTTCTTAATACTAGAAAAGATGATCAGAAAAGTGAAAGCAGAAAACATACAGAAAAATATGCTAAAATACTAGAACGACATCGGCCTAGTGGGGGAAACTATGTCAGAAGTTATCATTGCCTGCATACACCTGAGAGATGTGGCACTAAAAGTGAGCTTGACCATTAAACAAAATCATTCATTTGCATGTCCCTTGCGGAACTTTGCCTCCCTAACAGCACTCCTGTAGGCCTCTCGGTTCTGAGCAAGATGGCCTGCTGCTGATGAGTCAAAGTGCAGATCATCAACGGTGTCTCGCAGCCTTCTTCGCCTTGGTCTTCCTCTCTTTCTTTTTCCCATTATGTATCCTTCCAAAACAGTTTTCTCTAGATTGTGTCCAAAATATTTAAGTTTTATCTCTTTAATCTTCTTTACTAGCCAGACTTCTTCAATATTAAATTATTGTAGTATAGATATATTTGTTCTCTTTTGTGTCCATGATATTTGAAGAATTCATCTGTAGCATTTACATTCAAAAGCAATTATGTGTTTCTCAGCTGTTTTGTTAAGTGTCCAGGTCTCACAGGCATGTGTTGTGATGGGAAAAATGCATGCCCTTAAAAATCTTAGTTTTGTAGTAATGTCTGTTCCTCTCCACAGATTCTTTAGTTGTTTTAATTTCTGAAGGAAGATAGATGTCCTCCTTTTAATTTCCCTCATTGTAACTCCATTATTAATTAGGAGTGAACCATTTATTCAAAATTATCCACTTCTTACAGTTTTTCCTCATTGATACATATATCAGCTGCCTTGTTTGTTTTGTCAAGTGTCATAAATTTAGATTTCTTGGCATTAAGATAGAAGTTTTGCTCTTCACTATTCTTACGGACTGACATAATTAGTTTTTCCATTCCTTTTTGTGCTGTGGACAGTAATACTGTGTCCTCAGCATATCTAATATCTGGTATTTCATAACCTCCAATTGTTATGGCATCGTATTATTCTTTGTCTACATCTTCTCTAACATTCCTCATTATATTTTCAGTATACAAGTTAAATACGTAAGGCGACAATATGCATCCCTGACGGACCCCTTGTTTTATGTCAAACCAGGTTGTGTTTTCACCGATGTTAATTGTATGAAATGTGTTGGAAATCCCATTTTTTCCATTATTTCTCTAAGTTTCTGGTGTTGTACACAATCAAATGCCTTTGAGTAGTCTATAAAGGCTAAATTTAGATTCACATTAAACTCTCTTCATTTCTCTACTATTAATCTTTTATTGAATATATGATCTATCGATTCCCTTCCTTGCCATACTGACTTCTTCTGTTTTCTTACGAAGTCTAAAAACAGAGTAAATGAAGATATCAAGAGACCAGAGGGAGAAGATCCAGATTATATAAATTAGGAAAACATAAATACACAAATATCTATGCACAACCTTCGACAGAAGGAACATAGTAAGCGAAGAAATTAAAAGCAGAGTACAGTTAGGGAATAAATTATAAATCGTCTTGCTCTACCAGTATGTAGAAAGTAGATATTGAATGTGAATTGTGTTAGTTAAGGGGAACAATCTTGGAAAAAAGTAATTGTGTAAGAGTTATTCACTGGACGGACTAATTTTAGAAACTGAGCGCCGGTTACCTGGGTAGGGGTATCCCCTGTCAAAGGAGAAGTAAGACGCCTCCTTACCTCCGTCAGTCTAAGGGACACCCTTGGGCAAGGTGGAGTTCCCGCATAGCCCCCCGATCAGGGTGACGTGAAGCCATGGGAGCAGGTGGTGGATGGAATGGAAGAGCAGCCTACAGATAATGTTGGTTATTGTCACCATTCTATGATGGTAGGCAGATGATCTCAATGTAGGGACAATGTCTACGATCAAAGACTAGTACAGTCATTGCCCGGAAGGAAAGTAATGGTAAACTATCTCCTGAAAATATACCAAGAAACACAAACAACAACATGGAAAGTCAAACAGGAAAAAGATTTGGTAGTGAGTCCCTCAGACCAGATAGGTATAATGTTAACACTGGAGAAGAGTGTGAGACAGAGGTCAGTATTAGTAATTGTGATGACGGACAAAATCCTGACGGTGTTACTAAGGAAAACCCCTGCATCAAACTAAAAAAGAAAACTAAGAGTAGGAACATGGAATGTACGAAGTATATATGAAGAAAGTATCAAATAATAAGTGATGAGATAAAAAGAACTGGGGTATACATTTTGGGAATCTGTGAACAATGATGGAAAGGATCAGGACACTTCAAGAGCGAGAAAGATAATATCTTTATATACTCTTGTGGAGAATAAGGAGGAAAGAATGGAGTGATTTTTTACTTGGACCAGTTATTACAAAAGCATTACTAGATTACAATCCAGTAAGTGATATAATCCTCACTATACGACTTAAGGACACTCCTATAAATTTGATAATTATCCAGATATATGCACCTACATAAGCAGCAGAAGAAGAGGAAGTAGAAGAATTTTATAACACACTGCAAACGACGATAGACCAGGTACGGGAAAATGATACCGTATTAATAATGGAGGATTTTAGTGCAAAGATTGGTACAGAAAGAGCAGAAGATGAAGGACATTTTGTAGAGAAATTTAGCATAGGACATAGAAATGATGCAGGTGACAATCTAATGGCTTTTTGCATGGAAAATGAGCAAATGATCGCTAATACACTTTTTAAACACCTTCCAGAAGACTTTACACATGGACATCACCTGATGGGAAAACCAACAATCAAACAGATTACGTTTTAGTGCAAAGAAGGTGGAGATCAAGTATAACATCAGCAAAAACTTTACCAGGTGCTGATTGTGACACGGACCATGAGTTATTAATAGCAGACATGAAGAAAAGGATAAAAAAGACAGTTGCAGGATCAAGACTACTCCGATTTGATCCTGCAAAACTACCAGAACAATACGGTATAGAAGTGAAGAACCTTTTATAAATCCCGATGGCTGTACAGAAGGAGATAACATCAGATGATTTGGCTACTCAGGCCAGAGATATTTAATAAGAACAGCTAAAGACATGGTTCCAGTAAAGAACACACAAAAGAATGGATGGATTATAGCAGGCACACTAGAACTTTTAAAACGATGTAGAGAAATGAAGATGCATTGGAAAGTGACAAACAACAACAAAGAGAAATATAAATCTTTAACAAAAGAAATACGAAGAAAAATAAGAAAAGACAAAAAACAATACATATAAGATTGCTGTTAAAGAATAGAAGGACATCAGAAGTGTGGAAAAGATAGTGAAATATTTAAAGAAATGAAGACATAGACGAGAAATGTCACACATAAGCTAAATGTAATTTTGACAAGATGGGGAATACCTTGACAGAGACAGACGACTTTCTAGAAAGATGGAAGGAATATTGCAGAGGAATGTATGAAACAATTGACAATTGAATGTGAAAGCAGAAATCAACAGTGTGAATTACTATTGGAGGAGAAAGAACCCGAACCGACAATAGAAGAAGTTTACGGGCAATAAAGAATCTGAAGAATTGTAAATCACCAGGATGTGATGAGATAACAGCTGAATTTATTAAAGCAAGAGGAAAGGAATGTGCAACAATCTATCATGCACTATGTAAAAAGATATGGCATTCAGGTATTCGGCCAAAAGAATGGAAAGAACTGTATTCATACCACTGCCAAAAAAGGGTAACCTGAAATTATGCACAAACTACAGAACTGTTGCCCTGATTAGTCATGTCAGTAAAATTCTTTTAAAAATCATAATGGGTAGACTTCGTACGAAAATGAAAAAGTCAATATGGTCCAAGCTGGTTTCAGGCAAGGAAGAGGATTAAGAGATCATATATTCAATAAAAGATTAATAATAGAGAAATGCAGAGAGTTTAATGTGAATCTATATTTATCCTTTATAGATTACTCAAAGGCATGTGATTGTGTACAACACCAGAAAGTTTGGGAAGTAATGGAAAAAATGGGATTTCCAAAGCATTTGATACATTAACATCACTGCTGTATCTAGACCAACAAGCAGCAGTAAGAATAAATGGTGAAACAACAGCTTGGTTTGACATAAAACAAGGGGGTATAGCTGTAAAATGAATGGAAAACAGTATTTCCATGTACTTCCGTATACTTATTATGTTTCAAAGTATAACTAAATGAATGAAAATTTCATAAATGCAGAGTTTTTTAGGAAAAAAGAAGTAATGTGATGTTTTTAGACAATGACTGTGCCCAGCTCACCATCGGCTAGGTCTAGATATGCACTACTTACCATCTGAGATGTCTAGATCTACTTGTCGATCTCGTATTGTGATTCTGTGTTGCATTCTCGCTAAATTAATGTCTGAAATAACATCCTAACTACTTATCCAGTCGTCTAATACGTCTAAATCTACTTAGGATACATTCTAGAGCAGTGAGGTGGTCACAGACCATGTCCATACTCCTATCTACATCATCAAAAGTTGAAAATTGTCGATGTTTCTCTTCCTTTTTCTCGCTCGGCATGGCTCGTAAAAATGGACTTTTCCACTATTTTGGAAAGTGCCACCGGAAACGCGCACGAAATATGTATAATCTAACTGTTACACCGGTTGGTTTTATTGAAACAAACCAAAGTCGAATTTTCGACCATGGCACAAAACGGAAGAGCCGGAAGTGTAGAAAATCCGACCAATGGCTTTGTAAGAATTAATTTGTATACTGAAAATATAATGAGGAATGTTAGAGAAGATGTAGACAAAGAATAATACGATGCCATAACAACTGTAGGTTATGAAATACTAGAGAATAGATATGATGATGACACAGTATTACTGTCCACAACACGAAAAGGAATGGAGACACTAATTATGTCTGTCCGTAAGAATAGTGCAGAGCAAAACCTCTATCTTAATGCGAAGAAAACTAAATTGATGACAACTAACAAAAAAACAGGGAAGCTGATATTATATATATATATATATATATATATATATATATATATATATCAATGAGGAAAAACTGGAAGAAGTGGAGAGTTTAGAATATCTTCGATCACTGCTAACTAATAATGGAGATAAAAGGAGGAAAATTAACAGGAGAACATATATTGCTCTTCAGAAAGTAAAATAACTAAAGATTCTGTGGAGAGGAACAGACAGAACTTCAAAACTAAGATTTTTAAGGGCATGCATCTTTCTCATCACAACACATGCCTGTGAGACCTGGACACTTACCAAAACAGCTGAGAAACACATAAATGCCTTTGAATGTAAATGCTACAGATGAATTCTTCAAATATCATGGACACAAAAGAGAACAAATATATCTATACTACAAGAAATTAATATTGAAGAAGTCTGGCTAGTAAAGAAGATTAAAGAGATAAAACTTAAATATTTTGGACACATTAAACGTCATGGTAATCTAGAGAAAACTGTTTTGGAAGGATACATAATGGGAAAAAGAAATAGAGGAAGACCAAGGCGAAGAAGGCTGCGAGACATCGTTGATGATCTGCACTTTGACTCATCAGCAGCAGGCCATCTTACTCAGAACCGAGAGGCCTACAGGAGAGCTGTTAGGGAGGCAAAGTTCCGCAAGGGACATGCAAATGAATGAATGAGCACAGAGCTTATCGGGAAAACCCCTCCCTCTGAATGTTGCTGGGTTGGCACTCGACATGAAAAGAAGATATATATATATATATATAGGAGACTTCCGGATGACGGTTATCTTATATCTTACATCCTTCCCTTGCCGTTAAACATCACATAGGGCCCGCATTGTATTTCGCCAAGATGTCCTGTCTTCAGAGAGTTTTTCAATCTCATTAAGGGATGTTATGCCTATTGAATTGGCTTCTCTTTACATTGTCTTCTTTAGAGTTTCACGTGGTCGACCTGTTTTTCTTCGCCCTGTTGTGTTCTATTTGATAGCTTGTTTGGGGGTTCTCTGATTGTTTCTTCTCATTACATGACCGACATATATCCATCTTCTTTTTCTGATCAACCATCAGACACATTGTTGTTTGTTCATCTGTCTTATCTCTGTGTTGTTCTTGAATTCATTTCACTTTATACCGAGTGTTTGCCTTAGGCATTAGTTTTCGAGTCTAGTTTCTTGTCTATTTCTTTAGTTATTTTCCAGCTTTCGCATGCATAAATGAGTGTGGATATTACGTTTGAATTGAATAATCTTAACTTGGTTTTCGTACTTATAACTTTTGAATGAAATATGTACTCAAGGTTCATGAAGGTCAGTGCTGCTTTGGCAATTCGAATTCTAACTTCTTTTCTAGTGTCACCATTGTCGTCTATATAGCTGCCGAGATATGCATAATGGTTTACTTCTTCATCAGCTGTTCCTTCTACGTATATTTGTCATTTGTTGTTAATGAGAACTTTCATTATTATTGTTTATCTTTGTTAATTTCAGGTCCTATTTTACTAGCCATTGAAGACATGGTATCTGTTTTTACTTGCATTGATTTCATATTATCGCTGATAAGAGTTATTTTATCTGCAAAGTCAAAATCTTCCAGTTGGGTCTCACGACCCAATCAATGCCCGTTTTAACTTGGCAATATTTTTTCATTGTGAAGTCAATTGCAATTCCAAAAAAGCGTGGGCTATAATATACATCCTTGTTTCACGCCTGTTTTAATCTGAAACCATTCACTCAATCCTTCGTCTGTATTGACTGCACAAAGATATCCCTTCTAGAGGTCACTAATGATGTTGGCAGTATTAGATGGTATTCCATATATTCTTAAAATCCTTCATAATGATTCTCTGTGTATACTATCAAATGCCTTTTTAAAATATATGAAGTTCAGATTAATGGTCATTGCTTTTCAATATGTTCCTCAAGTATTATTCTTAAAGATCTGGTCGAGACAGCTTCTCCCTTTTTACAATTGTGCCTGTTCCTCTCTCACTGTACAATCCACTATGTCTTGAATTCTATTCAGAATAGTTTTGCAAAATACTTTTGACACAATATAGCTTTGCAAAATACTTTTGACACAACTTATAGTAAGGTTATTCCTCTCCAGTTGTTGCAATCGCTAAGCTTGCCTTTTTTTCGGTATTTTAACAATTCATTTTTTCATTTAGAAGGGAATTTTTCTTCTTTCCAAACTTTATTAAACATTCTCTGTAGTTCTTCCATGTTGTCTACATTAACAGCTTTTAATATTTCAACTGTCTTTTCACCTTTATCTGCAGCTTTGTTGTTAGCCATTAGATTCACTGCTGTTTCAGTTTCATGCAATGTAATTTCATTTAGGTTTACATTTAGTTGTGGGAATGATAAATCAGTTCCAAGGTCTATCATTCTTTTGAATGTGGTCGATTAAGTAATTCTTGGAAATGTTCGGTCCATCTATGCTTTTGGTATTTACTTGATGTTAAAAGTGTGCCAGTTTTGCTGAGGATTGATCTTTATTTGGATGGATGACGTCTATGGATGGAAGAAAAGATTTAGGTCATAGAAGGTTATATCATATTATATCACCTTATCTTCCTCATATTAGTTTGTTCATATCCGTTGGTTCTTCATAACGTTAATTGTTAAGTCATTTTGATTGCCAGACTCAGTTTTGTGACCTTGTTGTTCCGGTGTTGGATCGCCTGGGTTGTTGTTTGTTCTTAGGATGTAGCCAGGATGCAACGTCTGAGAGATTTAAAAGATAGTTCAATCTGAACTTGAACTTCACAATTATAACATTAGACACCTTTTCCTGACAGCAGCAATTATAAAAGGGTTATCTTTCTACTAGTGAGAGGCTTACCACCACTTTTTTTTCTTCTTGTAAAGTAAGTGAAAGGAGAGGGCGCTCACGCGTAAATTGTAACACCTGCAAAAATCCCAAAATAATGTCCCTGTGTTCCAGTATGGTTCAAGTATAGGAGAAGTAATTAAGGATGAACATTTTTAATTCTGTGGGATAGAATAGATCGATAACTGTTGTTTTTTTTTAATTGATAGCTGCAGGATGAATGTGTGCTGTACCTGTAGCTAGGCTGTAGGATAAATGTGTGCTGTACCTGTAGCTAGGCTGTAGGATGAATGTGTGCTGTACCTATAGCTAGGCTGTAGGATGAATGTGTGCTTTACCTTTAGCTAGGGTGTAGGATAAATGTGTGCTGTACCTCTAGCTATGCTGTAGGATGAATGTGTGCTGTATCTTTAGCTAGGATGTAGGATGAATGTGTGCTGTACATGTAGCTAGGCTGTAGGATGAATGTGTGCTGTACCTGTAGCTAGGATGTAAGATGAATGTGTGCTGTATCTGTAGTTAGGCTGTAAGATGAATGTTTGCTGTACCTGTAGCTAGGCTGTAAGATGAATGTGTGCTGTACCTGTAGTTAGGCTGTAAGATAAATGTGTGCTGTACCTGTTGCTAGGATGTAAGATGAATGGGTGCTGTACTTGAAGCTAGGCCGTAGGAAGAATATGTGCTGTACTTATAATAAATGTTTAATGTACTTTCACCTAAACCAAGTTAAGACTATTCAATTCAAATGTAATATCCACTCTCATTTATGCATGTGAAAGCTGGAAAACAACTAAAGAAATAGAAAAGAAATTAGACTCTTTTGAAATAAATGCATAAGGAAAATACGCGGCATCAAGTGGAACGAATTCAAGAACAATGCAGATATAAGACAGATGACTGAACAACAATAAGTCTCATGGGTGATCAGGAAAAGGAGATGGATATATGTTGGTCACTTGATGAGAAGAAATGATCAGGGAATCCCAAAACAAGCTATCAAATGGAACACAACAGGCCGAAAAAAAAGAGGCAGACTGTGTGAAGCTCTGAAGAGGACATTGTTAAGAGAGGCCAAATTAACATGCATAAAATCCTTTGATGAGGTTGAAAGAGTCGCCGAAGACAGGAAAAATTGGCGAACTACTTTGCGAGCCCTATGTGACGTTTAACGGCACGGGAAGGATATAAGATAAGATAAGGTAAGTACTTTCACCTAGGCTGTAGGATGAATGGTTGCTGTACTTCCAGCTAAGCTGTAGGATGAATGGTTGTTGTGTTAGCACTAGGCTGTACGATGAATGTGCCCATACTTAGAATGAATGTGTGCTGTACTTTGGATTAATGTGTGCTGTATCTAGGATGAATGTGTGCTGAACTTTGGATAGAATGTGGTTTGTACTTTGGATTAATGTGTGCTGTATCTAGGATGAATGTGTGCTGCACTTTGGATAGAATGTGGTTTTTACTTTGTATTAATGTGTACTGTAATTGTAGCTAGGTTGTGGATTGAATGTCTGTTGTACTTAGGATGAATGTATGCTGTATTTGTAATTAGGCTATAGTATGAATGTGTGCTGTACTTTTGATGAATACGTGCTGTGCTTGCAGCTAAGTTGTGGGATGAATTTGTTGTGTACTTAAGATGAATGTGTGCTGTACTTATGATGAATGTGTGCTGTACTTGTAGCCAGGCTATAGGAAGAATGTTTCTTGCACTTAACTAGTGCCGTACACGCAGCTGCTCTGTAGGATGAATGAGTGCTGCACGTACAGCTAGGGTGTAGGTTGAATGTGCGCTGTACTTTAGATGAATGTATGCTGTAGGATAAATGTGTGCTGTAATTACGATGAATGTTTACTGTATTTGTAGTTAGGCTGTATATGAACGTGTGCCTTACGCAGGATGAATGTTTGCTGTGCTAGCTGTAAGACTGTAGGATAAATGTTTGCTGTACTTAGGATGAATGGGTGTTGTACTTGCAGCTAGTCTGTTTGACGAATGTCTGGTGTACTTGCAGCTAGTCTGTTTGACGAATGTCTGGTGTACTTGCAGCAAGGCTGTTTGACAAATGTCTGGTGTACTTGCAGCTAGTCTGTTTGACGAATGTCTGGTGTACTTGCAGCAAGGCTGTAAGATGAATTGGTGATGTACTTGAATCAGGGTTGTAGGATGAATTGGAGATGTACTTGAATCAGGGCTGTAAGATGAATTAGTGATGTACATGTAGCTAGGCTGTAGGATGAATGTGTACTGTACGTGTAGCTAGGCTGTAGAATGAATGTGTGCCGTGCTTGTAGCTAAGCTGTAGGATGAATGTGTGCTCTAATTGTAGCTAGGCTGTAGAATGAATGTGTGCCTTGCTTGTAGCTAGGCTGTAGGATGAATGCGTGTTGTACTTGTAGCTATGCTGTAGGATGAATGTATGCTATGCTGTAGGATGATTGGGTGCTGCACTTGAAATTTTGAATATCACGGAAAAGGTGTTAGGAAAATTCGGGAAGCCTATGGTAAGGTGAGCGTGCTCGTCGTAAAATTCACGAGCTGGAAACCTCGGGAAAGCCCCTTGAATGCGTAGTGAAGAGCTGCAATATATAAAACCGCTGGAAGGGACGAAAATGACAGAAAGAAAAGGAGAAATTATGACTAGAAAATGAAGAAAGAACTTGCTAGAAGTCATGTAAGGAATTCATTAATCTCGTCGGAGCTGGACGAAATGTTTGGTGAGGAATGTCATTCGAAATATAAGGATACTAGCTTGTTTTTCTGTCCTTGTGAGGACAAAAAAGTGGTTCTTTCTAGTAGTTTAGAGTAGAGGGTAGATTGTTATTTTTTTAGCCTTATCCTTCTCAGGACTGGCTCTCTTATAAAGTGATTCTGATGTTTTCTGAGACTCTGTTAGAATGAATTTTAAGCATCTGTACTGCTTCCAGTGGCGAGATGATTCTCGTCAGAACTGTTCCTTATATGTACTTTTAATATTCGTATTTTAATACTTGATTTTATTCCATTCTTCATGGTAATCATCAGCATCATTTCTCACATAAAACTTAATGGTTCTTGGAAATTGGAAATTGGCCGACTCTGTTTACAGTAAATGAATATTTCTTGTGCGGTGCTGTTGTATGACTGATTGGTTTTTATTCAGTTGTGCGGCCTAAGGATATCTTCTGTTTGTGAAGAACCGTTGAAAACCTGGTGGGATTTGTTGCTTTACGTATAGTTAAGTAACTCTGTGGTTTATTCCAGTTTTGTAATAGTTATAAAACGTTCTCTTAATAGAATATACTACGAAGAGGTAAAGAAATAATAGTTGTGTCCTAACAGAAGCTGATAACTCAAGGAAAAGAGGAAAAAGAAAAGGCTTCCAACATCACAAGTGCATACTCCAATTTTGCACAAACTTAAGTACTAGAGGAACTAGGCCCTATAGGTTCAATGCGTGTTAACCAAAACTATAAAATAAGAATCTGCAAAATTATAATAAGACCAATCAACATGTATGGATCAGAAAAATGAAATACAACAAGAAAGATGAACAACAATTGCAGATCTTTTAGAACAAATTCCTAAGAAGATTCTTTGGGCCGATAAAGGATACTAACAGTGGAGAACGGAGAGCTAGAAAGAACACTGAACTGAACAGTTTATTCGTAACAAATTATATAAATGTTCGAAATTGGAACAGACTGTGCTGGTTCGGTGATGTAGAAAGAATGGAAGAGAACACCAAACGAAAAATATGTATGCACAAGAGATGAGGGAAACAAGACCAAGGGTAGACCAAGGCAGAGATGAAAAGATACCACAGAGGAGGATATACAAGATATTGGTGTTACCAATTGGAGAAAGAAGATTTAGAAATAGAAAGGAATGAAGGCGAACTTTATCTGCAGCAAAGAGCCTTAATGGCTTGTAAAGTTGAAGAAGAAGAGGAAGCAGAAATAGAAGAAGATGCAAAAGAAAGTATCAGATACATTATTAGGAAAGTGTTATTTTATATGTTTAACTTCTTTTATTACTGTAATTCATATATTATTTCTATGGTGTCTTGAAAACATAGGCACGCCTTGTTAATGAAGTTTCTTTTCTATTTGTTTTTACATTCCCTAAACTCAGTTAACTTTATAAAAATATAATTTATTTCTCTTCGTTAATCTCTTATTCATTCTTGGCTTTCAGTCTGTTGCTTTATGAAGAACTGACATGTTTTTACAACATTTAATTTGTTCCAACGTATAATGACGGCAGTCTGGTAATCGATAACTGCTTCATTGCTACTAACTCGTATATATTTATTGATTTTGGTTTTCGTTTCAGGGTGACGTACAAGATGGCGGGAGCTTTTTAACGCTCTCTCTGACATACTTGCTTATGAGTCTACTGCGTTCCCACACATCGTAAAACGAGGGTTGGGCGTGAGGCCACAACCTCATCCTGAGACCCATCCAGAGGCGACTCTAGATTGGAAAAAAACCCTGCCGTTATGGAATCTCGCAAAAGTTGAAACCGAACATCAAGGATACCAACTCTGCATGAATGAAAAGTCATCTCCCCCAAATGCATAACAAAAATCGGATTTTGGAATGTAAGAACCATGGCCGTAACAAAAACAAAACTAGTCAGGTAATACAAGATATGTATAGATATCACCTGGAAGTGGTGGGCATCAGTGAAATGCCATGGCTATAAACAGGGAAAAGAACGGTCTAAAACCGTAAATTAATAGTATATTCCTGCAGAGACGATGGGAATACCAAAAAGGAGTGGGTATGTATGTCATCTGCGGCAGCAAATAGCCTTTCAGAATGGGAACCAGTGAACAGTCGTATGATAAGAGCACGATACAAAATAAGGCACGGGAGAATGACAATCATACAATGCTATGCACCCACGAACAATGCAGATGATGAAATAAAAGACGATTTCTATTACCAACTACAACTACTCATCAACAAAGTACGTGAACACAATATCTTAATTGTCATGGGAGACTTCAACGCCAAGGTAGGAAAGGATAATACTGACGTCGAAAAAGTGATGGGGAAAGAATGAATTGATGCAATAAATCAGAACGGAGAAAGGTTAATTGAAATATGTCAAAAAGAAGGCATGGTCATTGGAGGAACAATATTTCCACACAAAGAGACCAATAAAACAACATGGATATCTCCAGATGATAGAACAAGAAACCAGATAGATTATTTTTGTATTAGAAACCAATTCAGAACATCTCTGATAGATGTACGAGCATATATGGTTGCAGATGTCAACAGTGATCACACCCGAACTTTGGTATTCTTGGTATTTCCCATAGTCTCTGCCCGAATATATTATTAACTTATGGTTTTCCGCCCTTCGAGAGGATATGAATTAAACTGAAAAGCCAACACAAGAAATCAATGCCCAGAAAGATAAACAGTCACAGCCTAGAAGACGAAGATATCAACAGTAATTTCAATCTGGAACTTACCAAACATTTCGCAGCACTCAAAGAGGTAGATGAGACAGATATAGGTGAATTATGGAATTCATACTGCACAGCCATAATCACGGCAGCAAAAGCAAGTGCTGGACTGCAATCAACAAGTAGAAAAGCATGGATATCAGATAACACATGGAAATACATACATGAAAGAAGAGCAGCCAAATTAGCTATTTTGAATGTAGAGACAGATCTTGGAAAGGTTTTGGCAAAAGAAACATACAGAGAACTAGACAATAAAGTAAAAAGTTCAGCTAGAAGAGACAAAACAGAATATATGGACAATATGGCAAAAGAAGCAGAAAATGCAGCAAAAACAGGAGACAGCAAAACTCTATATAACATACAGAAGAAACTAACAGGTACTATTACCTCCAGAGAAAGACCAGTCTTTAGAAAAATAGGCAACGTATTAACATCAAGTAAAGACCAAAAGCAAAGATGGGCAGAACGCTTCCAAGAAATACTTAATCGACCAACCCGAATGAAGTAGTAAATCTTGAAATCGATTTACCAGTCCCACAACTAAATGTCAACTTAGATGAAGTTACACTGAAAGAAATTGAAACAGCAGTGAATCTAATGGCTAGCAACAAAGCTACAGGTGAATATGAAATAACAGCCGAAATGTAAAAAGCTAATAACAGTGAGAACATGAGCCACTGTTTAATAAAATTTGGAAAGAAGATAAAGTCCTTTCTAAATGGAAAAAGAGCATCATTATTAAAATACCTAAAAAAAGGCAACCTCAGTGACTGAATAATTGGAGGGGTGTGACCTTGTTATCAGTTGTGACAAAGGTGTTTTGTAATGTAATTCTGAATAGAATTACGGATCTAGTGGATACTGCAATGAGAGAAGAACAAGCAGGATTTCGAAAAGGGAGAAACTGTCTCGACCAGATCTTTACTCTAAGAATAATACTTGAAGAACATATTGAAAAGCAGAAACCATTAATACTGAACTTCATAGACTTAAAACATTTGATAGCATACACAGAGATTCACTGTGGATAATGTTAAGACTACATGGAATACCACCTAAAATTGTCAACATCATTAGAGATTTCGACAACGGATATGTTTGTGCAGTCAAGACAGAAAAAGGAATGGGCGAAAGGTTTCAGACTGAAACAGGCGTGAAACAAGGCTGTATATTACACCCATTTCTTTTTGGAATTGCCATAGACTTTATAATGAAAAGATGCTGTACAAGTAAAACAGGCATTGATTGGGTACATGGGACCCACATAGAAGATCTTGATTTTGCTGATGACATAACTCTTATCAGTGACAATGTGAAATCAATGTAGGAAGAAACAGATCCCCTGTTTTCCTTGCCTAGCAAAATGTGTCTTGAAAATAACAAAGACAAAACAAAAGTAATGAAACTTCTCATTAATCAAGAAGGAAAAATATACGTAGAAAGAACAGCTGTTGATGAAGTAAACCAATTTGAATAGCTTGGCAGCTACATAGACCAAAATGGTGACACCAGGAAGGAAGTTATAATTAGTATTGCAAAAAACAGCATTGCCCTTAAAAAATCTTGAGAACATATTTCATTCAAAAGTTATAAGCACAAAAAAACAAGTTAAGATTATTCAGTTCAAATGTCATATCCACTTTCATTTATGCATGTGATAGCTGGAAATCAACTAAAGAAATAAATAAGGAATTAGACCCTTTTGAAAACAAATGCCTCAGCAAAATACTTGGTATAAAGTGGAACGAATTCAAGAACAACAAGAGATAAGACAGATGAGCAAGCAACAACTGCCTCATGGGTGATCAGAAAAAGAAGATGAGAAGAAATAATCACAGAATACCAAAACAAACTATCAAGTGGAGCACAACAGCCTCAAGAAAAAGAGGTCAACCACGTGAAACTCTTAAGAGGACATAGTTAAGACAAGCTAGTTAAGTTGGCATAACTTAATGAAGTTGAAAGACTCACCGAGAATAGGAAAACTTGGCAAACAACTATGCGAGCCCTATGTGACGTTTAACGGCACGGAAAGGATGTAAGATGTAAGATATATTGATTTTAAATATTTTTGATTATTAAGGTGTACAATAAACAATCTCAGGTTATGATTTTGTTTACATGATTCTACGCGTTCAGTGTCGGTTCGTCCCATTACGTCTAGTTTATGAATAAATTTACAATGACAAAAAATATCTGTATATCTTAGAAGAAAATTTACCACCTGGATATATAGAGAATAATGTGTGTCAAACAGTCACTTTCAAATAGTACTACTCATCTATCTATCTATCTATCTATCTATCTATCTATCTATCTATCTATCTATCTATCTATCTATCTATCTATCTATCTATCTATCTATCTATCTATCTATCTATCTATCTATCTATCTATCTATCTATCTATCTATCTATCTGCCTGCCTGCCTCCCTGTCTGTCTGTCTGTCTGTCTGTACACACATATATGTATGTGGCCCCAAGTTTTCTTTTTTTAGGCTAGCATTTCAACCTGATCAAGTGTGCCCGCTAAACTGGATTCTTTAAACAATGACCCATTTAGATTTTCACACGGTCATCCTCTTTTTCTTTTGCCTCCTATGCTGCACTTGATAGCGTGTTTTAGAATTTTCTGACTGTTTCTTCTCATCACGTGACCAGTATGTCAGTCTCCTTTTTCTGATCACCCATGTTCATTCATCTGCCTTAACTCTGTGTTGTTCCCGAATTTGTTCCATTTTATACCGAGTATTTTCCTGAACGTTTGTTTTCAAAAGCGTATAATTTCTTGTGTGTTCCTTCAGTTGTTTTCCAGCTTTCGCATGCGTAAATGAGGGTGGATATTACATTTGAATTGAATGATCTTAGCTTGGTTTTTGTGTTTGTAACTTTTGAGTGCCACATGTTCTTATCATTCTTGAAAGTCAATGCTGCTTTGGCAATTTTAATTTTAACTTCATTTCTGATGTCACCGTCCTGGCCTATGTAACTGTCGAGAAATGTAAATTGATAGATGTTTTCTGTTCGTATATATATATATATATATATATATATATATATATATATATATATATATATATATATATATATATGAAAAGCACAAGACATATATTTCAGAGTGATTAAAATAGATAATTATTTTTTAATATCCATTTTGTACATTTATTACTCTAATTCAAACAAAAGACGTCCTTTGAGATCTGTCGTCCAGTGCATAAAAGAAACAATAATAATTACAAATTTATTTAAAAAAACATCGAATCTTATGACACACAAAAACAGAGGACGAAATGAACTTCTCTGGTGGGAAAGTAATTTCTCATTAAATCAAATAATAAACATGCAGGGACATAATAATATCTGACACATAGGAAAATGTAATTTCACATATTTATTCTGTAGCCTTATTAATTTATTTGAATGTATTTTATTTCCCAATATTGCTACTCACATTGTTCAATTTTCGTGTATGCATTAATACATTTACTATTGGGAAGAAAAATAACTTTATTTCTATTTCATTTCTTCGTTTTGCACTGTAAATCACATTTCAGTCCATCAAACTGGAGAAATGAAGTGCTTTTATAAATCAAGTATTCTTTAATTAGCAGACAATTAAAGAAGTAGAAATTACAGAAAGGCAAGTAATTTCTGTGAACTATAATTTTTACTGAAATATTTATCAATGGGGAAAAATTGGAAGAAATGGAGAGTTTTGAAAATATTGGATCATTACTAACTAGTAACGGAGATACAGTGGTGGAAATTAAAAGGATGACATCTATCGCTCTTCAGTAAGTAAAACAACTAAAGGAGTTGTGGAGAGGAACAGATAGAGGGACACAAATAAGATTTTTAAGGGCATGCATCTTTCCCCTGGCACCATATGCCTGTGAGACCTGGACATTTAACAAAACAGCTAAGAAACACATAAATGCTTTGAATGTAAATGCTACAGAAGAGTTATTCAAATAGCATGGACACAAAAAATAACAAATATATCCATACGACAAGAACTTAATATTGAAGAAGGCTGGCTAGTAAAGAGGATTAACTAAACAGAGAAAACTTAAATATTTTGGACATATTAAACGTCATGATAATTTGGAGAAAACTTCTTGGAAGGGTAAATAATTGGAAAAAGAAAGAGAAGAAGACCAAGGTGAAGATGGCTCAAGACATCGTTGATAATCTGCAAATGAATGCACCATCAGCAGGCCATCTTGCTTACAACCGAGAGGCCTACAGGAGAGCTGGTATGGATGCAAACTTCTGCAAGGGACATTCAAATGAATGTCTGACAGTTTTTACATTTATTAAAGTTTATTGATTAAAACTTTTGTGATAATGATCTTCATAGTTTCATGTTACTTGATTTCGTGTCTTGTTACTAGGAATACACTTGCTCAGTTATCTTAACACTTGTTAACGTAGATTTTACTTCGTGAAAGTCAAGCAGCTACAGAACAGATATGCTTTACAATAAGAGTTTCGTGACGGCATGAAGAAATTCAGCGGCTAATTTATTATATTAACATGGATCAGTTACACTTACATTAATTTCAACTTCGACACTTGGAATCTAATATAGAAGTGATTAACGGAGACAGACCACGAGCAGACCGAAAGAACACTGGAGTGACAGCCTGGAAGAAGATTACGAGCTCTCTGAGTGGATACTTGGCAGGAAAAGATTAAGAACAGAGAGAAATGGAGAGAAGTTTTGTCTGCAGCAGTGAAACGCAATGGTCAGAAAGCGGAATGAAATCTGAATGCATGAGCGAATGTTCACAGATACAATGAAGTGAATTTGAATATATTTTCATGATTAATTAATTCCGGTTATTTAATCGTTTTCATATTTTTCAAAGAGTCATAAAATGAAACCGTATACTGTTCACTATAACTCTTATATTCCTCTACATCATTGTTTCCAACTTGTCCAGTGGAGAATTATAGGTTGCGACTTACAGTTTATGAATATAATAAAAATTTATAAATATATCATGTACGTCAGAAAGAGACTTACCAGCTAAAGACGCAGGCATAGAATAAGATGAGACAAACATGTCTGTCTGTCTGTCTGTTTGTCTGCCTATCTAGATAGACAATCTCCTGATTATTGCATGAATAAGTTTTGATAACCCTCTCTTACTCCCACTTGATATGTGGGAGACCCAGGAAGTAGATGAGTGGCTACGAAACGACAGCTTACGTTTTGGCCACTTAAATATTAATCACTTGGTAGGTAAATTGCCTGAAGTTACAAATATACTTCACTTTCATATTTTTGACATCTCCGAAAGCCGATTACATAAAAACATCACCGATGCTGATATACCAACAGATGGCTTTAACTTGATCAAACGCGACGCAGCTAGGAAGCTAGAGACAGGTTTAGTTGTTTATATGTCTAACACAATTAGATGTAGAAGAGAAGACCTGGAAACACCAGAGTTGAAAGCATCATGTTAGAAATTAAATTATAAAATCTTTGTCCACTTCTAGTTACTTTTATATACCGAAATCCAAATTCTTCAGCCGCGTGGCATGATTACTTTACGACCATTAATAATAATACTCTGACCTATAAATTCAAGAACATAATCATTCTCGGCGATTTCAGTATAGATTTCACACTGTCCAGTCCCAGATGGAAGAATGTTTAATATACTGCAACTTCTATCAAATTGTAAGCAAACCTTCTAGGGTAACTGAATCATTATCAATATTAATAGATCACACATACATAGTTCATCTAGGAAACATTGCGAATGTACTGTCCTTCATATGTCGCTGAGTGAACACTACCCGGTCTTCTGTACACATTCGCATCAGGGGTATAAAATACCTAAATGCAAACATACCATCATCAAATATAGAAACTTTAAATACTTAACTTGAAATTATTTTTAAATGATCTAAAAGGTCCGCCTCTTACATACGTTTAAGCAGTTAAACAATCCAGATGGGGTTATCGAGTAATGGATCGAGATATTTCGAAATATTTTTGACAATCATGGCCCCATCAAAGAAATGAGAGTCAAACACGTAACACAATCCCCGTGGATAACTCCTGATATCTTGCAACTCATGAGGAAACGGGATGAAGCTCATAAAAGCAGTGATTTCAGTAGCTATCGTTCAATAAAGAATAAAGTGCAATATTGAATTAGGCAGGAAAAGAAAAAAAAATTAGAAATTTAGTGAAAGACAAAACTGATAGTAAATCTATTTGGAAACCAATTAATACTCTTGTAAATAAAGGAAGCATTCTGGCCCACAAACACTTAATGGTAACATACTTGCATTAGATTCAGCGAACATTTTAGGGAAGAAATTCGTATTCTAAAATCTTCATTACCGACCCCTACTTGCGACCTGAGCGTGTTGAAAACTTACAGGGACAGTAAACGTGTAAAGATAAAACAACTAAGTATTCCTTTCCTCACAGTTAATGAAGTTTATAACTACATCCCATCTTTAAATAACACTAGTCCAAACCTATTGAAAAACCTATACAAATGTTAATACTTCTACACATGCAGGAAAACAATCTACTAATAGACAGTCAGTCAGGTTTTAGACCAAATCATTCCTGCCACACAGCATTAACTGAAATGACAGAAAGCTGGCTGTCTAATATAAATGATGATAAATTGTGTGGTGTTGTCTTTGTTGATTTCAAGTAAGACTTCCATATGATTGATCTTGAAATTCTTGCAAAAAAAGCTGAAGGTTATAGATTAAACCCTGACCTGACACAATTTATTACATCTTTCCTCTCAGGTAGAAACAAGTAGTTTGCTTTAGAAACAAAATATCTGACTCTTCTGTGGATGATACTGGTATTCCTCAAGGCTCCATTCTTGGTCGTCTTCCCTAAGTGTTCCTGAACATAAAACTCCAGGACTCAACATTCAATATTTAGTGTATACAACAGTACACAAAGCACTACAGTAAAGCTGTGATATCAAAATGTATAAAATAGGAAAAATATAGGAATAGCTTTATTATTTAACGAGTACAAAGTTGTGACGTTTCGGCGTGAGCCTTTATCAAAGAAAAACAAACAGGACAAAGAATCAGGGAGAGGAGAGAAAGTAAAGATTCACATTAATTTTATGTTAACCAAAAAATAAATTAATAAAAAAAATTAATGAAAAATTGCAAATGACTTATCTCAGCTCCTGGAACTGAAAAGAACCACAGTCTTCTTTATGTCGAGGGGATCACAAACACAATAGACCGGTTACTATGTAAACAAAGCGTTCGTTCTAGTGAGATAAGTCATTTGCAATTTTTCATTAATCTTTTTAAATTTTTTCTTGTTTGGTTAACATAAAATTAATGTGAATCTTTACTTTCTCTCCTCTCTCTGATTCTTTGTCCTGTTTGTTTTTGTTTGATAAATGCTCACTGCCGAAACGTCACAACTTTGTAATCGTTAAATAATAAATCTGTTCCTACATTTTTCCTATTTTATACATTAAGACTCATCATTGATCAACATTTAACTTGGAATTCTCACGTACATAATCTAGCAAACCTGATTGCACAGAAAGTTTACTAACTAGCCAAAATTAAACACTTTATCGATAAAGACGCGTGAAAGGTATACTACATATCACACATACAAACACACTTAGATTATTGTTCCACAGTCTGAAATGGATGCTCAGTTTCAAACACAAAAAAGTATCCATTCACTTCAAAACGAGCATTAAATCTGATTTGTGACAAACACCTAGTACAGACTGCAGATCAGCACAAGCAACTCAAAATTCTACCCCTCAAATATAGAGTCATATTTAACAAAGTTAAGTTTGTTCACAGAATTGTCGCACAATGCTCCGCCTTACTTGTGGTCACTGTTTACGTATAACACTAAACATAGCCAGCGTGTAAAACTGTCTTATTCCTAAACCCAGGATTAATCTGTACAAGAAAAGCCTTGCATACTCTGTAGTATAGCTCTGGAACACTCTACTTTACCATTTAAAATCCATTAGTAATACTTCATACTTGAACTCAAAACGTTACTTGCTTTTAACTATATGCCTCCATAGAATAACCGGTACTCTTTCAACCCATGGCTCGCCAGCCATCAAGTATTACAATGACATAGTTCGAAAAGTAACTTGTTAGATATTGTTAGATTTATTTTAATGATTGTTAAAAAATATATGTTAGAAGATCTCTACTGAAAATGTATTTTTGCATATGTATATATGTGTGTGCATGTATCCGTGTGTGAGAGCTATTTTATTAGGTTAATTACTTCTTCTCTTTTACTTTGAATGCAATAGTTTAATCTTACACTCTTTTCACATGTTTTTTTTTTCCTAATGTAATTTGTACACTTGTATTAAATCGAGTGGGTGGGAAAAATGAAAGATGGAGTGACGAAGGGCAGAATGTAGGGAGTGGAATGCGTGTCCACCTCTTTACCCTTTAATAAAATATGTCTCTCTATCTATCTATCTATCTATCTATCTATCTATCTATCTATCTATCTATCTATCTATCTATCTATCTATCTATCTATCTATCTATCTATCTATCTATCTATCCATCTATCTATCTATCTATCTGTCTGTCTGTCTGTCTGTCTATCTAACTATCTATCTATCTATCTATCTATCTATCTATCTATCTATCTATCTATCTATCTATCTATCTATCTATCTATCTATCTATCTGTCTGTCTGTCTGTCTATCTATCTGCCTGCCTGGCTGTCTGTCTGTCTGTCTATCTGTCTGTCTGTCTGTCTGGTCAGGTTCGCTATTTTTGGCAGTCTTTATTATCTTTCTTATCTCCTCTACCTCTATTTGGCTTTCCTGAATATCTGTTTGTACAAAACTCGATATTATGTTTCTCGTCCTTAGACACTCTTCAATGTTACCCTGATCAGATTGTGTGATATATCTTTGGAAAAAAGGTTCTCCATTTCTGTTATTTTTTGTATCAACTTATTCCATGTCTGTGCCTTTGACTCCAGCGCGAGAGATTCGAATACATTTATTGCCTCTCACATTTCCTCCTCTGCTCCATTCTGTTCTTCAGTTGTTATGTAGGGATTTCCTCTAGATCTCTGCTATCTTTGTGTCTCCATTTATTTTCTATCTGCTCTGTCCACCAAAGTGGTTGACTTAATCCCCTGTTTTCTACTTTCCTTTGGCACGCTTTCATTTCAATCTTCCCTAGAGCTTGATCACCTGAGAGCTCATATGTAAATGCATGTCTTGTCTTTTTATGACTACATTTCCCAAGTTTATTTATTCTCGCAGTGCAGTGGAGATCATCTCTGCCGCTATATGCCATAGCCTCCCAATGAACGTTCAGCAAGGCTTGTGTGGAGACCAAAGTCAAGACTATCTTTGAATCTGAGCCCTGCTCTATTTTTGGCAGTCGCGTAATTTCCTTTCTGTTCACCACACACTGGTTCATTCCTAACAATGCAGTATCTAATGAGGAACCCTGTATGTCCTGCTTTGATTAGAATCGTCTGCCCATTGCAATTTCTTCCTGCCGGGTTGGAATAACACTGTAATCCAGGAAATCGAAGAGATTCTGTAAGTGCTTCCTGCAAGAGAAATATATCAACATCTTACAACAAACGCTCCAAGACAGAGCTCGTTGTTTGGCGCTCCTGCAGTTCCAGTAACCAACGTGTATGCAAGTCAGCTTTAATCTATCGGATTTAGTCCTTGCTCTCCTTTTCCTCTTAATTCCCCCACGATGATTCCTTTTTCTCCTCTACTCTGGTTGATCTGACACCTTATTTAGATGTTGCTGTAGCGTCGACCTCAGTGTACTAGCTACCCTGCACCGGCGATGGTTCTGTAAATTAAGATATAAATCCGTCGCAATACTTTTCTACAGGAAGGGAACTAAACAGTCACTCTGGCAGAAGTCTCATACCAGAGAAGAGGCTTAACTAGCCGCCTGATGCCGCCGCACTCGCATCAGAGCGACCCGACGATACGAACTGCATTCCCTGCAGCCATTCAGTCCCTCAGCCGAGAACACTTTGGACTTGGGTTCAGGTTAAGTACGGTTTCGTCCTCATAGCAAACGGGATAATTGCTCCGCCGCCTGTGCCAGTGACATTTTCCGGAATGCGCAAAACCTGTCCCCCAGTGATGAAAAGTGATCAGTCGACGATGAGTACTTTGGACTGCATAAACCATGCTTATCAATGATCGATCACTAGCGGGAAAATCCATGCATCACTGAAAGTCACAGCTAACGGTGACAATCCGATGACTTAAATCAGTAGCAAGGGGACCAAATCGGACTCCTCACAACACAATGAAACTGGCGCAGACAAGGCGAAGAGAAAGTAAACGGAGGAACAATCATCAACAGCCATTCTTCCTTCGGCCATGTTGGAACCGGAAGTCCATAACTAAGTATCTGTGCGTCTATCAATTGTGCGTCTATCACCCTGCGAGTCTATCACCTCTATTGTTAAATTTAGACTCTGTTATTAGAAAAAAAAACTTACACACTGTAGACACAGAAAGTAAATACAAATAAATTACAACCTATCTATCTATCTATCTATCTATCTATCTATCTATCTATCTATCTATCTATCTATCTATCTATCTATCTATCTATCTATCTATCTATCTATCTATCTATCTATCTATCTATCTGTCTGTCTGTCTGTCTGTCTGTCTGTCTGTCTGTCTGTCTGTCTATTTTTGTTCGTAAAAATATCTACAAAAAATATCTCATGCACAATTATTAAACTAAAGTCATCAACACGGCATGAAGTATAAGAGATGTAATACGTTTAGAATTTCTGCATTTCTCGTTCTCCTTTTAAACAATGAATAATATAAGAATTATTTTATGATATTTCCTACATTGTGTTTTATCTCTCTATCTAATGTGTCCGCCGGAGCGGTATATGTTCTGCTTGTAGTTAACGAATATTTTTAGGTTCTCAGAAAAATCTATATTCGTCTGAGGGAGACGTACCAACTGAACACGTTTGTAGAAAAGAAGATGTGGAATAATTCAAATCTAATATATTTAGACCTGTTTTTCTATCTATCTATCTATCTATCTATCTATCTATCTATCTATCTATCTATCTATCTATCTATCTATCTATCTATCTATCTATCTATCTATCTATCTATCTATCTATCTATCTATCTATCTATCCATCCATCCATTTATCTATGTATGTATGTATGTATGTATGTATGTATGTATGTATGTATGTATGTATGTATGTATGTATTATGTATGTATGTATGAATGTATTATGTATGTATGTATGTATTATGTATGTATGTATGTATGTATGTATGTATGTATGTATTATGTATGTATGTATGTATGTATTATGTATGAATGTATGTATCTATCTACAAAAAAATCTGATCAGCTTACTAGCTGTACATGTAGATTGAATTCAATCTTACATTACATTGTCCTATCTATCTATCTATCTATCTATCTATCTATCTATCTATCTATCTATCTATCTATCTATCTATCTATCTATCTATCTATCTATCTATCTATCTATCTATCTATGTTTAGAATATAAGAAATAAAAAAAACGATTCTCAAGAACACTAATTATAGAAAAATTAATAAATTTTCTGCATGTGTTTTTCTTATGTTTTCTGTTTTAATTTAATTAAGTATTCTTCATGATAATATATATTTCCTCTTGCTAATGTTTTGGAAATAACCAATAAGGGATTGAAACATATCGACGACATACTGGTTTTGACTATTTGAACGATCGAAGGACATTTTCACGATCTTCAGACGGTATTCAACCGTTTGCGCGAGCATAAAGTCAACTCAAACCATCGAAATCCACTTTGCGGCCACTGAGACAAAGAATCTCGGATATGTCATCAGTCAATCGGGCATATCTCCTGATCCTCAGAAGGTCAGAGCCATTGCCTAAATGCTGTGTCCTTTGAATATAAAGGAGGCGCGCTCTTTTCTGGGAATGTGTAGTTATTATAGACGTTTCATTCCCCATTTTTCAGAGATCGTGGCTCTCGTTGTTGACCTCACCAGGAAGGGTCTTAGATTCAAGAGGTCTACAGACTGTCAAACTGCGTTCGAGTTTCTGACGGATGGCCTTGAGAAGATACCGCTTCTCTCGCATCCTGATTTGCAGAAACCACTTACCCTGTATACAGATGGCTCCAATGTAGCGGTTGGAGTCTGTTTAGTGCAGGCGGGATCAACTTCTGATGGTCTTGAAGAGACAATTTATTTTCTTTCGCCGAATCTGTCGCGCTCTCAGACTAAGTGGTCTACTTTCGAGAGAGAAGCTTATGCTGTCCATTACGCCACGCAGAAGTTGAATATTTTCTAGCGAATAGAAACTTCTCTGTGAAGTCTGGCCACATACCCTTGGTGGATACATTCCTCAGTCGGCAGGAAATGTCAGACGTCAAGCTGCACAGGTGGTTTCCTAACCTCCGCACCATGGACTTCGAGATGTTGTTTCAGCCGGGTGCGGGGGGAAACAAGCCTTAGCTCTTTTCAGTGGTACCGCCTTTGTACCAGTATCATTTAGTTCACAGGGACGTACCTCAGAGACGTGGGTCTGATACGTGTGATGTCAGGCTTGTGAGCGTACATGAGTCCTATTCACAGGCAGACACCCCTCTTTTAGTACATTGCTCAATTCAGACTGACCTGCCGTGTCCCTGTTTGTTGAAACAGAAAGTGGATAGAGTGGCAAACACCTCTTGTCTCATAGTACACGTTGTCGCCATTAACGTTTCGTTGCCTCATGGGTCTTTCCAGCGGCAGTATATTGTTTTTAGCCTAAGTCGCCGCGTTCCACTAGGTACAGATACTCCCTTCCACCGCCTCCTCGTTTAGTCCCAAGGGTTTCGTAATGGTTCCCGAGGGAAACCCAGCGGAGAGTGGATACTGGGCTCACCACTTAGACCACTATATGGAGTGGATACTTCCGCATCAGTAGTTCCAATGTCGGTGGATGATTTCTGACCCCGACACAGGCAGAAGCGGAGGAAGCGAGAGGAGATATGTCATCAGTCTCGGAAGGATCACTGTCCTCAAAGTGAAGATTATTTCATGACGAGACATCAACAGATACGCATCCAATCGTAAGCTCGCAATGGCAATAGGGGAGATCATCGATAGCGTGGATATAGAAAAGGTCACGACGAAAAAAACCTCCACACTGTGCTGGTGGGAAAGTTCCTTTTGTTGGAATGGGATAGTAGGAAGCAGCTCATTGAGCATGTAGTGACCAATACAGTAGACTTACTTCCGCATACTGTATAGTTGGAAATCTATACAGATCTCCATAGAAGCAAAGTAGACACTAGATTGATATTGTTCTTGGAATAGGAGTACGTCCTTTGCAAATGTCCTATTCCTTTAAAGTTATAATGGAGTGAAGCTAAAAGCTCAAGATTTGTATATAATGTATAGCTTTTTTCCATCACGTGATAATTCTACTATTTTGTACGATACATGATGGCAAGTCATTGTTGTTTGCATTTTGTGTTGCAAGAGGCTTCCACAAAATGTTTAGTTATGATCTTCTTTGGAGTGCTTCCCTCTGAAGATTTGCAGGGAGCAAATCTCTGTTTTTTGGGGGTGAAGGTGGGGGGAGGGGGGGATGTACATATTTTGTTGTGAGATACCCTGTTGTTGTGGTTAAACAGTAAGAGACCATAACTCACCTGTTTATGGCAGGACGAGCATGGGAAAATATAAATCCGTGTTCCGCGTGAGAACTCAGTCACTTGGATATGAGGGGCGGGATGTATGAATGGGGGCGTTCTTGGTCTGAATGTTGTAGAGACAAGTCATGTGTGTGTCTGTTTTTTTTTTAGAAAGGGATGTTAAGGATTCTCTGGTTCATTATGTAAGTTTGGTGTGATTGTCCTCTTTTAGGACAGAAGCATTGTTCTAGTATGTAGTAGTCGCGTTTATGTTTCCTTTTTAGGGCAACAGTTGTAGTTGTGTTAGATGGATTGTCCTTTTCAGGCAAATGTTGTAGTTAGATGTATTGTAATTTTTAGGAAAATGTGTTAAATGGATTGTCCTTTTTCAGGACAGATGTTGTAGTTGTCATGTAGAGTGTGTGTTCTATTTATCCCCTTTTAGGACAAGGTTGTAATTTCAGGTTGAAAGATATGTTATAGTTTTGTCAATGTTGTGTGTCTGAGTTAGACCCACGGCGATGTTTTATATTTTATATCCATCTTAATTTTTCCCATCAGTTTAGGCTTCACGTCTACGAAACAAACATCAAACAAATGGAATTCATCATTAAACATTTGCTGATTTTTTGTTGACTGCTGAATCCTGTGATTATTGGATTCTTGTTAAGTGTCAAATATTGTGTTGAGTTAGTCGATTACATGTAACTGGTCATGTCGTGTACTGATGTGTAGCTGTACGTTACTGTTATCTGGGTTGTCTTGTTACGCGGCGTATACCAATGTAACGTATAGTGTATCATTGGGCTCAGTGCTCGGGTTAACACCTAATAGACACATTACAGAACAGTGTGTGAGCGAAAGACGTGTATAGTGTTCAGTAATACAAATACTGAAATATCTATCTATCTATCTATCTATCTATCTATCTATCTATCTATCTATCTATCTATCTATCTATCTATCTATCTATCTATCTATCTATCTATCTATCTATCTATCTATCTATCTATCTATCTATCTATCTATCTGTATTTCTGATTATTAAAACTATTCGAACATATAATGAAGTGATATTAATCATGGGTTTACCGGTATTTAATAGTTGGGAGAGTACATTCAGCGGCCCTAAGTTTGTGACAAAGATCGGATTCTAGAGTGTAAGAACAATGGCCGCACCATCAAAAACTTACTTCACGGGTAATTCAAGAAATGGATAGATATGACTTAGACATCCTGGGCTTCAATGAAATGTTATGGCCAGAAGCAGGTAAAAAATCGGCAGTAAACCTTAAGTTAAGCATACATTCAGGCAGAGATGATGGGAAATATCAAGAAGGGGTAGGAATAATTATATCAATTGCAACATTAAAGAACATTACAGAATGGGAACCAGTGAGCAGTCATTTATTAAGGCCACGATTCCAAATAAGTCACGTAAAAATGACAATCATACAATGCTATGCACTGACTAACGATGCAGATGACGAAATACAAGACAATTTCTGTTTCCAAATGCAACAAGTCATTAACAAAGTCCCTAAAGACGATTTATTAGTTATCAAGGGAGACTTCAATGCCAAGGTATGAAAAGATAACAATGTCGTCGTAAAAGTAATGAGGAAAGAAGGGAGCGGTATGGCAAATCAGAATAGAGAAAGATTAATTGAATTATTTCAAACAGAGAGCATGACGATTGGAGGAACAATATTTCCACACAAAGAGATACATAAAACACAACGGTTATCTCCAAATGATAGAACCAGAAATCAGACAGATCTTTTGTGTATTAGAAAGCAATTCAGAACATCTCTGATGGGTGTAAGAACATATAGGTGTGCAGACGTCAACAGTGATCACAATCTGTGTACAGGAAAAATAAGAATAAAACTGAAAAGCCAACACAAGACAGCAATACTCAGAAAAATAATCAATAATAGCTTACAGGATAAATATATTAAGAGTAATTTTAACTGGTTTCTCTGCGAAGAAAAACAGGCCGAAGAAAAAGAGGCAGACCGCGTGAAACTCTGAAGAGGACATTATTAAGAGAGGCCAAATTAACAGGCATAAAATCCTTTGATGAGGTTGAAAGACTCGCCGAAGACAGGAAAAATTGGCGAACTACTTTGCGAGCCCTATGTGACGTTTAACGGCACGGGAAGGATATAAGATATAAGATAAGAATTTTAACTGGAAATTACCAAACAGTTCGCAGCATTCAATGAGGTAGATAAGACAGATTTAGATCAATTATGGAATTCTTACAGCACAGCTATAATTACAGCAGCTAAAACAAGTGCTGGACTGCAAACAACAAGTAGAAAAGCATGTATATCAGATAACATGTGGACATCCATACATGAACGAAGAGCAGCCAAATTAGCCATGTTGAATGTAAAGACAAATCTTGGAAGAGATTTGGCAAAACCAACTTACAAGGAACGAGACAATAAAGTAAAATGTTCAGCTCGAACGGATAAAGAGATTGACAATATGGCGAAAGAAGCAGACAGGATACAACAACAGGAGATAGCGAGACTCTAGATAATTACACAAGAGGCTAACAGCTATTATTGGATCCAAAGAAAGACCAATCCTTAGCAAAACTGACACACTTAATTTACTTGATGTTAATAAAGACAAAAAGCAAAGATGGACCGAACGATCCAAGATATACTTAATTGACCAAACCTAAAAGAATTGATAGACCTTAAAAAGTACTTACCAGTTCCACAACTAAATGTTAACCTAGATAACATTACATTGTATGAAACTGAAACAGCTATGAAGGTAATGGCTAACAACAAAGCTGCAGGTGAAAATGAAATAACAGCAGAAATGTTAAAAGCTATTGACATTGATAATATGAACCAGCTACAGAGAATGTTTAACGTTTGGAAAGAAGAAAACGTAACTATAAATGGAAGAAACAAATAATTATTAAAATACCAAAAAGGGCAACCTTATCTGGAGACGAGTAACCATACTATCAGTTGTGTCAAAAGTATTTTGCAAAGTTGTTCTGGATATAATTCAAGATATAGCTGATGCTACAATGAGAAAAAAACGAGGAAGTATTTCGGAAAGGGAGAAGCTGTCCCGACTTGACCTATAGTCTAAGCATACTACCTGAAGAACATATTGGAAAGCAAAGATCATTAATCTTGAATTTCAGAGACTTTAAAACAGCATTTGATAGCATACACAGAGAGTAACTGTGGACAATTTAAAGAATATATGGAATACCATTTTGATTGTCAACATCACTAGAGACCTCTATAATGGATATGTGTGTTAGTCAAAACAGAGGAAAGAATGAGTGAATGGTTCCACATTGAAATAGACGTGAAACAAGGGTGTACTTTAAATTATCCACCTTGCTTTATGGAATTGCCGTAGACATCATAATGAAAAAAATGCTGCACAGGAAAACTGCTGTTGATTGGGTACATGAGACCCAACTGGAATATAGTTATTTTGCAGATGGCATAACTCTTATAGGTTACAATGTGAAATTAATGCAAGTAAAAACAGATACCCTGCCTTCAATGGTTAGTAAAATAGGACTGGAAATTAACAAGGATAAAACAAAAATAATGAAACTTCTCATTAAGTACGAGGCACAAATATACGTAGAAGGAACAGCTGTAGAAGAAGTAAATCATTTTGCATACCTCTGCAGTTACATATAATAGGATGATGACTCCAGAAAAAAAAGTTAGAATTCGAATTGCCAAATCAGCATTGAACTTCAAGAATCTTGAGAACATATGGCATTCAAAAACCAAGTTAAGATTATTCCATTCAAATGTAATATCAACTCTTATTTATGCATGAGAAAGCTGGAAAACAACTAAAGAAATAGATAAGAATTTAGAATCTTTGGAAACAAATGCTTAAAGGAAATACTCTGTAAAAAGTGGAACGAAATCAAGAATAACACAGAAATAAGACAGATGAGCAAACAACAAGCTGTCTCATGGTGATTAGAAAAAGAATATGGATAATATATCGATCATGCGATGAGAAGAAACAATCAGAGGATCCCCAAACAAGCTATCTAGTGGAACACAACAGGCCGAAGAAAAAGAGGTCGATCACGTGAAACTCAAAAGACGACATTGCTAAGAGAGGACAGTTCAGAGGGCATAACATCCCTTCATGAGATTGAAAAACTCCTCGAAGACAGGAAATGTTGGCGAACTGCAGTGCCGGCCTTATGTGACGTTTCGCGACAAGGGAAGGATGTTAGAAGATTATATTAACACTGTCATGAAGTATATATTAAAAATCATTATATGTTTACATCCTTTTCGTTTTATCTTCTATATATAAAAACGAAATACAAGTTGGTTCTAATAGTTTATAACTAATTTTAAAAATATAAAACATTTCATATATGATGGAGAACAACTTACTAGCTAAAATACACATGAAGAATAATCACTTTTAAAAATCCTATCTTATCTTATCGATCTATCTGTCAATCGATTTGTCTATCTGTCTATCTATATCTATCTATCTATCTGTCTGTCTGTCTATCTATCTATTTATATTCTTATAAAAAGTAAAAGTAAAAGAATATGTTATGCACAGTGTTTAAAATAAACTGAACATCACGTCATGAAGTATAAGCAATTTCATAGCATTATTCTTTTTCAATTTTCTTTCTCCTTATAAATGAATATTGCTTGCTCAAAATTTCTTCAGATTCTACTTCACGAAATTGGAGAAGTAGTGAAATTGTAATTCTCACAAGAATTTCGTTATTGTGGTGAAAAATATCTATCTATCTATCTATCTATCTCTATCTATCTATCTATCTATCTATCTATCTATCTATCTATCTATCTATCTATCTATCTATCTATCTATCTATCTATCTATCCAACTATCTATCTATCTATCTATCTATCTATCTATCTCTCTATCTATCTATCTATCTATCTATCTTTAGAGGGAATTGACATGGTTAACCAGAATGGAGAAAGATTAATTGAAGTATGTCTAACAGAGGGCATGATCATTGGAGGCACAATATTCGCACACAAAGAGATACATAAAACAACATGGATATCTCCAGATGATAGAACTAGAAACCAGATAGACCATTTTTGTATTAGAAAGCAATACAGAACATCTCTCATGGATGTAAGGGCTTATAGGGATGCAGATGTCAACAATGATCACAACCTGTGCATAGGGAAAATAAAACTAAAATTGAAAAGTCAACACAAGAAATCAGTACACAGAAAGATAAACAGCCACAGCCTACAAGAAGAAAATACTAACATTAATTTCAATCAGGAACTTGAAAATCATTCCAAAACACCCAGTGAAGTTGAGGAGATAGGTATAGATGAGTTATGGAATTCTTACAGCACAGCCATAATCACAGCAGCAAAAGTAAGCGCTGGATTGGAAAAACCAAATAGAAAAGCATGGATTTCAGATAAAACATGGAAGTATATACATGAAAGACGAGCAGTCAAATTAGACATGTTGAATGCAAAAGCAGTTCATGAAAGAGATTTGGCAAAAGCAAAATACAAAGACATAGACAAGAAAGTAAAAAGTTCAGCTAGAAGGGATAAAAGAGAATACATAGACAATATGGTGAAAGAGGCAGAAAAAGCAGCAAAAACAGGAGACAGCAAAACTTTATATAACATACAAAAGAGGCTAACAGGCACTATTACATCTAAAGAAAGACCAATCCTTAGCAAAACTGGAACACTATTAACATCAAATAAAGACCAAAAGCAAAGATGGGCTGAACACTTCCAAGAAATACTCAATCGACCACACCCAAAAGAATTGTTAAACCTTGAAACTGACTTACCAACCCCACAACTAAATGTCAACCTAGATGAAATTAAATTGCATGAAATTGAAACAGCAGTGAATTTAATGGCTAACAACAAAGCTGCAGGTGAAGATGAAATAACAGCCGAGATGCTAAAAGCTATCAATAGTGACAACATGAGACAACTACAGAGAATGTTTAACAAGATTTGGAAAGAAGAAAAGGTCCCTTCTAGTTGGAGGAAAGGAATCATTGTTAAAATACCAAAAAGGGCAACCTTAGTGACTGTAACAACTGGAGAGGAGTAACCTTAATATCAGTTGTGTCAAAAGTATTTTGCAAGGTCATTTTGAATAGACTCAAAGATATAGTGGATACTGCAATGAGAGAAGAACAAGCAGGATTTCGAAAAGGGAGAAGCTGTCTCGACCAGATCTTTACTCTCAGAATAATACTTGAAGAACATATTGAAAAGCAGAAACCATTAATACTGAACTTCATAGATTTTAAAAAGGCATTTGATAGCATACACAGAGATTCATTGTGGAGAATTTTATGTCTATATGGAATACCATCTAAAATTGTCAACATCATTAAGGACTTATACAATGGATATGGTTGTGCAGTCAAGACAGAAGAAGGGATGAGTGAATGGTTCCAGATTGAAACAGGCGTGAAACAAGGATGTATACTGTCTCCTTTACTTTTTGGGATTACAATAGACTTCATAATGAAAAAATGCTGCACAGATAACACAGGTATTGACTGGGTACCTAGGACCCAACTAGAAGATCTTGATTTTGCTGATGACATAACTCTTATCAGTAATAATGTGAATTCCATGCAAGAAAAAACAGATAGCCTGTCTTCACTGGCTAGCAAAATAGGACTTGAAATTAAAAAGGACAAAACAAAAATAATGAAAATTCCCATCAATCAAAATGGAAAAATACACATAGAAGGGGCTAGAAGGGACAGATATTGAAGAAGTCAATCAATTTGCATACCTTGGCAGCTACATAGACCAGGATGGTGACACTAGAAAGGAAGTTAGGATCAGAATTGCAAAAGCAGCATCAATCTTCAAGAATCTTGAGAACATATGGAATTCAAAAGTTATAAGCACAAAAACCAAGTTAAGACTATTCAATTCAAATGTAATATCCACCCTCATTTATGCATGCGAAAGCTGGAAAACAACTAAAGAAATAGAAAAGAAATTAGACTCTTTTGAAAACATATGCCTAAGGAAAATACTCGGCATCAAGTGGAATGAATTCAAGAACAATGCAGAGATAAGACAGATGACTGAACAACAACCAGTTTCATGGGTGATCAGGAAAAGGAGATGGACATATGTTGGTCACTTGATGAGAAGAAATGATCAGAGAATCCCAAAAACAAGCTATCAAGAGGAACACAACAGGCCGAAGAAAAAGAGGCAGACCGCGTGAAACTCTGAAGAGGACATTATTAAGAGAGGCCAAGTTAACAGGCATAAAATATTTTGATGAGTTTGAAAGACTCGCCGAAGACAGGAAAAACTGGCGAGCTACTTTGCGAGCCCTATGTGACGTTTAACGGCACGGGAAGGATATACGATATAAGACAAGATCTATCAATCTATCTATCTATCTATCTATCTATCTATCTATCTATCTATCTATCTATCTATCTATCTATCTATCTATCTATCTATCTATCTATCTATCTATCTATCTATCTATCTATTTATCTATGTTTAGAATATAAGAAATAAAAAAAAACGATTCTCAAGAACACTAATTATAGAAAAATTAATAAATTTTCTGCACGTGTTTTTCTTATGTTTTCTGTTTTAATTTAATTAAGTATTCTTCATGATAATATATATTTCCTCTTGCTAATGTTTTGGAAATAACCAATAAGGGATGAAACATATCGACGACATACTGGTTTTGACTATTTGAACGATCGAAGAACATTTTCACGATCTTCAGACGGTATTCAATCGCTTGCGCGAGCATAAAGTCAACTCAAACCATCGAAATCCACTTTGCGGCCACTGAGACAAAGAATCTCGGATATGTCATCAGTCAATAGGGCATATCTTCTGATCCTGAGAAGGTCAGAGCCATTGCCTAAATGCTGTGTCCTTTGAATATAAAGGAGGCGCGCTCTTTTCTGGGAATGTGTATTTATTATATACGTTTCATTCCCCATTTTTCAGAAATCGTGGCTCTCGTTGTTGACCTCACCAGGAAGGGTCTTAGATTCAAGAGGTCTACAGACTGTCAAACTGCGTTCGAGTTTCTGACGGATGGCCTTGAGAAGATACCGCTTCTCTCGCATCCTGATTTGCAGAAACCACTTACCTTGTATACAGATGGCTCCAATGTAGCGGTTGGAGTCTGTTTAGTGTAGACTTCTTCCACTTCTGATGGTCTTGAAGAGACAATTTATTTTCTTTCGCCGAATCTGTCGCGCTCTCAGACTAAGTGGTCTACTTTCGAGAGAGAAGCTTATGCTGTCCATTACGCCACGCAGAAGTTGAATATTTTCTAGCGAATAGAAACTTCTCTGTGAAGTCTGGCCACATACCCTTGGTGAATACATTCCTCAGTCGGCAGGAAATGTCAGACGTCAAGCTGCAGAGGTGGTTTCCTAACCTCCGCACCATGGACTTCGAGATGTTGTTTCAGCCGGGTGCGGGGGGAAACAAGCCTTAGCTCTTTTCAGTGGTACCGCCTTTGTACCAGTATCATTTAGTTCACAGGGACGTACCTCAGAGACGTGGGTCTGATACGTGTGATGTCAGGCTTGTGAGCGTACATAAGTCCTATTCACAGGCAGACACCCCTCTTTTAGTACATTGCTCAATTCAGACTGATCTGCCGTGTCCCTGTTTGTTGAAACAGAAAGTGGATAGAGTGGCAAACACCTCTAGTCTCATCGTACACGTTGTCGCCATTAACGTTTCGTTGCCTCGTGGGTCTTTCCAGCGGCAGTATATTGTTTTTAGCCTAAGTCGCCGCGTTCCACTAGGTACAGATACTCCCTTCCACCGCCTCCTCGTTTAGTCCCAAGGGTTTCGTAATGGTTCCCGAGGGAAACCCAGCGGAGAGTGGATACTGGGTCTCACCCCTTAGACCACTATATGGAGTGGATACTTCCGCATCAGTAGTTCCAATGTCGGTGGATGATTTCCGACCCCGACACAGGCAGAAGCGGAGGAAGCGAGAGGAGATATGTCATCAGTCTCGGAAGGATCACTGTCCTCAAAGTGAAGATTATTTTCATGACGAGACATCAACAGATACGCATCCAATCGTAAGCTCGCAATGGCAATAGGGGAGATCATCGATAGCGTGGATATAGAAAAGTTCACGACGAAAAAAACCTCCACACTGTGCTGGTGGGAAATTTCCTTTTGTTGGAATGAGATAGTAGGAAGCAGTTCATTGAGCATGTAGTGACCAATACAGTAGACTTACTTCCGCATACTGTATAGTTGGAAATCTATAGAGATTTCCATAGAAGCAAAGTAGACACTAGATTGATATTGTACTTCGAATAGGAGTACATCCTTTGCTCATGTCCTATTCCTTTAAAGTTATAATGGAGTGAAGCTAAAAGCTCAAGATTTGTATATAATGTATAGCTTTTTTCCATCACGTGATAATTCTACTATTTTGTACGTATATATGATGGCAAGTCATTGTTGTTTGCATTTTGTGTTGCAAGAGGCTTCCATAAAATGTTTAGTTATGATCTTCTTTGGAGTGCTTCCCTCTGAAGATTTGCAGGGAGCAAATCTCTGCTTTTTGGGGTGGGAGGTGGGGAGATAGATAGATTTTGCTGTGAGATACCCTGTTGTTGTGGTTAAGCAGTAAGAGACCATAACTCACTGTTTATGGTAGGACGAGCATGGGAAAATATATCTCCGTGTTTCGCGGGAGAACTCAGTCACGTGAATCTGAGGAGCGGGTTTTTATGAATGGGGGTCGTTCTTGGTCTGAATGTTGTAGAGACAGGTCGTGTGTGTGTTTTTTTTCTAGAAAGGGATGTTAAGGATTCTCTGGTTCATTATGTAAGTTTGGTGTAATTGTCCTCTTTTAGGACAGAAGCATTGTTCTAGTATGTAGTAGTTGCGTTTATGTGTTCTTTTTAAGGCAACAGTTGTAGTTGTGTTAGATGGATTGTCCTTTTCAGGCAAATGTTGTAGTTAGATGTATTGTAATTTTTAGGAAAATGTGTTAGATGGATTGTCCTTTTTCAGGACAGATGTTGTAGTTGTCATGTAGAGTGTGTGTTCTATTTATCCCCTTTTAGGACAAGGTTGTAATTTCAGGTCGAAAGATATGTTATAGTTTTGTCAATGTTGTGTGTCTGAGTTAGACCCACTGCGATGTTAGTCGCCGGACATATTTTATGACCATGTTAATTTTTCCCATCAGTTTAGGCTCCACGTCTACTAAACAAACATCAAACAAATGGAATTCATCATTAAACATTTGCTGATTTTTTGTTGACTGCTGAATCCTGTGATTATTGGATTCTTGTTAAGTGTCAAATATTGTGTTGAGTTAGTCGATTACATGTAACTGGTCATGTCGTGTACTGATGTGTAGCTGTACGTTACTGTTATCTGAGTTGTCTTGTTACGCGGCGTATACCAATGTAACGTATAGTGTATCACTGGGCTCAGTGCTCGGGTTAACACCTAATAGACACATTACAGAACAGTGTGTGAGCGAAAGACGTGTATAGTGTTCAGTAATACAAATACTGAAATATCTATCTATCTATCTATCTATCTATCTATCTATCTATCTATCTATCTATCTATCTATCTATCTATCTATCTATCTATCTATCTATCTATCTATCTATCTATCTATCTATCTATCTATCTATCTATCTATCTGTGTTTCTGACTATTAAAACTATTCGAACATATAATGAAGTGATATTAATCATTCGTTTACCGGTATATAATAGTTGAGAGAGTACATTCAGCGGCCCTAAGTTTGTGACAAAGATCGGATTCTAGAACGTAAGAACAATGTCCGCACCATCAGAAACTTACTTCTCGGGTTATTCAAGAAATAGATAGATATGACTTAGACATCCTGGGCTTCAATGAAATGTTATGGCCAGAAGCAGGTAAAAAATCGGCAGTAAACCTTAAGTTAAGCATACATTCAGGAAGAGACGATGGGAAATATCAAGAACGAGTAGGAATAATTATGTCAATTGCAGCAACAAAGAACATTACAGAATGGGAACCAGTGAGCAATCATTTATTAAGGCCACGATTCCAAATAAGTCACGTAACAATGACAATCATACAATGCTATGTACTCACTAACGATGTAGATGACGAAATACAAGACAATTTCTGTTACCAACTACAATAAGTCATTAACAAAGTCCCTAAAGACGATTTATTAGTTGTCAAGGGAGACTTCAACGCCAAGGTATGAAAAGATAACAATGTCGTCGTAAAAGTAATGAGGAAAGAAGGGAGCGGTATGGTAAATCAGAATGGAGAAAGATTAATTGAAGTATTTCTAACACAGAGCATGACCATTGGAGGAACAATATTTCCACACAAAGAGATGCATAAAACAGGATGGATATCTCCAGATGATAGAACCAGAAATCAGGCAGATCTTTTGTGTATTAGAAAGCAATTCAGAACATCTCTGATAGGTGTGCAGACGTCAACAGTGATCACAATCTGTGTACAGGAAAAATAAGAATAAAACTGAAAAGCCAACACAAGACAGCAATACTCAGAAAAATAATCAATAATAGCTTACAGGATAAATATATTAAGAGTAATTTTAAATGGAAATTACCAAACAGTTCGCAGCATTCAATGAGGTAGATAAGACAGATTTAGATCAATTATGGAATTCTTATAGCACAGCTATAATTACAGCAGCTAAAACAAGTGCTGGACTGCAAACAACAAGTAGAAAAGCATGTATATCAGATAACATGTGGACATCCATACATGAACGAAGAGCAGCCAAATTAGCCATGTTGAATGTAAAGACAAATCTTGGAAGAGATTTGGCAAAACCAACTTACAAGGAACGAGACAATAAAGTAAAATGTTCAGCTCGAACGGATAAAGAGATTGACAATATGGCGAAAGAAGCAGACAGGATACAACAACAGGAGATAGCGAGACTCTAGATAATTACACAAGAGGCTAACAGCTATTATTGGATCCAAAGAAAGACCAATCCTTAGCAAAACTGACACACTTAATTTACTTGATGTTAATAAAGACAAAAAGCAAAGATGGACCGAACGATCCAAGATATACTTAATTGACCAAACCTAAAAGAATTGATAGACCTTAAAAAGTACTTACCAGTTCCACAACTAAATGTTAACCTAGATAACATTACATTGTATGAAACTGAAACAGCTATGAAGGTAATGGCTAACAACAAAGCTGCAGGTGAAAATGAAATAACAGCAGAAATGTTAAAAGCTATTGACATTGATAATATGAACCAGCTACAGAGAATGTTTAACGTTTGGAAAGAAGAAAACGTAACTATAAATGGAAGAAACAAATAATTATTAAAATACCAAAAAGGGCAACCTTATCTGGAGACGAGTAACCATACTATCAGTTGTGTCAAAAGTATTTTGCAAAGTTGTTCTGGATATAATTCAAGATATAGCTGATGCTACAATGAGAAAAAAAACGAGGAAGTATTTCGGAAAGGGAGAAGCTGTCCCGACTTGACCTATAGTCTAAGCATACTACCTGAAGAACATATTGGAAAGCAAAGATCATTAATCTTGAATTTCAGAGACTTTAAAACAGCATTTGATAGCATACACAGAGAGTAACTGTGGACAATTTAAAGAATATATGGAATACCATTTTGATTGTCAACATCACTAGAGACCTCTATAATGGATATGTGTGTTAGTCAAAACAGAGGAAAGAATGAGTGAATGGTTCCACATTGAAATAGACGTGAAACAAGGGTGTACTTTAAATTATCCACCTTGCTTTATGGAATTGCCGTAGACATCATAATGAAAAAAATGCTGCACAGGAAAACTGCTGTTGATTGGGTACATGAGACCCAACTGGAATATAGTTATTTTGCAGATGGCATAACTCTTATAGGTTACAATGTGAAATTAATGCAAGTAAAAACAGATACCCTGCCTTCAATGGTTAGTAAAATAGGACTGGAAATTAACAAGGATAAAACAAAAATAATGAAACTTCTCATTAAGTACGAGGCACAAATATACGTAGAAGGAACAGCTGTAGAAGAAGTAAATCATTTTGCATACCTCTGCAGTTACATATAATAGGATGATGACTCCAGAAAAAAAGTTAAAATTCGAATTGCCAAATCAGCATTGAACTTCAAGAATCTTGAGAACATATGGCATTCAAAAACCAAGTTAAGATTATTCCATTCAAATGTAATATCAACTCTTATTTATGCATGAGAAAGCTGGAAAACAACTAAAGAAATAGATAAGAATTTAGAATCTTTGGAAACAAATGCTTAAAGGAAATACTCTGTAAAAAGTGGAACGAAATCAAGAATAACACAGAAATAAGACAGATGAGCAAACAACAAGCTGTCTCATGGTGATTAGAAAAAGAATATGGATAATATGTCGACCATGCGATGAGAAGAAAGAATCAGAGGATTCCCAAACAAGCTATCTAGTGGAACACAACAGGCCGAAGAAAAAGAGGTCGATCATGTGAAACTCAAAAGACGACATTGCTAAGAGAGGACAGTTCAGAGGGCATAACATCCCTTCATGAGATTGAAAAACTCCTCGAAGACAGGAAATGTTGGCGAACTGCACTGCCGGCCTTATGTGACGTTTCGCGACAAGGGAAGGATGTTAGAAGATTATATTAACACTGTTATGAAGTATATATTAAAGATCATTATATGTTTACATCCTTTTCGTTTTATCTTCTATATATAAAAACGAAATACAAGTTGGTTCTAATAGTTTATAACTAATTTTAAAAATATAAAACATTTCATATATGATGGAGAACAACTAATTTTTAAAATATAAAACATTTCATATATGATGGAGAACAACTTACTAGCTAAAATACACATGAAGAATAATCACTTTTAAAAATCCTATCTTATCTTATCGATCTATCTGTCAATCGATTTGTCTATCTGTCTATCTATATCTATCTATCTGTCTGTCTGTCTATCTATCTATTTATATTCTTATAAAAAGTAAAAGTAAAAGAATATGTTATGCACAGTGTTTAAAATAAACTGAACATCACGTCATGAAATATAAGCAATTTCATAGCATTATTCTTTTTCAATTTTCTTTCTCCTTATAAATGAATATTGCTTGCTCAAAATTTCTTCAGATTCTACTTCACGAAATTGGAGAAGTAGTGAAATTGTAATTCTCACAAGAATTTCGTTATTGTGGTGATAAAATATCTATCTATCTATCTATCTATCTATCTATCTATCTATCTATCTATCTATCTATCTATCTATCTATCTATCTATCTATCTATCTATCTATCTATCTATCTATCTATCTATCTATCTATCTATCTATCTATCAGTCTGATTCCTGTCTGTCTGTCTATCTATCTATCTATCTCTCCACTTGTGTGTATGTCTGCCTATACATTTATTTATTACAGCAAGAATATCTCATTTGTATCGATTGAATTAAATTTGGAATACCTCGTGAGGTTTTAGTAATTTAATGCGTTGAAATTTTATTTGAATTTTTTTGCTCCTTATAGGTGAGTAATCTTATCTTATCTTATATCTTATATCCTTCCCGTGCCGTTAAACGTCACATAGGGCTCGCAAAGTAGTTCGCCAATTTTTCCTGTCTTCGGCGAGTCTTTCAACCTCATCAAAGGATTTTATGCCTGTTAATTTGGCCTCTCTTAATAATGTCCTCTTCAGAGTTTCACGCAGTCTGCCTCCTTTTCTTCGGCCTGTTGTGTTCCACTTGATAACTTATTTTGGGATTCTCTGATCATTTCTTCTCATCAAGTGACCAATATATGTCCATCTCCCTTTCCTGATCACCCATGAAACTGGTTGTTGTTCAGTCATCTGTCTTATCTCTGCATTGTTCTTGAATTCATTCAACTTGATGCCGAGTATTTTCCTTATGCATATGTTTTCAAAAGAGTCTAATTTCTTTTCTATTTCTTTAGTTGTTTTCCAGCTTTCGCATGCATAAATGAGGGTGGATATTACATCGTTACATTAACTCATATTAATTTTATTTTTTAAGGATGTATTGTTACTTATTTTTTAAATGATATTCCATTTTTCAAATAATTACTTAATATTAGTTAAAGACATGTTGTGAAAGGTGTGCGGAAATGCATAAAAGAACACAAAATATGTATAAATCACTTAGAAAACATTGATTCTGATCATATTTGTATCGGTTTATAATTCTATTTAATGAACACGCTAATTTACTTCATTAATTATCTCTGCATCCAAGGCATCAACTGCTCTTATATACATTACATTTAGAACATCTAATTATGTGATTTTGTAAATTCGCTTACCCGTGTTTAGTAGTCGCAATATATTTCATACTGTTATGGTATATAATTTACATTTACAGATCATTATTGTCTTTACATCATCCTTTGTTTCTTTCTCTCTTATTCAGAAAACAAGAAGTGCATATAGGGCCTGCTACCTCACGACTAAATTTTAAAGGATAAAACAAAATATACATCATTGACAGAAACTTACGACCTAAAGCGTATATGAACAAAGTACATCTTCAAAAATCTATGTATGTATGTATGTATGTATGTATGTATGTATGTATGTATATATGTATGTATGTATGTATGTATATATGTATGTATGTATGTATGTATGTATGTATGTATGGTTGTATGTATGTATGTATTATGTATGTATGTATGTATTTACCCGTCTGTTTTTCTCTCTGTCTATCTAGCTGTCCTTCTATCTGTGTATCTGCCTGTCTGTCCATCTATGTGTCTGTCTGTCTTGTCCGTGTGTCCATATACATCTATATATATATATATATATATATATATACATACATCCGTCTGTCACTATCAGAATGTAATAGTTAAATATTACACTTTTTTGATATGTTTTTCCTAATTTAATTTGTATTTTTGTACTAAATCAAGTGTGTGGGAAGAGTGAAAGATGGAGTGATGAATGTAAGACGGGCCTGCGTGCCCAATTCTTTACCCTTGAAAACTAAAGATTATTCATTCATTCATTCATTCATTCATTCATACAACATGTCCTTCGTCTTCTGCTCTTTCTGTACCAATTTTTGCATTAAAATTACCCATTATTAATACACTATCATTTTTCCATACCTGGTCTATTGTCGTTTGCAGTGTGTTATAAAAGTTTTCTACTTCCTCTTCTTCTGCTGCTGATGTAGGTGCATATATCTGGATGATTGTTACATTTCTTGGAATGCCCTTAAGTCTGATTGTTAGGATTCTATCACTTACTGGATTGTAGCCTAGTAATGCTTTTGATGTTGATTTGTCCAAATAAAAAGCCACTCCATTCTTTCTTCCTACTTCTCCACCAGAGTATATAAAGATATTATCATTCTCGCTCTTAAAGTGTCCTGATCCTTTCCATCTATGTTCGCAGATTCCCAAAGTGTGTATCCCCGTTCTTTTCATATCGTCACTTATTATTTTATATTTTCCCTCATACATACTTCTTACATTCCATGTTCCTACTCTTATTTTTTTTTAGTTTGATGCTGGGGTTTTCCTTGGTAACACTGTCAGGATTTTGTCCATCATCACAATTACTAGTACTAACCTCTGCCTCACACTCTTCCCCAGTGTTAAAATTAGATCTATCTGGCCTGGGGGACTCACCACCAGATCTTTTTCCTATTTGACTTTCCATGATTGCTGCTTGGGTTTTTTGGTATATTTCCAGAAGATTGTTTACCATTGCTTTCCTTCCGGGCAGTGACTGTACTAGTCTTTGATCGTAGCCATTGTCCCTACATTGAGATCATCTGCCTACTATCATAGAATGGTGACCATAACCAACATTATCTGTCAGCTGCTCTCCCATTCCATCCACCACCTGCTCCCATGGCTTCACGTCACCCTGATCGGGGGGCTATACGGGTACTCCACCTTACCCAAGGGTGTCTCGTAGACTGACGGAGGGTCTTACTTCTTCTTTGATAGGGGATACCCCTACCCCGCTAACCCCCTTACAGGTGAGTAATATTTCCTTAAAATTTCGTTACATTAACTCATATTAATTTTATTTTTAAGGATGTAGTGTTACTTATTTTTTTAAATGATATTCCATTTTTCAAATAATTACTTAATATAAGTTAAAGACGTGTTGTGAGAGGTGTGCGGAAATGCACAGAAGAACACAAAATATGTATAAATCACTTAAAAAACATTGATTCTGATCACACATAAAGAAACATTCGTTTCGGTTTATAATTCTAGTTAATGAGCACGCTAATTTAATTCATTAATTATCTCTGTATCCAAGGCATCAACTGCATTTATTTACATTACATTTCGAACATCTAATTATGTGATTTTGTAAATTCGCTTACCTGTTTTTAGTAGTCGGCAATATATTTCATACTGTTACGATATATAATTTACATTTACAGATCATTATTGTCTTTACATCATCCTATGTTTCTTTCTCTCTTATTCACAAAACAAGAAGTGCATATAGGGTCTGCTACCTCGCGACTAAATTTTAAAGGATAAAACAAAATAAATATCATTGAGAGTAACTTACGAGCTAAAGGGTATATGAACAAAGTACATCTTCAAAAATCTATGTATGTATGTACGTATGCATGTATGTATGTATGTATGTATGTATGTATGTATGTATGTACGTGTGTATGTGTGTGTATGTCTGTATGTATGTATGTATGTATGTATGTATGTATGTATGTATGTATGTATGTATGTATGTATGTATGTATGTATGCATGTATGTATGTATGTACTTTCTGAATTGCAATAGATGTCCTCCTTTTAATTTCCCTCATTGTATCTCCATTATAAGTTAGCAGTTACCCAAGATATTCAAAACTCTCCACCTCTTCCAATTTTTCCTCATTGATATATATTTCAGCTGCCTTGTTTGTTTTGTTAATTGTCATCAATTTAGTTTTCTTCACATTAAGATAGAGGTTCTGCTTTCCGCTGTTCTTACGGACTGACATAATTAGTTTTTCCATTCCTTTTTGTGTTGTGGATAGTAACACTGTGTCATCAGCACATGTAATCTCTGGTATTTCAAAACCTCCAATTGTTATGGCATCGTAATATTCTTTGTCTACATCTTCTCTACATCTTCTCTAACATTCCTCATTATATTTTCAGTATACAAGTTAAATAAGTAGGGTAACAATATGCACCCCTGACGGACCCCTTGTTTTATGTCAAACCAAGTTGTTGTTTCACCATTTATTTTTACTGCTGCTTGTTGGTCTAGATACAGCAGTGATGTTAATTGTATCAAATGTGTTGGAAATCCGATTTTTTCCATTATTTCCCAAAGTTTCTGGTATTGTACACAATCAAATGCCTTTGAGTAGTCTATAAAGGATAAATATAGATTCACATTAAACCTTCTGCATTTCTCTATTATTAATCTTAGATTGAATATATGATCTCTTGATCTTTTTCCTTGCCTGAAACCAGCTTGCACCATATTGACTTCTTCTTCTATTTTTTACGAAGTCTACCCATTATGATTTTTAACAGAATTTTACTGGCATGACTAATCAGGGCAACAGTTCTGTAGTTTGTGCATAATTTCAGGTTACCCTTTTTTGGCAGTGATATGAATATAGTTCTTTTCCATTCTTTTGGCCAAATACCTGAATGCCATATCATTTTGCACAGTGCATGATAGATTGTTGCACACTCCTTTCCTCATGCTTTAATAAATTCAGCTGTTATCTCATCACATCCTGGTGATTTACCATTTTTCAGATTCTTTATTGCCCATAAAACTTCTTCTATTATCGGTTCAGGTTCTTTCTCTTCCATTAATAATTCACATTGTTGATTTCTGTTTCCACAGTCGGTTGTTTCATACATTCCTCTGCAATATTCCTTCCATCTTTCTAGAATTTCCTCTGTCTCTGTCAAGGTATTCCCCATCTCATCACAAATTACATTTAGCTTAAGTGTGACATTTCTCGTCAATGTCTTAATTTCTTTAAACATTTAATTATCTCTTCCACACTTCTGATGTTCTTCTATTCTTTCACAACAATCTTGTATGTATTGTTTTTTGTCTTTTCCTATGTTTCTTCGTACTTCTTTTGTTAAGGTTTTATATTTCTCGTTGTTGTTGTTTGTCACTTTCCATTGCGTCTTAATTTCTCTACGTTGTTTTATCAGTTCTAGTGTACCTGCTGTAATCCATCCATTCTTTTGTGTTTTCTTTACTGGAACCATGTCTTTAGCTGTTGTTATTAAGATATCTTTGGCCTGCGTAGCCAATTCATCTGGTGTCATCTTCTCCTGTACAACCATCAGGATTTCGAAACGGTTCTTCACTTCTATACCGTATTGTTCTGGTAAATTTGTAAGATCAAAGCGGAGTTGTTTTGATCCCGTAACTGTCTTTTTTATCTTTATCTTCATGTCTGCTATTAATAACTCATGGTCCGTGTCACAATCAGCACGTGGTAAAGTTTTTGCTGATGTTATACTTGATCTCCACCTTCTTTGCACTAAAATGTAATCTATTTGATTCTTGGTTTTCCCATCAGGTGATGTCCATGTGTAAAGTCTTCTTGGATGTTGTTTAAAAAGTGTGTTAGCGATCATTAGCTCATTTTCCATGCAAAACGCCATTAGATTGTCACCTGCCTCATTTCTATGTCCTATGCTAAATTTCCCTACAATACATGGCTCGTAAACCATCAAGTACTTTAATGACATAGTTAGAAAAGCAACTTGTTAGATATTGTTAGAAATTATTTTAATGTTTGTTAAAAAAACAAATGTTAGAAGATTATTCACAATGTATTTTTATTTATGTATATGTCTGGGTGTGTATGTGTGCGTGAGTGCTATTTTATTAGGTTAATGAATTCTTCTCTTTTACCTTGAATGTAATAGTTAAATATTACACTTTTTTGATATGTTTTTCCTAATTTAATTTATATTTTTGTACTAAATCAAGTGTGTGGGAAGAGTGAAAGATGGAGTGATGAATGTAAGACGGGCCTGCGTGCCCAATTCTTTACCCTTGAAAACTAAAGATTATTCATTCATTCATTCATTCATTCATTCATACAACATGTCCTTCGTCTTCTGCTCTTTCTGTACCAATTTTTGCATTAAAATTACCCATTATTAATACACTATCATTTTTCCATACCTGGTCTATTGTCGTTTGCAGTGTGTTATAAAAGTTTTCTACTTCCTCTTCTTCTGCTGCTGATGTAGGTGCATATATCTGGATGATTGTTACATTTCTTGGAATGCCCTTAAGTCTGATTGTTAGGATTCTATCACTTACTGGATTGTAGCCTAGTAATGCTTTTGATGTTGATTTGTCCAAATAAAAAGCCACTCCATTCTTTCTTCCTACTTCTCCACCAGAGTATATAAAGATATTATCATTCTCGCTCTTAAAGTGTCCTGATCCTTTCCATCTATGTTCGCAGATTCCCAAAGTGTGTATCCCCGTTCTTTTCATATCGTCACTTATTATTTTATATTTTCCCTCATACATACTTCTTACATTCCATGTTCCTACTCTTATTTTTTTTTTAGTTTGATGCTGGGGTTTTCCTTGGTAACACTGTCAGGATTTTGTCCATCATCACAATTACTAGTACTAACCTCTGCCTCACACTCTTCCCCAGTGTTAAAATTAGATCTATCTGGCCTGGGGGACTCACCACCAGATCTTTTTCCTATTTGACTTTCCATGATTGCTCTGCTTGGGTTTTTTGGTATATTTCCAGAAGATTGTTTACCATTGCTTTCCTTCCGGGCAGTGACTGTACTAGTCTTTGATCGTAGCCATTGTCCCTACATTGAGATCATCTGCCTACTATCATAGAATGGTGACCATAACCAACATTATCTGTCAGCTGCTCTCCCATTCCATCCACCACCTGCTCCCATGGCTTCACGTCACCCTGATCGGGGGGCTATACGTGTACTCCACCTTGCCCAAGGGTGTCTCGTAGACTGACGGAGGGTCTTACTTCTTCTTTGATAGGGGATACCCCTACCCCGCTAACCCCCTTACAGGTGAGTAATATTTCCTTAAAATTTCGTTACATTAACTCATATTAATTTTATTTTTTAAGGATGTAGTGTTACTTATTTTTTTAAATGATATTCCATTTTTCAAATAATTACTTATTATAAGTTAAAGACGTGTTTTGAGAGGTGTGCGGAAATGCACAGAAGAACACAAAGTATGTATAAATCACTTAAAAAAACATTGATTCTGATCACACATAAAGAAACATTCGTTTCGGTTTATAATTCTAGTTAATGAGCACGCTAATTTAATTCATTAATTATCTCTGTATCCAAGGCATCAACTGCATTTATTTACATTACATTTCGAACATCTAATTATGTGATTTTGTAAATTCGCTTACCTGTTTTTAGTAGTCGGCAATATATTTCATACTGTTACGATATATAATTTACATTTACAGATCATTATTGTCTTTACATCATCCTATGTTTCTTTCTCTCTTATTCAGAAAACAAGAAGTGCATATAGGGCCTGCTACCTCACGACTAAATTTTAAAGGATAAAACAAAATATATATCATTGACAGAAACTTACGACCTAAAGCGTATATGAACAAAGTACATCTTCAAAAATCTATGTATGTATGTATGTATGTATGTATATATGTATGTATTTATGTATGTATGTATGTATGTATGTATGTATGTATGTATGTATGTATGTATGTATGTATGTACTTTCTGAAGTGCAATAGATGTCCTCCTTTTAATTTCCCTCATTGTATCTCCATTATAAGTTAGCAGTTATCCAAGATATTCAAAACTCTCCACCTCTTCCAATTTTTCCTCATTGATATATATTTCAGCTGCCTTGTTTGTTTTGTCAGTTGTCATCAATTTAGTTTTCTTCACATTAAGATAGAGGTTCTGCTCTCCGCTGTTCTTACGGACTGACATAATTAGTTTTTCCATTCCTTTTTGTGTTGTGGATAGTAACACTGTGTCATCAGCACATGTAATCTCTGGTATTTCAAAACCTCCAATTGTTATGGCATCGTAGTATTCTTTGTCTACATCTTCTCTACATCTTCTCTAACATTCCTCATTATATTTTCAGTATACAAGTTAAATAAGTAGGGTAACAATATGCACCCCTGACGGACCCCTTGTTTTATGTCAAACCAAGTTGTTGTTTCACCATTTATTCTTACTGCTGCTTGTTGGTCTAGATACAGCAGTGATGTTAATTGTATCAAATGTGTTGGAAATCCGATTTTTTCCATTATTTCCCAAAGTTTCTGGTGTTGTACACAATCAAATGCCTTTGAGTAGTCTATAAAGGATAAATATAGATTCACATTAAACCTTCTGCATTTCTCTATTATTAATCTTAGATTGAATATATGATCTCTTGATCCTCTTCCTTGCCTGAAACCAGCTTGCACCATATTGACTTCTTCTTCTATTTTTTACGAAGTCTACCCATTATGATTTTTAACAGAATTTTACTGGCATGACTAATCAGGGCAACAGTTCTGTAGTTTGTGCATAGTTTCAGGTTACCCTTTTTTGGCAGTGATATGAATATAGTCCTTTTCCATTCTTTTGGCCAAATACCTGAATGCCATATCTTTTTGCACAGTGCATGATAGATTGTTGCACACTCCTTTCCTCCTTCTTTAATAAATTCAGCTATTATCTCATCACATCCTGGTGATTTACCATTTTTCAGATTCTTTATTGCCCATAAAACTTCTTCTATTATCGGTTCAGGTTCTTTCTCTTCCAATAATAATTCACATTGTTGATTTCTGTTTCCACAGTCGGTTGTTTCATACATTCCTCTGCAATATTCCTTCCATCTTTCTAGAATTTCCTCTGTCTCTGTCAAGGTATTCCCCATCTCATCACAAATTACATTTAGCTTAAGTGTGACATTTTTCGTCAATGTCTTACTTTCTTTAAACATTTAATTATCTCTTCCACACTTCTGATGTTCTTCTATTCTTTCACAACAATCTTGTATGTATTGTTTTTTGTCTTTTCCTATGTTTCTTCGTACTTCTTTTGTTAAGGTTTTATATTTCTCGTTGTTGTTGTTTGTCACTTTCCATTGCGTCTTCATTTCCCTACGTTGTTTTATCAGTTCTAGTGTACTTGCTGTAATCCATCCATTCTTTTGTGTTTTCTTTACTGGAACCATGTCTTTAGCTGTTGTTATTAAGATATCTTTGGCCTGCGTAGCCAATTCATCTGGTGTCATCTCCTCCTGTACAGCCATCAGGATTTCCAAACAGTTCTTCACTTCTATACCGTATTGTTCTGGTAAATTTGTAAGATCAAAGCGGAGTTGTCTTGATCCCGTAAATGTCTTTTTTATCTTTATCTTCATGTCTGCTATTAATAACTCATGGTCCGTGTCACAATCAGCACGTGGTAAAGTTTTTGTTGATGTTATACTTGATCTCCACCTTCTTTGCACTAAAATGTAATCTATTTGATTCCTGGTTTTCCCATCAGGTGATGTCCATGTGTAAAGTCTTCTTGGATGTTGTTTAAAAAGTGTATTAGCGATCATTAGCTCATTTTCCATGCAAAACGCCATTAGATTGTCACCTGCCTCATTTCTATGTCCTATGTTAAATTTCCCTACAACATGTCCTTCGTCTTCTGCTCTTTCTGTACCAATTTGTGCATTAAAATTACCCATTATTAATACACTATCATTTATCCATACCTGGTCTATTGTCGTTTGCAGTGTGTTATAAAAGTTTTCTACTTCCTCTTCTTCTGCTGCTGATGTAGGTGCATATATCTGAATGATTGTTACATTTCTTGGAACGCCCTTAAGTCTGATTGTTAGGATTCTATCACTTACTGGATTGTAGCCTCGTAATGCTTTTGATGTTGATTTGTCCAAATAAAAAGCCACTCCATTCTTTCTTCCTACTTCTCCACCAGAGTATATAAAGATATTATCATTCTCGCTCTTAAAGTGTCCTGATCCTTTCCATCTATGTTCGCAGATTCCCAAAATGTGTATCCCCGTTCTTTTCATATCGTCACTTATTATTTTATATTTTCCCTCATACATACTTCTTACATTCTATGTTCCTACTCTTATTTTTCCTTTTAGTTTGATGCAGTGGTTTTCCTTGGTAACACTGTCAGGATTTTGTCTGTCATCACAATTACTAGTACTAACCTCTGCCTCACACTCTTCCCCAGTGTTAAAATTAGATCTATCTGGCCTGGGGGACTCACCACCAGATCTTTTTCCTATTTGACTTTCCATGGTTGCTCTGCTTGGGTTTTTTGGTATATTTTCAGAAGATTGTTTACCATTGCTTTCCTTCCGGGCAGTGACTGTACTAGTCTTTGATCGTAGTCATTGTCCCTACATTGAGATCATCTGCCTACTATCATAGAATGGTGACCATAACCAACATTATCTGTCAGCTGCTCTCCCATTCCATCCACCACCTGCTCCCATGGCTTCACGTCACCCTGATCGGGGGGCTATACGGGTACTCCACCTTACCCAAGGGTGTCCCGTAGATTGACGGAGGATCTTACTTCTCCTTTGATAGGGGATACCCCTACCCCGCTAACCTCCTTATAGGTGAGTAATATTTCCTTAAAATTTCGTTACATTAACTCATATTAATTTTATTTTTTAACGATGTAGTGTTACTTATTTTTTTAAAATGATATTCCATTTTTCAAATAATTACTTAATATAAGTTAAAGACGTGTTTTGAGAGGTGTGCGGAAATGCACAGAAGAACACAAAATATGTATAAATCACTTAAAAAACATTGATTCTGATCACACATAAAGAAACATTCGTTTCGGTTTATAATTCTAGTTAATGAGCACGCTAATTTAATTCATTAATATCACTGGATCCAAGGCATCAACTGCTCTTATTTACATTACATTTCGAACATCTAATTATGTGATTTTGTAAATTCGCTTACCTGTTTTTAGTAGTCGGCAATATATTTCATACTGTTACGATATATAATTTACATTTACAGATCATTATAGTCTTTACATCACCCTATGTTTCTTTCTCTCTTATTCACAAAACAAGAAGTGCATATAGGGCCTGCTACCTCGCGACTAAATTTTAAAGGATAAAACAAAATATATATCATTGAGAGAAACTTACGAGCTAAAGGGTATATGAACAAAGTACATCTTCAAAAATCTATGTATGTATGTACGTACGTATGTATGTATGTATGTATGTATGTATCTGTCTGTAGTTTCGTCTAGCTGTCTTTCTATCTGTGTGTCTGCCTGTCTTGTCCGTCTGTCCATATATATATATATATATATCAGTTTGTCACTACCAGTATGCGCGTCAGTCTCTCAGTTAATCAGCTTAGATTTCTGAAAAAATATCAACTACAGAACTATATGTAAAGCACATTTATTAGAATAATCTCTACATCATGGCGTATACGTAATATGCTGCGATTATAGTTTCTTCAATATTTTTTTCTCTTTGCAAATGATTATTAATTTTGGAAATTTCTTTACCGTTATTAAATACTCGATAATATATCTGCCCCTGTTATCTTCTATAGTTTACATACCGAGATAATTATTTACTTTGTTTCTTTCCTTGTTTTTTTATCTATTATGCATAACAACAGACCTACATGTTGATATCACTTCTTTATGACTAAATGTAACTGATAAAACTATACATATATGACGGAGGGACACTTACGACCTACAGAGTATATAAAACATTCATCTTTAAAAATCTATCTATCTATCTATCTATCTATCTATCTATCTATCTATCTATCTATCTATCTATCTATCTATCTATCTATTTGGCTTTCCTGTTGTCTCTTTGTCTGTCTCTTTGTCTGTCTGTTTGTCTTTGTGTCTCTCTGAATGTCTGACTTTCTGTCTCTTTATCTCTCTCTCCATTTATGTGTCTTTCTGTCAATTAAAAAAAATACAACTGCAAAGAAATATATCATGCACATTGAATAAAAGAAATTGTGCATTTTATCAGGAAAAAAAAATGGGATCCGTTTTTTTAAAATTCTCTTTCTCCTTATAGATAAATAATGCTGCCTTAAAATTACTTCGTGTTCTCCGTTACTGACTGTACGTTTTTTAAGAATAAAATTTAATTTGCTTTTTTTAAAATTATATATACATTTTTATATTTATTCCTCGAAGTCAAACGAGGATAAGTTTTGATATGTGACAGCAAAAGCTTAAAATAACACAAAATATTTATAATTACCTGAACAACAGCGATTCTGATCACATATGGTGACAGAGCTGTTACGGATGTCAATTCTCTTTAAGGAGCACATGAATTTAATTCAATAAACCTCTTTCCATTCGACAAATGAAATGCTCTGGTTTTCAATATATTTCAACTATAGGAACATATAATGATGCAATTTTGAAAATTCATTTAACTCTGTTTAATAGTCGATATTATATTTCTCACCTTTCGTGCGCAAATAATTCATTTCGAGATCATTATTTATTTAAACCATTCTATGTTTCTTCTTCTTTTATGCATACATGAAAGAGTAAATGTTGGATCTGTTATTTTATGCCTATGTATTGAACAATGAAATAATACATGTGTCAGGAAGAGACACTTACGATCTAAAGTTTACATGAAAAATATTTGTCTTAAAAAATCTAATCTTATCTAATCTTTCTATCTATCTATCTATCTATCTATCTATCTATCTATCTATCTATCTATCTATCTATCTATCTATCTATCTATCTATCTATCTATCTATCTATCTATCTATCTATCTATCTATCTATCTATCTATCTATCTATCTGTCTGTCTGTCTGTCTGTCTTTCTGTCTATCTATCTAGCTATCTAGCTATATGTCTGTCTGTCTATCTATCTGTGTATAGGCCTGTCTGTCTCTCTGTCTGTGCATTTGTCTGTCTGTCTATCAATCTATTTATTTATGTAAAAAATACAACTAAACAAAGTGTCTGATGCACATTTATTAAAATAAACTCTGCATTACGCTATGAAGTATAAGTACGAGTATTTTGATTGAGTTTATATATATTATTTCAAGTTTCTTTCCCACTGTAAATCAGTATAATTTCCTGAACATTTCTTTACATTCAGTCATTAATTGGTTGTTATTTTAAAAAATACAATCTGGTTATTCTTTATTTGGATTTATTTCTAGAAATCAAACAAATACACGTTTTAAGAAGTGTCCCGGAAAAGCTTAAAATAACCCGGAATATTTATACATTTCCTAAACATCGGCTATTCGGATCAGACATGATGACAGAGCAGTGTCTGGGAATAATTCTGTTTAAGGAGCACCGGAATTTACTTCATGAAATAATTGTGCACCAGTAGAATGAAATCTGTATTTTATTACATTTCAGCTACCCGAACACATAACGATATCATTTTGAAAAATCGTTCCATCATCATCATCAGGTGCCGTGGCGACTGGCGTTGGTTATTATGCTTCTCCAGAGTACACGATCCTTCATCAGGCTATCGGTTCCGTTGATGATCTCCTCTCATACCATCCCGTCAGACTGTCCAGTATCATTTCTCTTGGTCTTCCCCTGGCTCTTCTTCCCTCTATGTTTCCTGTTGTTATAACATTTTCTGTGCCTCTCTTCTCATTGCATGTCCTATGAAAGTACATTGTCTCTCTTTCTCTCTCTCTTATTTTTTTACAAGAACTTTTCTATCTCCGACTCTTCTCAAACAATCTCTATTAGTTATTGTTACTGTCCAGGGGATTCGCAACATTCTTCTAATAAACCACATTTCTGCTGCTTCTAATGGCTTTTGTGCAGACCTGCCTGTTGTCCATGATTCACTTCCATAGAACAAGGTAGTTTCAATATAGCACTTTAGAACTCTTCTTCTTATTCTTCTTCTTCTTCATTGTTCGCTTCTACAAACTTTCCCAATGTCTATTTGATGTCGACTACATGCCTCCATGAATCATACAACTTAAAAGGTACTAAAACTCCTCTTACAGACACCGAATGCAGTTAATTGTTTATTCTGAATAGTCCCGAAATTTTTGATTAGTAAATAGTCATTTATATATGTACGTAGTTACTTCTGTACTGAGTGAATGGATAAGAGCGAAACGTAAATGTTATATTTTATTTTATGTCTCTCAGCTTCAGTATTAATTATGTTTGTTACATGAACAACATATTTGTAGAATGTCTGAAATAGAGTGAAAGATGTATGATAAAGGGCAGAATGCCAGACGGGACTGCGTGCCCAATTATTAACCCTTTTGAAATAAAGATCAATCAATCAATCAATCAATCTACCATCAAGATCGTCCCACGACCCTACTGAATTTACTCCTGTGGTTCTCGCAACAGTCTCATTTAGGATGGAGGCTCGAGCATCGTGGAACTTGGACCTATATTCTCGGTGGGTCACAGAAGCGGCATTGCGTGGCACTGTGGTTTTTGTTGCACCAGTTTAGTCTAGAGTTGGACTTTATCACCGAAAACTTCGACGTGTTTTGGATATCAGTATATCCCAGCCGGGTGAGAGGTGGTTGTCCATCCAGTCTAGAGTTGGACTTTCTCACGGGAAAACCTCAACGTGATTTGGATATATCTCCCCCAGGTGAGAGGTGGTTGCCTATCTAGACTACACTTGTCCAGTGATTCCAACTTCAGCATTTTGTGGTCGTGGCTGCTACCCTTCCTGGTGATGACCAGGACGGAGCTTTGGCCGAGGAGGACGAATCTTCGCCACTAGTGAGTTTCCACCCTGGGTTAAGCCGGTTTATGCGTATTATTCCAGTATGGGTGTAATAAGGACGTGATCGGCCTCTAGAGCAGAGGTACCATGATATGCATAGCCATCAAGTTTCACCTCTACGTTAAGTCGGTTTAGGCATATTGCTCCAGTAAGAGTGTGTATAGAACGTGGCCAGCCTCTAGAGCAAAGGTGCTGTGGTATGACTAGCGCTCACCGCGAGTCTACTGGCCATACCGATTAAACTTCACTTAATCCTTTCCATCACCTTTTCCACAGCGGGGCCGCCTGGCAACCCTAATCGCATTTTTCTTCATTGGCCGGGAGGAGTTTCACCATACGCACGACGGCTGAAGAATCTTGCCAGCAGCGAAAGGGTGCTTTCCTTCTCCTGGATGAGCTACCAACCGAGATTAACGAGTCTCATCTACTTGAAAGCTTTTGGTTTTCAGGCGCTAGATATTAGCCTTTCGCCCCTTCTCCTGTCAGTTTAAATAGTTCCGCCACGAGAAGGCCAGGAGCTGGACTTGGACTGTCAGAGGCTATTTGAGACTCACACCGTGGACTTTAGGACTCGTTTTCTAACATTTATTGATAAGGATTATTGCATAAAAGATTTCATTCTCTGAAACGCAGTCTTTACTTGGACTATTCTGTTCTTAATTTCTGTTTTGCATTTCCCATCTGAAGTTATTATTCCTCCAAGGTATTTGAATTTCTGCACTACATTTGAACAGTACCATTTAATTTTATACTGCATGTTGGTGGATTCTGGTTCTTAGATATAACCATATTCTCTGCCTTTTTGATGGTCAAAGTAAGGCCTTTCTGTTCACTTTCTCCGTCGATTTTACCAAGGGGATTTTGCAGGTCTTGTTGGTTCTCTGCTATTAGTACTGTGTCGTCAGCATACCGAAGATTATTAATATTGTGTCCTCATACTTTTATACCTAGTTCTCCAACGATCGTTCTTAGAATATTCTCGCTGAACAGAGAAAAAAGGTCTGGAGATAGTACACATCGTTGTCGCACTGCCTGTTTTATTGGTTGATATGTTCCATTTTTGTTTTCAACTGAAATCGCTGCTTCCTGCTGCCAGTATAAACGTTTTATTATTATCAGTTGTTTGCCTTCTATGTTTAAGTCTTCAAGCATTTTAATAATCTCATCAGGTTTCACCTTGTCAAATGCCTTGGTGTAATCAATGAAACATAATTTGAAATCTTTCTGTACTTCTAAAACTCTTTCTGTTAGTGTTCGTAAAGTATAAATGGCACTGTGTGTTCCCTTTCCTTCAACAAATCCAAACTGTTCATTTATTTCCATTTTTATCTTTTCCCTTGCTCTTCTCATAATTATTCTCAGAAGTAGTTTCGTTATGTGACATGAGATTCTGATAGACCTGTGGTCCTCACATTCATTTGCACCTGGTGTCTCTAGTAGTGTTATAAACGTGGATTTAAGCAAGTCACTGGGCATATAACCACTGTTGTTAATGTCATTCAGTAACTTGTTTATTATTTATTTTCCTGTCTCTTCAAGTGCCTCTATTTCTTCTATTGTTATATTATCAGGCCCAGTCGCTTTTCCTTTCTTCATGTGTTTATCTACAATTTTACCTTCAAGTATTTGTAATCCATCACAGTTTTCAGTATCTGGTGCTATTTCTGATCTTCCTCCACCATATAGCTCACCAAAACTGTCCACAATGTCTTCTTTTCCCATTAACATTTTACCTTCTTTTGATTTCAGGCATCCTGTGGTATATTTTGTTTTCCTGCCTGTGAGTTCACTAATTCGTTTGTGCATGTTTTTGCTGTCTTTATTATGGGAGTCCTCTATTTGTCTGCACTGTTCATTTAACCACACTTCCTTTGCTTTTCTGCATTTGCTTCTTATTTCTTTATTTATCCTGCTATTTTTTTTGGTTATGTTTACTTCTCTTTCTCTTGTCCATCAGTCCCAATATGTCATCTATCATCCATTTATTCTTGGGGGTTTGTGTTTTCTGTGGTATTATCTTCTTAATAATTTGGTGGACAGAATCTCTTAACATTGCCCATTGTTCATCTATACTATTTATCTTTGCTATTGCATTGTATCGATTTGTTATAATAACTTTGTATTGTTCTCACAGTTCTTAGTTATTTTTAAGGAGTTCTGTATCCAGTTTGAAGTTTCTTACTTTTCTGCATGCTTCTTAGCTTTATTCTAATTTTTTCCACAGAGTGGGTCGTGGTCACTATTGCAGTCAGCTCCTGTCATGGTTTTTGTTGTCAGTAATGTATTCCGGAACCATTTGTTCATTAATACGTAGTCTGTCTGGTTAAAATTCTTTTTGTCTGGGATGCATCAGGTTGCCAGTCTTCGAGAATGTTGCATAAATCAGGTAATGACGACGATGAATATATTTATCCATGTTATGGTGTATAATTTACATTTTAGATCAATATTCTTTACATCACTCTATGTTTCGTCTTCTATTATGCATAAAAACAAAGATTACATATTGGTCATATTAGGTGATAACCAATTTTAAAACTGATAAAACAATACATATGTGATGAAAAGCAACTTACGCTCTAAAGTGCATGTGAAAAACACAAAACATTCGCTTCAAATATATGTCTATCTATCTATCTATCTATCTATCTATCTATCTATCTATCTATCTATCTATCTATCTATCTATCTATCTATCTATCTATCTATCTATCTATCTATCTATCTATCTATCTATTATCTATCTATCTATCTTCTATCTATCTATCTATCTATCTATCTATCTATCTATCTATCTATCTATCTATCTATCCATTACCTACCTACCTACCTACCTATCTATCTATCTATCTATCTATCTATCTATCTATCTATCTATCTATCTATCTATCTATCTATCTATCTATCTATCTATCTATCTATCTATCTATCTATCTACCTACCTACCTACCTACCTACCTACCTATCTATCTATCTACTATCTATCTATCTATCTATCTATCTATCTATCTATCTATCTATCTATCTATCTATCTATCTATCTATCTATCTATCTATCTATCTGTCTGGTAATCAGTGTGTGTTTATATTTGTGTAAAAAAATCCAGCTACAAAAATATGAAACGCACATTGATTAAAATAAATTAAACTCTACATCACTTCATAAAGTATATTGTTTTTCACTACTTAACTATTCTGGTTTGAACTCGTTATTCAACTGCACCTAACATTCTCCTCTTCCACAACCATAATCCCTCCCCACTAAGCTCTAGTCTCTTCTCACTTGTTACATATAGTTCAGGACATCCTCACAACATCATATTACAACACTCCTACCCTAACTATAATCTCACCTTCCCCGGTTAGAATCCATTGTATCACTCTCTCTCCCTTCTACAGTTTCCCTACCTTCCACCCTCAGTTACGATCCACCTATCACACATCCCAAGTCTCCATTTAAATACTCCACCATGCGTATTTCTGACAACCAGCGTCGGACAAACCACAGTTTCTTACATGTTACAGCTAAATGGTCTATTGTTTTATTTCATTTTAAACAAAAATTATTCATTGATTTTATTTATTTATTTTTTAACACAGCATTCATGTGAATTTATATTTTATCTCATCTCTCTATTTCTTCGTGCTGTATGTTTTGTATGATTAACGCTCAGCCGAAACGTCACAGCTGTGTACTCGTGAAGTAATAAAGCTGATCCTACACTTTTCTCCTAGTTTATACATTTTGTGGTAGATATAGGTGTATGGTGAAGTTTTACAAAGTGAGGGAGGAGTGTGTAAGGTGAGAAAAAAAAACGAATAGAAAGTACGAGAATGTATAAAATGAAAAACATACAACATCCGATATTTCAGCATGAGCCTTATTCGAGGATACATACACAACGAGACAAAAACACGAAGAGCTTATCTGAATGTGTCTTCCTCCAAGTAGAAAGCAGAAATGTGTGTAGTAGAAGGGAGAAGGAAAGACCACGCTGCCCACAACAAAAGATGCCCGATAGAGCCAATCGTAAAGAAAAGGTGGAGAGAGAGAGAAGGAGAACAAGTGGGAGAAAGGGGTGGGGGAAGGCAATAGAAAGGTGTCGGGGGGGGGGTGTAAAGAGGGGAGGGGAAAAGGGACGCGGAGAGATAATGAATGAAGAACATAAACACCTGCAGGGAGAAAATGTGAGATCGTACTGCATAGACGTACTGATGTATGATCTCGGAGGGTCCTAGAACAGCGCCTTATTTTCCAGACTGGCTGTCTCCACCCAGCTGGAATTCACACTGTCTTCAGCTTTCTGTAACTTCTTTATTTTTCCACTGGCCCCTTTTTTTAAACTCTACTTTCTTTCTCTATGCTACCCCTCCCTACCACCACCCAATTTTCTTCTCCGCCAACATACTGGTGTCTTTAGGGTCTTGTCCTATTCACCAGTTTCACATTTTATCCCTGCAGGTGTTTATATACTTCAGTCATTATCTCTTCGCGTCCCCTTTTCCCTCCCCTCCCCTCGACACCTCTAGTGGCTATCATGTTTCTATTGCCTTCCCCCACCCCTTTCTCCCACTTGTTCTCCTCATCTCTCTCCACCTCTACTTTACGATTGGCTCTATCGGACCTCTTTTATTGTGGGCAGCGTGGTCTTTCCTTCTCCCTTCTACTACACACATTTCTGTTTTCTACTTGGAGGAAGACACATTCAGATAAGTTCTTCTTGTTTTTTTCTCGTTGTGTATGTATCCTCGAATAAGGCTCACGCCGAAATATCGGATGTTGTATGTTTTTCATTGTATACATTCTTATACTTTCTATTCGTTTTTTTCTCACCTTACACACTCCTCCCTCACTTTGTAAAACTGCACCATACACCTCTATTTAAACCAATTTTACTGCAGTCGCCATCCCTTTTATCTAAACATTTTGTGGAAATGGCACACATTAGAAGACTTTCATTGATGACAAGAAAAACATCAGCAACTAAAGGTAATATAGTTTCTTTATGATTACACATTTGCAAGAACTATTCTTAATTTTTTTCTTGAACAATAATTTGTTTCTCTGTTCATACATCACTTTGTATTTCTTACATTAGTGCTGTGAATCTAATACACTTTCATAGGTTTTAATACGTTCACGCATATAATGAAGTGAATTTAAAAAATGGTTTATGTTTCTGTAATCATGCTTGTTTATTCAGTATCTTTCATATAATTCTCGCGAACAATTTACACTTTCAATTTATGATAATTTTAAAATTCTTCTATGTTTCATCTTGCAGAATGTTCACTGAAGCAGTGTTCGTTTGTCGTGTATTTTAGGGAAATATTTAAAATTTTGAATTTATACAACTATGCCAGTGAGAACATTACCTTCTATAGACGTTGGGTCAGAGTAATATGTACACATATTATCTATCTATCTATCTATCTATCTATCTATCTATCTATCTATCTATCTATCTATCTATCTATCTATCTATCTATCTATCTATCTATCTATCTATCTATCTATCTATCTATCTATCTATCTATCTATCTATCTATCTATCTGTCTGTCTGTCTGTCTCTGTCTAACTGTAAGCCTGTCTCTATGTGCCTGTTTCTCTCTGCCTGCCTGGCTGTGTCTCTATATGCTTGTCAGCCCTTCTATTAACCTTCTATCCGTCATTTATGAAAAAAGTAGATCTTTGAAGACATATGTTAATTACATTCATGGTAAATATTTGTCAACCAGTTATCAAACTAAAGTATTTACCTGACTCTTTCCCTTTTTTTATTTATAATTGTTATGTGAAGGTTGTCTGGTTGAAATTTACTTTATTTCGACTCTCTTTATTTCTATGTATTTATTTTATTTGTTTTGTTTAACTATTCTAAATTAATGTTTTTATTTCTTTACCACGCGGAGTCAAAGAACAGATTTGTTTACAAGTATTTTTTCTTGACCAGTAACAATAATAATAATAGTAATAGCAGTCAATAAATACACTCAAATAATAATGTTTGGGGTTGACCAAAAGATAAATATACGTATATTAAGATAATAATTATGGGACACCAGATTTTACATAATTAAATCTCATTCCATCTTTGAAATGAACTGCTCCGAAGATGTGATAATTTCTGATTCAATAAAATAAAACATACGGAATCCCAACATTTCTAAGAAATATTATTAGGTAAAATTAATTTCATGGATTTATTTTGTTTCATTATTATTGTCCTTGGCATATATATTATGTGGATTTAGTTCCTATATTATATAAGTTATAACGAAGTGAAAAAACTCATTTTGTTAATGTAGTGCTTTCGGTTCACTACGAAACTTAATATTGTTAGTTAGCTTTTCTTCGCTTGATAATTATTTGCATTTCTTACTATTCCTCAGTAATTACTTATTTAACTTTAATTTCTTCCTCTGTTAAACAGAAAGTTATACGTTTTCATTTATTCCATGCGCGAGTAAAATGAATTTCATTTGAAACCTCGTTCCTGGGTGTTTAATGGAGGATGCTTCTTGATTTAGTAAACATGTTTTTCAAATAATATACTGCATATTTTCCGTATTTAGCTTCTAATGTTTTCACACAGTTCTACCCTTCTACTCTTACTGTGCTTATCCGAGCAGTTTTCTGTGTGTCACGAAGATAAGGAAAATATTTAAAACAGCAGAAAAGATCATTTATAAAACAGGAAATAACGTACCATCTAAAGATGCAGGAATATAATAATATGTAAAAAGATATCTATCTACTTACCTATCTATCTATCTATCTATCTATCTATCTATCTATCTATCTATCTATCTATCTATCTATCTATCTATCTATCTATCTATCTATCTGTCTGTCTGTATGTCTGTTTGTCTGTCTTTTAAAAAATTGGATAGTGTTAAATGAGGAAAATAAAACATCCTTACGATCTATGCACCGAAAATACATAGAATTATAATATAACTGGTAGTTTGAAAGTGATATGTCTGAAGATATATTTAAATTACATTCATGGTAAATATTTATCAGCAAGTTATCAAACTAATGTATTTACCTGTACCTTTTCTTTGTTAAAATCTATCTATCTATCTATCTATCTATCTATCTATCTATCTATCTATCTATCTATCTATCTATCTATCTATCTATCTATCTATCTATCTATCTATCTATCTATCTATCTATCTATCTATCTATCTATCTATCTATCTATCTGTCTATCTATCTATCTGTCTATCTATCTATCTATCTATCTATCTATCTGTCTGTCTGTCTGTCTGTCTGTCTGTCTGTCTCTATGCACCTCTATATCTGTCTATCTGTTTGGTTGCTTATGTATATGCCTGTCAGCATATCTTATAACTTTCTATCCGACATTTATGGAAAAAAATGTAGTACTTTGAAGGAATTTACTACTCATATTAATGGAAAATATTTTACAACCCGTTTTCAGAGTAATGTATTTATCTGTTCATTTTTTAAAAGTTTAGATTTGTTACTTGAAGGGTGCTTGCTTTAAATTTATTTTACATTCCCTCTCTTGACTTGTATGTATTTCTGTTATGCGTACTTATCTGCATTAATATGTATTTGTTTTTTTTCACAAAGCGGTGAGAAACCCAGAAAAAGCTGGGATCCTGTTGTGCTTAATAAATAACATAATTGTAGGATGTGAAGATCCGACTGTGAAGTTTCAAGATATTAAGAGAACACATTTCATGATGTATCTAAGATCACATTTGATCGTTCATTGTCCTTTCCACACCATATGGACCATGCAATGCAAAAAAGTCGTGAAATCGTTGGGAGCTGTTAGATTAATGGGCGCAGCGGACTTTCCACAGCGCAGTCTCATCTTGCTGATGCATTGGCTAGTCCTGTCATCATCGGAGTATGGTCTTTTCCTGCTCACACTGTCCAGTGCACAGCTGAATATACACAAACGTGTACAGAATGAGCATATCAGAGTGGTCTTGGCTTGCACCAGGGATACTCCGGTGGCCGCCATGAGCTTTCTGCTTGATATGATGAGTGTGAGGTCTAAACATAAGCTCAGGTAAACGTGTACATCAGAGTTGCTGGCATGAAGGATCATCCTCTGAATAAAGAGTTGAGGTTGATAAAGGGAGAACACATCAAAAAAAGGGGGGGGGGCAGATCCTGGATGCCTGAGGCGGTGGATACAATAAAATGAATTAGCAGTCTAGATGAAGTGGCTAAAGGTGATGACTGGTTATGTGTACATGACCGACATCAGCTAACAAAGGTTATTATACAGAAGGACCGTAAATATCGAAAATGGGCACAAGGAGCAAGTGAACACTGGGTTCAAGATCTCATCCAACATCACTGTGGGTCTTCCGACACTGTAATATATACATATGACTCAGTGACAGAAGAAGTGGTTGGGGTTTTGTTGCCTACCGAAATGGAAATGAGTAAAGGTACATAGTTCAGAAGCCTTTGAAATCACACTTCAAGACGGATATTGAAGCTGTTTCGGTCGCAGTGGAATGGTTAGTTGTTCATGATGTTGTTAATGGTGTCATTGCGACGGATTCACAGAGTATGCTTCGTAAGATTGAGAAGAATTTGCATTAAAAAATGGGTTCAACTGTTAAGCCATTCAGCTGTGACAAGCATGACATAGCTTTACCGTCCAGGGCATACTGGAATACATGGCAGTGATGTAGCAGACAGACTTGCTTGACAGGCTACAATAAATGGCAGACAAAAAATGGACAAGGGGGACATTGCTAAGGCTATATTGGATAGACTGCGAGAGAATGAAGAGCGGAAATGGAAGAACAATTTAGCTATGAAGAGACTGCTGTAGCTAGGACAAATTAAAGGTGCTGGCAGGAAATCCGAGTTGTGTGACAGAAAACTCATCATAAACATCCAACATTTGACAGGAACTATTAGCAAACGTATTCTTCAACGGATGCTGTGGCATGCGGCTGAGCATCTATGGGGTTGTCCCGAATACAGTGAACCTGGAGTCTGAATTGTGAACTTTAAACTTTGAAATGTATTTTATTTGTTTTTCGTAATTTTTCTAAACTAATTTGTGTCTTTAATTAGTTGTACATTGTTTATTTATCATGCCAAGTCAATGAAAAGGGTTGCTTTCAGTTCTATCTTCCTACGTAGTAATAATAATAATAATAATAATAATAGTCAATAAATACTCTTTAAATAATAACATTTGGGGTTGACCTAAAGAAAAACACACATGTATTAGTTAATAATTCCAGGACACCAGATTTTACATAATTAAATTTCATTCCATCTTTGAAATGGACTGCTTCGGAGAAATAATCATTTCTGATGCAATAAAAAAACGTACGGAAATGCAAAATTTCTGAGACATGTTATTAGGTAAAAGTAATTTCATAGATTGAATTTTGTTTCATTATTATTGTCGTTTGCATATACATTATGTGGATTAGTTCCTATACTAGATTACCAATATGGATGTGAAAAAGCTCACTTCGTTAATGTAGCGTTTTCGATTTATTTTCAAACTTTATGTTGCCAGTGAGGTTTTCTTTGTTTGAATATAATTTGTTTCTTTTTACTGCACAGACGGTCATATCATGCCGTTTAACATGTTCAAAATATTTCAGTTTTCTGTATTTGATCTTCCTTAATAACCATCCGTCTTCACAACTAAGTTCTTTTAGAGTGGATATATGTGTTCTTTTTTGTGTCCATGATATTTCATGTACTTTTCTGTAGCATTTACATTGAAAGGCATTTATGTTTTTCTCTGTTTACTAGTGTAAACTGTGCAGTCATCAGCAAAGATTTCAGAAGATGATTTTTTGAGATTAAATGTCAGCCGCGCAGAGCTACGCCGACCTGCACAGCGCGGGCGGTTGCTGTTGCGCAGGCCGACCGTTCTTTTGGCGAAAAAGCGCTCTCGAGTTCCGTGCGTGGGGAGACAGGCTTTCGCTCCCTTCCCGGACGGCGAGAGTTAAGGTGTTTCGATGCAGAAGCAAGTGGTTTGTCCGTCGAGCGAAGCATGTAAACGGCTAGCCATCCAGGTTCGTGATAACGATGTAGTACGGTTTTGTCGACCGATGGTCTCGAAACTGGCCCATCTCTCGCAAAGAGTATCGGGTCTGCAGTATGTAACGTGTGTTGTTTGTGGGTGGCCAGGCTTTCTTCTCCGCTCGTTAGAGCAGAGAGAGCCGCCCCCGCCGGTTAAAGGAAATGAAACGCCGCCGGGGTCGAAAGGGATCCGCTCTGAGCAGAGCGCTGTCTCCCTTGCCTCGCGTCGGTCTGTCGGCAGATATCCGACAAAGGTTCGGTGAAGAAAGCTATCTGGTTGATCCTGCCAGTAGTCATATGCTTGTCTCAAAGATTAAGCCATGCATGTCTAAGTTCACACTGTCTCACGGTGAAACCGCGAATGGCTCATTAAATCAGTCGAGGTTCCTTAGATGACACGATCCTACTTGGGTAACTGTGGCGCTGTTGGCGAGATCTTCAGCTGCCGTGCGTGGAGCGGTGCTCTTCCCGGCCAATGAAGAAATTTGCAAATGAGGTTACCGCGCAGCATCACTGCGAAAAAAGGTGGTTGAAAGGATAAAGCGAAGCAAACAGTCAAATCACGGCACCTCTGGTCTGGAGGTCGGCCACGTCCTGAGTGCAGTCATATCGGGTGAAATGCATGAACCGGCTTGTCCCAGAGGTTAAATCACTGCTGGCTTGACTCTTCAAATGCCGCGCGTGGAGTGAAGCTCCTCCCGGTTAAGGAAGTAAATGCGGAAATAAAGGTTGCTGTGCGGCGCCGATGGGAAAAGGTGGTGGAAAGTGAAGTTTAACCTGGTATGTCCAGTAGTATCGCTACGAGAGCTATACCACGGCACCTCTGCTCTAGAGGCCGCCTACGTCCGAAATACACCTACACTGGTGAAATATGACTAAACCGGCACACACCAGGGGTGGAACTCGATAGCTAGACATGTCATGCCACCTCCGCTCTAGAGGTCGGTAACGCCTGATAAACACCCATACTGGTGAATTTTGCCTAAACCGGCTCATACCAGGGGTGAATCTTGAAGGCTATGAATGTCACAGTACCTCTGACCTAGAGGTCGGTCCCGTCCCAAACACGCCCATACTGGGAAATGCCTAAACCGGTTCAACCCAGGGGTAGAAGTCACTAGTGGCGAGGATTCGTCCTCCTGGACAAAAGCTCCATCCTGGTCACAACTAGGAAGGGTAGCGGCCACGACCGCAAAATGCTGAAGTCGGAGACACTGGACCAGGGAAGTCTAGATAGGCAACCACCTCTCACCCGGCGGGGATGTCTGCGTATCCTAATCACGCTGAGGTTTTCCGGTGAGAAAGTCCAACCCTGGACTGGATGGGCAACCACCTCTCACCCAGCGGTGATACACGGGTATCTCAAAACACGTCGAGGTTTTCAGGTGAGAAAGTCCAACTCTGGCCTGGGTGGGCTAACGCCTCTCACCCAGCGGGGATGCACTGATATTCCAAACACGTCGAGGTCTTCCGGTGAGAAAGTCCAACCCTAGACCAAACTGGTGCAATGAAAACCACGGTGTCACGCAATCCCGCTTCCGAGACCCACCAAGAATACAGGCTAAAGCACTGTGATACTCTGAACCCCTTGTGGTCCTTTCGTGGAACTCGTGTGGTCTATTTTGGACCACACAGGGGACCACGGGAACTAACGAGGACCACATGCGTGAATTCAGTAGGTTCACAGTGCGGTTTTTGGTGGTAGAAGTGAACGAAGAAGAAGAAGAAAGAAAAGAGATTAAGTGTCCAGGTCAAAAAGGCATATGTTGCGATGGGAATGACGCATGCCTTTAAAATCTTATTTTTGTAGTTCTGTCTGTTCCTCTACTCAGCTATTTAGTTGTTTTAATTTTTTGAAGTTCTATAGATGTGCTCCTTTTAATTTCCCTCATTGCATTTCCATTATTAGGTAGCAATGATCCAAGATATTCAAAACTCTAAACTTCTTCCTATTTTTCCTCATTGATATATATTTTTTTTCAGCTCCCTTATTTGCTTTGTCATGTGTCATCAATTTTTTTTTCTTTGCATTAAGGTAAAGATATTGTTATTCACTGTTCTTGCACACTGTCATAATTTGTTTTCCAATCGTTTTATGCCTTGTGGGCATTAATACTGTGTCATTATCATATCTAATCACTGGAATTTCATAATCTCCATTTGTTCTTGCATCGTAAAGTACATCATATATAAAACATAATGAAACTTACAACCTAAAGATGTCGGTAAAGAATAATATGAAAAACTATCTATCTATCTATCTATCTATCTATCTATCTATCTATCTATCTATCTATCTATCTATCTATCTATCTATCTATCTATCTATCTATCTATCTATCTATCTATCTATCTATCTATCTATCTATCTATCTATCTATCTGTCTGTCTGTCTGTCTGTCTGTCTGTCTGTCTGGCTATCTATTTAAAAAAATTGGAAAGTGTTATATGAGGAAAACAAAACGAGCTTACAAACTATGCACAGAGAATACATAAAAGTATGATAGAATTATTAATTTAAAATGCTATCTGTCTATCTATGTTTTGTCTTTTAATTTAAAATATATAATTGTCTTGGAGTTTTTAATATTAATTACAGACAAACAGATACTAAGTGGAATGATATTGTGTCATCATACAATTTATCCCAAATTATGATTAAACCTACCAGAGTAACTGAAACGTCATCCACACTAATAGATCACATATATGTAGCTCATCCAGAAAACATTATAGAATGTAAAGTCCCTCACACATCACTGAGTGGTCACTACCCGGTATGTTGCATATGGACACCTCATGGCTTGAAAATTCCCGAAAATGAACATACCAGTATTAAATTTAGAAGTTTAAAAAAATTCCACTTGGAATCATTTCTGAAAGAGTTACAAGCAGCACCTCCAGATCATGTGCAGCAACTATCTGACCCTGATAAGGCCCTGGAATAGATAAAAACCTTCAAGGATATATTTGACAAGCATGTTCCTATTAAAGAGGTGAGAGTTAAACATCAAGTGAAGTCCCTCTGGATAACACCTGAGATATTCTGAGATATTGCAAGTCATAAGGGAAAGAGATCAGGCCCCAAAAATAAGGAATTCACTAGGTACCGATTACTTAGAAATAGAGTTCAGTATTTAATTAGGAAAAAAAAGACAAATTACTTTAGGAACCTAGTTCAGAATAAATCAGACAGTAAGTCTCTCTGGAAAGCAATTAACATTCTAACAAACAAGCGAAAACAGCCTGACGTGCAGATTCATATTCATACGCCCGCTTGTGAAGAGTTCATCAATCACTTCAGAGAAGAAGTCAATATCTTAAAATCTTCACTACCAACCCCTACTTTTGATTTAAGTGAATTAAATAAATTTGTAAGTAGAAAAGATGTAAATCTAAAGCAACCCAGTATTCCTTTCATGTCATTTAGTGAAGTTTACAATTATCTTTCATCTTTAAAGAACAACAACACAGCAGGACTTGATGAAATCAGCAATAAGATGTGACACTACTCAGCCCCAGTAATTACAGATAAGCTAACATACATTTATAATCATTGCATTGCACATTGTAATTTTCCTCAGGCTTTTAAAATTTGCAAAAATATATCCCCTTTTTAAATCCGGTTCGGAGAAAAATCCCTCAAGCTATAGACCAATTTTCATTTTATCAACTTTGTCTAAACCCCTAGAGAAACACATACAAATAACAACCTTACAACACATACAAGAAAATGATTTGATTATTGACTGTCAGTCAAGTTTTAGGCCGAAACATTCCTGCCATACAGCTCTCACAAAAGTGACAGAATGTTGGTTATCTAATATAAACGATGATAAATTATTGTGGTGTTGTTTTTGTTGACTTTAAAAAAGCATTTGACATGATTGATCATGAAATCCTAGTTAGAAAGCTTGAGACTTATAGATTAAACCCTGACTTGACAAATTTTATTATATCTTTTCTTTCCAACAGACAACAGGTAGTTTGCCTCAAAAACTCCAAGTGAAGTTCATTTGTGGTTGATAATGGCGTTCCACAGGGATCTATTCTTGGTCCTCTCCTGTTTACCATCTACATCAATGATCTTCCACTTCATCTCAAAAAATCATCTTGTGACCTTTTTGCTGATGACTACACAGTTTACACTAGTGACAATGGCTGTATCAACCTTGAGTCAACTCTTCAAAACAGTCTAATTAACTGGAGCAACAACAGAGTCAAAGGCAAGTGGAGTAAACCATAAACAAACCGGTGGATAGCAAGGGGAAACCAACACTGTACATTCCCAAGAAAAAATCACGACAATCCACAATTCTTTGAATCATAACGACGTTAATGGGGGTTCCAGTGGAACCACCTCGCTGGTTAGGAACTATCACGTGCGTCAGGTAATACCAGATCGTCATCCAACTACTGCACGCAAAGAAAACACAAGTAACACCACAGTGATTGCAATATGGAACATTAGAACACTAACAGAACTTGGAAAACTGGAAAATCGCAAATAAGGAATGAAAAGAATGGAAATTAACATCGCTGGTTTATGTGAAACGAGATGGACTGGAACAGGAAGCAGACATCATAAAGACTTCAAAATAATATATTCCTGAGGAAACCAGTGTAGAAATGGAGTGGGCATAATATTGGATAAGAAGACAGCCAGAACTGTGAAAGGTTTCTGGTACATATCGGACAGAGTGTTAATGGTTATATTACAAGGCCACCCAATAGACACAAATCTCATCCAATTATACGCACCAACTTCAGAGAGGTCTGATGATGAGATAAAAGAATTTTACAACAATCTGGACATAGTAATGAAACAGTGCAAATCATGGGAAGTAAATTGTGTACTGGGTGATTTAAAAGCAAAAGCAGGGACTGAACAGGGCAGTGAAGCTACTGCAATTATGAACTAGGTATCTGAAATACAAGAGGAGAGATGTTGACTGAGTGGGCAGAAAAGAATAAAATGATAATAGGAAACACTTGGTCTCAACAACACCCAAGGCGACTATGGACATGGAAAAGCCCAAATAATAACATACGTAACCAGACAGATTACATTATGATCAACAGAAGATTTAGGAACTCACTAATATCCGTGAAAACAAGACCAAGCGCAGACTGCAACAGTGACCACATCCCAGTGTCCATTCGAAGATCATCAACGACGTCTTGCAGTCATCTTCGCCCTGGTCTTCCTCTCTTTCTTTTTCCCATTATGTACCCTTCCTAGAAGGTCTTCTGGAAACTATCATGCCGTCTAAAATGTCCGAAATATTTAAGATTTCTCAATATGATCTTCCTTATTAGCCAACCATCTTCACAATTAAGATCTTGTAGAGTAAATATATATTTTCTTTTCTGTGTCAGTGATATTTTATGTACTCTTCTGTAGGATTTACATTCAAAGGCATTTATGTTTTTCTCAGTTATACTAGTGTAAACTGTGCAGTATCAGCAAAGATGTCAGAAGATGATTTTTTTAGATTAAGTGTCCAGGTCAAAAAGGCATATGTCGCGATTGGAAAGATGATGCCCTTAAAAATCTTATTTTTGTAGTTCTGTCCATTCCTCTATACAGCTTCTTTAGTTTAATTTTTAAAAGAGCTATAGATGTCTTCCTTTTAATATCCCTGATTGTATCTCCATTATTAGGTAGTAATGATCCACAATATTCAAAACTCTTAACTTCTTTCACTTTTCCTCATTGATATATATATATATATATATATATATATATATATATCCGTCTGTCTGTCTGTCTTTCTATCTGCCTGACATTTTTCTCTGTCTTTCTTTCTGTCTATTTGTCTGTTTCTTTTTATCTGTCTGTCTATGTACTATGTATGTTGTCTATGTACTATGTATGCTGTCTATAATTATGAATGTATTCTATGTACTATTAATGTTGTCTATATACTATGATTGTAGTCTATGTGCTTTGAATGTTATCTATATACTATGAGAGTTTTTTTAAAATATTGTTCAAAGCAAAATAAAAAACTTACACGCTGAGGAAAAGGAAAAACAGAAGTCGTAATGCATTTGATAAATTAGAACGGTACCTGTCTTTCTGTCGAATTATCTTTCCTTCTGTCTGTCTGTCTGTCTTCCTATCTGTCTGTCTGCCAGTCTGGTTATATATCATTTTTATAACAGCGGAAAAAATAATGCTTTTAAGAATCCCTCTATTTACATTAATAGAAAGTCGTTTTGAAAGCCATGGCAGTTAAAATAGATTCTGTTTTCCTGTTTATTTGTTTCTTTTTTATGTATATTTTGGTTATTGAAGATTTTCTACTGAATTTTTTTTCTCTTCTGGAACTTGTTAAATGTGTATGTTTAGGCCAATTGATGTGTTTAGTTTTTTCTAAACAAAATGTTCTTTGATTAAATGGAGTTTTTTTTAAATTTTATCATTGTAAATCAGAGAGACTTGCTTTAAGGACAGAATGTAAGACGACCTTGCGTGCCCAATACTTTACCCTTTAAAAATAAAGTTCATTCAGTCACTCATTCATTCATTCATAATTTCCATTGAATAAAGTATACAAAATATAGGAGTAGTAGTAGGCAAAAGCTATGTCAAAGAAGCACCTGACTTTACTTCATTAAATCTCATTTCGTCGGAGAAATCAATTCGTTCAGAGAAATAATTTCTCATCCAACAAGATAAATCAAATTCGAACGCATATATTATTTAATGAATATAATTTCATGTATTTAGTTTTTATTTTCATTATTATTGTCATTTAGATGATCTTTGTGTGGATTTCATTCATAAATTATATTTAAAATGTTATGAACAAAATCAGCATACACATTTAATAGGTTTCTTTTAATTATTTTTACATTTATTTTTCCGTGATATATTTTCTTTGGTTGAATTTAAATCGTGATACTTTTTGTTAATCACTCATACATTCTATGCTTTCAATTTGTTCACCTTCTGAAATGGAACTGATACGTTTTCAAAACAATGTAACTATTTGAACATATAATGCTGTGCTTTTGAAACTTTGTTTACCGATGTTTAGCAGTCAGTAAGACTATAAAATATGATTATATTCATCATTGTAATGGTGTATAATTTACATTTCCAGATACTTATTTTTTATATCATTTTATATCTTCTTCTTATATTATGCTTACAAAAGGAGGGCGCGCTGGTTCTGCAAGTTTAAGACTAATTTTTAAATGATTAAATAATAAAAAATATATGACGGAGAGCAACTTACATTCTAAAGTGTATATGACAAACATATCTATCTATCTATCTATCTATCTATCTATCTATCTATCTATCTATCTATCTATCTATCTATCTATCTATCTATCTATCTATCTATCTATCTATCTATCTATCTATCTATCTATCTATCTATCTATCTATCTATCTATCTGCCCGTCCGTCCGTCAGTCTGTCTATCTATCTATCTATCTATCTATCTATCTATCTATCTATCTATCTCTATCTATCTATCTATCTATCTATCTATCTATCTATCTATCTATCTATCTATCTATCTATCTGTCTGTCTGTCTGTCTGTCTATATATCGGTATGTCTGCCTGCCGGTCTGTCTGTCTATCTGTCTGTCTTTTATCTATCTATCTATCTATCTATCTATCTATCTATCTATCTATCTATCTATCTATCTATCTATCTATTATCTATCTATCTATCTATCTATCTATCTATCTATCTATCTATCTATCTATCTATCTATCTATCTATCTATCTGTCTGTCTGTCTGTCTGTCTGTCTGTCTGTCTGTCTATCTATCTATCTATGTCTGTCTGTCTGTATGAAAACATACACATAGAAGGAACAGCAATTGAAGAAGTAAATCAATTTGATGGTGTCATGGGGTGGGGGGAACATGACCCACCGACGACCACAGGAATAAATTCAGGAGTATCACGGGGCAATCTTGGTGGTAGAAGCGAACGAAGAAGAAAAAGAAGAAAATGGTGTCACCAGAAAGAAAGATATTATTAGAAGTGCTAAAGCCTAATTAACCTTCAAGAAGTTTGAGAACATGTAGCACTAAAACAAAGCTAAGACTATTCAATTCAGCTGTAATTTCGACCCTCATTTCTGCATGTGAAGGCTGGAAAACAACTAAATAAATAAAAAATCAAATATACTCTTTTGAAAAGAAATGCATAATGAAACGTTCGGTTTTGAGTAGAGCGAATTCAAGAACAACGCAGAGATGAAGTAGATGAGTAAAACAAACAGCTGTCACATGGATGATCAGAAAAACGGAGATGGACATATATAACAGTCACGTGATGAGAGGAGAGAATCAGAGAATCCCAAAGTAAGCTATCGTGGAACACAGGAGGAAAAGAAAAAGAGATCGAACATATAAAACTCTAAAAAAATATTGTACGAGAGGGCAAATTAGTAGGCATACTGCCTCTTGATGGGGATGAAAGACTCCTCGAAAACAGAACAAAATTGTCAACTACAATGCGAACCTCAAGAGACGTTTTAACGCATTGGAATAATGCAAGAAGAAAGCAAACTATTCTCAAATTTACTTGTACCCAGCAGTCAAAAATACACATAAAAGGAACAGGTGTTGAAGAAGTAAACAACTTTGCATATATCTGCTGTTACATAGACCAGGATGGTGACACGAGAAAGGAAGTTAGAATATTCGAACTGCAAAAGCACCACTGACTTTCAAGATTCTGGAGAGCATATGACATTCAAAAGGTATAAGCACAAAACTGGGTTAAGATTATTCATTTCAAAATGTAATACCTACCATCATTTCTGCATGTGAAGGCTAGAAGACAACTAAAGAAATAGACAAGATGTAAGACTCTTTCGAAAACAAATGTCTAAGAAAAATACTCGGTATAACGTGGAACGAATTCAAGAATAATAGAGAAATAAGACAGATGAGCAAACAACAACCTGTCTAATGGTGATCAGAAAAAGAAGGACATATGTAGGCCATCTGATGAGAAGAAACAATCAGAGGATCTCCAAACAAGTTATCAGGTGGAACGCAACAGGCCGAAGAAAAAGAGATCGACCACTCTAAAGAGGACATTGTTAAGAGAGGCCAGTTCAGTGGGCATAACATCCTTTGATGATATTGAAAAACTTGCCGAAGACAGGAAATCTTGGCGAACTACCATGCAAAACGTATGTAACATTTAGCGGTACGGGAAGGATAGAGAGAGACAGGTATAATTAAGTTCAGTAATAGAAATCCGCACTAACAAAAGTAATAGACATCAGTGTATATATATATATATATATATAATATATATATATATATATATATATATAATATATATATATATATATATATGCATGCGATAAGAAAATACATACTTTCTAGTGAAATTACAGTCAGAGACAAACTAAGCACTGTACTTTGTGTTAGAAATAAAATTTCTATCTATCTATCTATCTGTCTATCTATCTATCTATCTATCTATCTATCTATCTATCTATCTATCTATCTATCTATCTATCTATCTATCTATCTATCTATCTATCTGTCTTTCTCACTGTCTCTCTATCTATCTGTATGTCATCGTAATCCATCACAAACATTTTCTGATTCTTCTTTAGAAGTCATTGCGTTATATTGTTGCATTCTTTTTCCTGCTCACCTTTCCATTAATTATTTCTCTAATTCTTGTAACTTTTTTCTGTTATATCTTTGCAGTTGTAAGTTTTATGTGTCTGTGTATGAGAACTGAATTTTTAGTTGTTTCACATTTTAGTGAAATATCATGACTCCTTGATTTTCGTAAATGCTTGATTGCTGATTGCTTGAATCATGTTGTGTAATTATGGTTATTGATATAATCTTACTATCACTGTTGTTAAGTTGTAGAAAATGGCCCAGATAGTTGATAAAGAGCTACAAAATGATGGCCTCAGTATTGGTTATCTAAACATTTATCATCTGTTAGGCAAACTTCCTGAGCCAAGAACCATATTCGGTCACTTCCATCAACCAGTCAATCAAGTGCCGTGCCTTGCGGCGTAGGCGATCATTTCGCTCCACAATTCCCTGTCTTTAGAACTGATTATGAGATCCGCCGATGACCTTTTTCCTAGCCAAACTGACAGCCAATCCAGTAACTTCTCTCTCTGCCTTCTTCTATCTCTTCTTCCCTCAATTTTTCCAGTTGCCACAATGTGTTCCAATTTTCCACTTCTCAGATAATGTCATAAAAATCTCGCTTGTCTGGGTCTGATCCTTGCTGTAATTTGTCTTTTAACTCCAGCCTCTCTTAAGACTTCTTCGTTGGTTTTCGTTGCTGTCCATGGTCCCTTCGACATCCTTCTTATGAACCACACTTCCATGGCCTCCATTTCTCGCTGTACTCTCTTATTCTTGCACCATGCTTCACATATATAAAACAAAATTGGCTCGATGTAACATTTGAGTACTCGGAATCTTGTTTATATTGATATGGATCTGTTGCACAAGATGTTTCTCATTTTCTGGAATGCTGACTTGCCCTGAGGACGTCTGCTTTTTTATTTTGTTGTGACATTTCCCATCAGCTGTTTTAATTTTTCCTAAATACTTGAATCCATCAACTTGTTTCAGTTCTGTACCATCGACTGTAATGGTACATTTTGATGATATTCTTTTCTTTGAGAGGATCATCACTTCAGTCTTATTTTTATTCAGGTTAAGACCTTTACTTTTCCTTTCTCGAACCACTATGTTCAGAAGAGCCTGTAGCTTCCCTTCACTTTTTGCAATCAGAACTGTTTCGTCTGCATATCTTAAGTTGTTAAGTAGTTGGAAATTGTTGAGTACATTTCCACAAGCAAACTTAGACACTAGACAGTCTTCTTTGTAATGAATTCACCTTTTGCCCCTGTCCTATATTCCTAAAACTTTAAATATGGTGTGAAGCAAATAGCTCAAAATGATTGCTGTAAATATGTATGTATGTATGTATGTATGTATATATATACATATATATATATATATATTGTAAACACCACAGAGAGGGTGTGAGTACTATATTGTACACTTTTTGTGAGTGCATATATCCTATTTGGGATTAATATTGTGAGTATGGATTGCATTATTGCTCATTAATGGTGAGAAAATGTTAGTACTTCTCGGCAAATCTCTATCTATGGGGAGGGAGGATAATTGTGATAGTATATTGTAAAGAAAAGTAATAATCTTTAATAGTTAAGGTACTTGATTATATCTTTTGTTTGTAATATCGTTTATTTTTTTAGGATTAGTCAGTTCACCTTCCACAGGGGACGTTTCTTAGCTCAAGAATGTTGACAGGTAGCGTTAATTTTCACGGAAATATTCTGACTTTAGGTATAGAAAGTGTTAGGTGTCAACTTTGAAATGTCTGTTGTTGACACAACAGTCTACATTTAGTAGTAGAATTTTAGTTGTTAGGAAACTGTTTGCTTAAGGAACCAACGATTATAATAATATGATTATTTCACGTGGAATGGGTTTTTCTTCATGACGAATATTCGGGAATTATAGAAAGATTTAGAAGGGGATATTTATGCTTGAGAACGTTTTATTAGGGAACAAGAGTGTAATAGCTTTTGTAGAATATTTGCAGTAGTCAGGTTTCCCAGTTGAGTAGTTGCAAGTCAGTTCAGTAATTTAATAGATTTAGTTCAGCATATTGTCCTTTAGGACAGTGTTCTTTTTCCTTGTTATTGATATGTGGCCTCTTTACTGATATGTAGGCTGTTAGGAGTGGTGTCCTTGTCAGGATAGAATTTGTGTGTTCGGGAGATGTGTTGGAAGCTCACTATATTTGAAATACTTTTATTTTTACTTGTTTATTGTTGTCAGGCTTTTCTTCCCCATGGCCCCGACTACGAGCCCGGTGAGCTCTTGTATTGCTTGTTAATTCACCCTGCCATGTTCGCAGTTCGTTTTTCATTCCTCATCTCCATCTTCCATCATTCATTTTTTCCATTCAATAAATATTTCATTTGTATCTTGAAGTTAGTCTATTTATTACCTTTATGGAGTTTCCTTCCTGTTAGTCATGCTGAGTGAGTAGGAAGTCCTGTACAAGTTTTCATAAGTGGCACTGCTATTTTTGTTGGGGCAGTTGCGAATCTGGCATTGTTGTTGTGTCACTCAGGGTATACCAGAGTGACAAGTTTGTCTCTTTAGTACAGTAGGTTTACCAACTCTTACAGGCAACAGCAACATGTAGTTCATTCTAATGCATATAAAGTCCATCTCTCTGATGCTATGTGTACTGCCACTGAGGCATACGCCTTCATGTATTCCACTTTTAATGTCCTCGTTTATTATACTGCAGCTCTTGAAAAATGTGATATATTTGTATGTTTCTGTTTTCCTGATGGTTAGATTTCCAACATTTAAATAATCTGGAACTTTCTGCACCTTGTTTCTTTCCAAACCCCTTCTTACCTTTGTTAATGATCGGCCCATGTTTTTAATGCCTCATCTCTCAGGTGTATGCAAGTGTTGGTGACACCTTGCATAGTTTGTCCCACTAGGTAGATGTCATCACCTAATATTTTCGCTTACTCTTCTGTACTTATTTCTTCTTTCACTTTCCTGTTTACCTTTTGTAATAGTAGGTTGAATAGTAACGAGGATATTGCATTTAGTATTTTAAACCGGTCCTGATATAGGAAGGTTCCGACTATCTTTCTTTATATAATACTTTATTTTGTGTATCCTCCATGCATATTCTAGTCAAATTGATTCATTTATTGAGTATATCAAATTATGTCATAATATTTTTTCCACAGGCTGCTTCTATCTCTGCTCTCATAAGCTTTCTTAAAATCAGTCAAGATATTATATACTTCTTTTTCATATCCCCAGTAGAAAAAAATAGTTTACGGTCGATTTGTTATCCATGAAACCTGCTTGATAATATCTCAGTATGACCTCGCTGTAAGGTTTTAATCTAATTGTAATAGATCGTATCTGGTAACTTGTTTCAAGCAATGATATCCTGTGTAGAATCACACATGCTCATATTTAAATTTCATGTTCACAAGTCTGTATTTCTTCCCACTGAATAACTGAGTGCCTTCGGTGACCAGTAGTGCATTAGAAATGAAAATGGAAGCGGGCTACTAGAACTGTGCAATCAACATGATCTTTTTTTATCACAAACACATTCTTTAAACACAGAAAGTCCCATAAATATACTTGGTACAAATGGAATGATTTGGCATGCGGAAGTCAAATTGATTTCACACTAGCAAAGGAACAACAACAAACCGTCATTCATAGATGCAAGAGCAATACCCAACCTGAGTTGAAGCATAAACCACAAAGAAGTAATAGCAGTCATAAGAATACAGAAGAAAGCCATAACACAATTCCCAAAAAGAAAAATAAAACAATAAAACTAAGACAGCTCAAGGAGGAGAATGTGAAAGAAGATTCAGTCATTCAGACATTGCATGTCCTTTGTGGAACTTTGCCTACGTAACAGCTCTCCTGTAGGCCTCTAGGTTCTAAGTAAGATATCATGTTGCTGATACATCCATTTGCAGATTTCCAACAATGTCTTGCGGCCATCTTCGCCTTGGTCTTCCTCTTTTTCTTTTTTCCATTATGGACCCTTCCAAGTCGGTCTTCTCTAAATTGTCATGAAATTTAATATATCCAAAATATTTAAGTTTTTTTCTGTTTTATCTTGTTTACTAGCCAATCTTATTTAAAATTAAGTTCTTGTAGTATGGATGTTTTTATTATTTTTCTGCCCATGATTTTGAAGAACTCTTCTGTAACATTTAAAGGCATTTATTCGTTTCTCAGCTGTTTTGTTAAGTGTCCAAGTCTCGCAGGCATATGTTGCGATGGGAAAGATGCATGCCCTGAAAAATCTTCTTTTTATAGTTCTTTATGTTCCTCTCCACAGCTTTTTTATTTGGTTTAGTTTTGAAGAACAATAGTTGTCGTCATCCTTTTAATGTATCTCCATTATAAGTTAATAATGACCTAAAATATTCAATGCTCTCCACCTCCTCCAATATTTCATCATATATATATATATATATATATATATATATATGTGTGTATGTATGTATGTATAAATGATGAAAAATGAAAAATTGAAATTGAAAAAATCAACAATTGGAAATGTATATATGTATGTATATATATATATCAACTGCACTATTTGTTTTACCATGTGTCATTAATTTAGTTTTCTTCGCATTAAGATAGATATTTTGATCTTCACTTTTCTTACGGATAGATATTCTGATCTTCACTTTTCTTACGGACTGACATAATTAGTTTTTCCATTCCTTTTTGTGATGTGGACAGTAATACTGTGTCATCCGCATCTCTGATATTTCATAATTCATAATTTCCAGTTGCTATGGCATCGTAATATTCTTTGTCTACATCGTCTTTAACATTCCTCATTATATTTCCAATATACACGTTACATAAGGAAGGTGACACCTTGTTTATGTCAAACGAAGTTGTTATTTCACCATTTATTCTTCCTGCTGCCTGTTGGTCTAGATACAGCAGTGATATTAATTGTATCAGATGTGTTGGTAATTTCAAGAAGAATATGATAAGAAAATAGGAGAATTGTTCATAAACTTATCAAAACCAAAATAAATATCAGTAGAACAGTAATGGGCCTTGTTTAAACCCAGCTTTTTGCGAGTAGGAAAGGAAACATGTGGTGCTATGAGAAAAGAAGATAGGGAAATGAAAATAACAATATGGTAGATTGATGAGGTGAAAAAGGCTGAAAATGTAGTAAAGAGGCTCTAGACTACACTGAATAACCAATTGCAAGAAGACACTCTAAGCAGGTAATAAAGGAAGCAAAGATAAAATCATGGCAGGAATACGGTGAAGTAGTAAACAACAGTCACAAAGAAGCTACGAAAATCTTTAATAAAAAGATCAGTGCAACGAGAAAGCGAGCAGAGCACTTTGACCCAACAGAAATTCTGAATGATGCTAATGGTGATCCAGTATGAGAACCAGAGAAGGTAGTACAGCGATGGAGACAGTACTTCGACAAGTTACTCAACATATCATCATCGGCATGAGAAACCCTTGATTACAAATCAGTTGACCTCATACGATTAATACATACTAGAAGCAGAACTCAGAGATCCAGAAATCCAGGATGTGATGGAATACCCAGTGAGTTAATCATATGTGTGAAAGAGATTGGGATAATTTAGCTTCACAGATTCTATAAATGGATAGGGGAAAAATAAGAAACACCACTGGACCGGAGAAACGATCTAATTATTCCAATATGGAAGAAAAAACGGCAGTAAGAGAGACTGCAATCAATATAGAGGCATCTCTCTGCTAAGCCATACTGGAAAAATGTTCTGCAAGATCCCAAAGAACAGACTGTGACCAGTGATTGAACCACAGTTAAATAAAACTCAGACGATATACAGAAAAAAATATATAAGCTGTACACATGGCATTTTTTCCTAAAACAACTAACAGAAACATCAGTTGAACACAGTCAGATACTACACATAGCTTACGTAGATCAAGAAAGAGCATTTGATAGAGTAGACAGATATAAACAGTGGGAAATTATTACAGCATTATGGAGTTAGTGCACATGTGATCAATTAATGCGAAAACAATACGTGTACAGTTAGAACAAATGCAGGACTCTCTGAACCATTGATCATAAAATCTGGAGTGAGCAAGGATGTGTACTGTCTCCCTTACTTTCCGTAACATGTGTTGACAACATCTGCAAAGAAGCTAACATACAGAGTAAAAACTCTGCGATAAAGCTGTTCAACAGTCCAAACCCAGCAAGAATTCCGATAAACCCACAACACCTTCCAGAAGACATAACCCATAGGAGGACCATAAACGAAAACCCCTTTTGCTGACTTTCATGCACTTATAACCACATCAGAAAAAAAAATCGACAACAGAACATGGATAAAGTAGCAAGGGCATGTAAGAGCCACACCATGAAGATTAGGGATAAAAAAAAGGAAGTCATGACCACAGCGAGAGAAGAAATCCAAAGATCTTCCTCAACAACCAGCCCTTGAAAGAAGTGAAACATTTCATATACTCCGGATAACATAATATTTCATATACATAGGGTAGCATAATATCATCCTTAAGGAAAATTGACTCTGAGATTGAGGACAGATGCAATAAAGCAAACCAGGTCAATGGACAAATGACTCCTTTACTAAACAACAAATATATCACAACTGAAAGAAACAGGGCACTGTACACCATATTTTTCCTCCCACCTCTGTGCTATCAATTTCAATCATAGGACAATAACAGCCAAGAGCAAAAGAAAAGTCATAACGACAGAAATGAGATATTTAAGAAGAATACTAAATGTGACAAAAAGAGACCAGATAAGAAACGACACCATCGGGGCAAAGGTTGGAGTAACACCAGTATTATAATATATCTAGAAACAGCAAGTCAAATAGTTTGCACATATTACACGGTTACAACCAGACAGTATATCGCAGACAACATTCGCATTAAGACTAGTAGGTAAAATAGAAAGAGACCGCCCACGCAGGAGATAAAGAGAGGAAATTACAGAAGCATAAAATATCCCATTATATGAAGCAAATCGTCCAGCCCTGTCAAGACGTTTATTTGTTCCCTCAACACCAAAAATTATATGAGCTAGGAGACAAGACACGACAAGAATAACTTTTTCTGTTTCTTTGCATTGTGTGTGGTACTTCATACTTCTCATGATTTCTTTTTGTCCTTCATATCATTTAGCCACATCTTTCTTGTAGTTATTTTCTATATTACTGACTCCTTGTAGCCTTCCTTGAACCAGTTCTTTCTTATTCTCTTTACTCCCAGGCATTCTTCTGCTGTGTTCTTTATAACGGTTCTGGTATCTTCCCATCTCTCATCATTGCTTTTATCTTCCGCATTCTTTCTTGTGTTTGCCTTATGCTTAAGATCTTTTCTGACGCGGCTTTATTTACTCTTATATCTTACTTCCTTCCCGTGCCATTAAACATCACACAGGGCTCGCTTAGTTGTTTGCCAGGTTTTCCTGTTTTCGGTGAGTTTTTCAACTTCGTGGGATGTTATGCAGACTATACTCGCTTCTTTTAGCATTATCCTTTTTATAGTTTCACGTGGTCGACATCTTTTTCTTCGACCTGCTGTGCTTCACTTGATAGCTTGCTTTGGTATTCTCTGATTGTTTCTTCTCATCACATGGCTTACATATGTCCATCTTCTTTTTCTGATCACCCGTGAAACAGGTTATTGTTTGCTCATCTATCTTAGTGTTGTTCTTTAATTCGTTCCACTTTATACTAAGTATTTTCCTTGGGCATTTGTTTTCAAACGAGTCTAATTTTTGTCTATTTCTTTAGTTGTTTTCCAGCTTTTGCATGCAGAAATGAGGGTGAATATCACATTTGAAATGAATAATATTAACTTAGTTTTTGTGCTTATAACTTTTGAATTCCATATGTTATCAAGATTTTGTAAGGACAATGCTGCTTTTGAAATTCTAACTGCCTGCGATCACCATCCTTGTCTATGTAGCTGCCAAGGTATGCAAACTGGTTTACTTCATCAGCAGCCGTTCCTTCTACGTATATTTTTCCTTCTTGACATTATTTTTGTTTTGCCTTTGTTAATTTCAAGATTTATATTGCTAGCCAAGGAAGACAGGGAATCTTTTTTTTCCTACATGTACCAATAATTGCCGGTTTTACCTGTACATCTTTATTTACTGACCTTTTATTTGATTTCCAAAAGAAATCTGTCTTCAGTCGGAATCATTGTTCAGCCCCCACCAAATAATGGCCCCACGATACGCGCAGCTTCTGATCTGAAGTGTGTTTGTTGTGTGCTTGATATCAATTAAAGCATCATCTATCTGGCTGCATGTTAGTTTATCAGATGATGTCAATATTTGTTCGTTCACGGATATTCTTATTTTTAAAACCTGCGCTGCATTTCTCGTCCCGTAAGCTGCTGTTATATTTATTACCCTGAATCCTTTATCATTATATTATCATGGAGATTTTCTTTTCCTGTGATGTATCTGTGTGAAGCTGGCAAGGCATGACCAGACACGAGTACAAGCACCGTGCGTCAGCTTTCTCTGTTATGGTATTTCTGTTTATGGCATTTCTTATATAGGTCTCTAATCATTCTTTTGTCCTTTCTGTCTGTTAAGTGAAGTTTGAGCATTATACTCCTATATAAAAGATAGTACTTAATTTTTAGAACAACACAAGAATGTAAGAAAGAAACTTACTCACTAACGACGTAATCAGAGAATGACATAGGGAAAACATTACTATAAACATCTATCTAGCTATCTGTCTATCTATCTGTCTGTCTGTCTGTCTGTCTATCTATCTATCTATCTATCTATCTATCTATCTGGAGGCTAGAGCGGCAAGGTGCTTAGAGCACTAGGTACTAATGACGAAGGTCAGAGGTTGAACCCGGCTTTTTTCTATTAAACAGTCACGCACATTCTGTTTGCTCCTCTATTAATGAGGAATGGAAACGTATTCGGTATATATAATCTGTTCACAGGTTTAACGAAGTAAATTTTTTATTGATTCTCTGTTTATGGTTTCACGCATAGCTGCATGAGAAGTGAATATTGCTCATGTTACTTTATGAATATATTAAAAATTTAAAAATTATGAATCTCTCTCTCTCTCTCTCTCTCTCTCTATATATATATATATATATATATATATATAATTTTTATACATCTTATATCTTATATCCTTCCCCTGCCGTTAAACGTTTCATAGGGCTCGCAAGGTAGTTCGCCAAATTTTCCTGTTTTCGGCGAGTTTTTCAATCTCATCAAGGGATTTTATGCCTATTAGTTTGGCCTCTCTTAATAATGTCCTCTTTAGAGTTTCACGTGGTCTGCCTCTTTTTCTTTGGCCTGCTGTGTTCCACCTGATAGCTTGTTTTGGGATTCTCTGATCGTTTCTTCTCATTACGTAACCATCGTATGTCCAACTCTTTTTCTTGATCACTCATGAGACTGGTTGTTGTTCAGTCATCTGTCTTATTTCTGCATTGCTCTTCAATTCATTCCACTTTATACCAAGTATTTTCCTTATCCATTTGTTTTTAAAAGAGTCTAATTTCTTGTCTATTTAGTTGTTTTCCAGCTTTCACATAGATAAATGAGGGTGGATATTACATTTGAATTGAATAATCTTAAATTAGTTTTTGTGCTTATCACTTTTGAATGTCATATGTTCTCAGTATTCTTGAAACTCAGTATTCTTCTAACTTCCTTTCTGGTGTCCCCGTCCTGTTCTATATAGCTGGCAAGGTATGAAAATTGATTGATTTCTTCAACATCTATCCCTTCTATGTGTATTTTTCTATTTTGATTAGTGAGAAGTTTCATTATTTTTGTTTTGTCCTTGTTAATTTCAAGACCTATTGTGCTAGCCGGAGAAGAAATGGTTTCTATTTTTTTCTTGCATAGAATTCACATTGTTACTGATACGAGTTATGTCATCAGCAAAATAATGATCTTCTAATTGGGTCCCATGTACCTAATCAGTACATATATTACCTGTGCAGCATTTTTTCATTATAAAGCCAACTGCAATTCCAAAAAGCAAAGGAAACAGGATCCATTCTTTTTTCACACCTGCTTCAATCAGGAATCATTCAATCATCCCTTCTTCTGTTGTGACTGCACAAACATATCCATTGTAGAGGTCCTTAATGATGTTGAAAATTTTAGATTGTATTCCATATAGACTTAAAATTCTCCACAATGAATCTCTGTGTATACTATCAAATGCCTTTTTAAATTCTATGAAGTTCAGTATTAATGGTTTCTGCTTTTCAATATGTTCTTCATGTAAAGATCTGGTCGAGACAGCTTCTCCCTTTTCGAAATCCTGCTTGTTCTTCTCTCACTGCTGTATCCACTATATCTTTAAGTCTATTAAAAATGACAGTGCAAAATACTTTTGATACATTTGATACTAATTTTACTCCTCTCTAATTGTTACAGGTTTCCTTTTTTTGGTATTTTAACTATATATGTATATATATATATTACAATTATAACAGAGAAAACCTACAACCTATTGATGCAGGTAAAAAAAAGATAAAATCATCGATCATTAATATTCATTCACAAATTCATCCGTCCATCCATCTATCCATCCATCCATCCATCCATCCATCAATCAATCTGTCTGTCTGTCTGTCTGTCTATCTGTCTGTCTGTCTATCGATCTATCTATGCGTCTATCGATTGTCTGTCTTATACTCGCCTGTCTTTTTTATTTGTTGTAAATTCCTGATGAATGTTATACTCGTAAGGAACTCGTAATGAAAAAGAACTTACAATCTACGAAAAAAGAAATTAATATCTATCTATCTATCTATCTATCTATCTATCTATCTATCTATCTATCTATCTATCTATCTATCTATCTATCTATCTATCTATCTATCTATCTATCTATCTGTCTGTCTGTCTGTCTATCTATCTATCTATTTATCTATCTATCAGTCTGTCTGTCTGTCTGCCTGCCTGTCTGTCTGTCTGTCTGTCTATCTATCTATCTATCTATCTATCTTTCTGTCTGTCTGTTGTCTATTTTCTTTGTTTTTCCCTCTTTCTCTTTCTCTATCTCGATCGATATATATATATATACATGTATATATGTATATAATTTATGAATGTATTATACATGTATAATTTATTTATGTACTGCATATTAATTATAATGTATATATTATGTGTATTATATTATTAATTTACGTATTATATAAAGAAATGTTATTGGGTAGAAAATGTGCTTCTGAAACCCAATAAATAAACGTAATCATAATTCACATTATAAAATGTAAGTAACATTCCTGCAGTGTTTTGCAGTAAATATGTTACTTGAATGTTGTTTCCTTCGTGTCTATTTGTATTTGTTTCTGCTGGTCGTCTTTTTATGTAATATGCTTTTGTAATCTCCTAATTTACGTGTTCAGTTTTAAATTTTTCTAGCGAAACAAGAATATTGCTGTGCAACATATCGCAGAATATATAAATTAAGAACTAAACATTTTAATAAATATAAATCATTATGTCACGTCATGAGAGTATCAGACATTAGTTCTGTTAAGGAACATTTTAAGTTACTTCCTTAAATATTATTTCACTGAAGAAATCAATAGCTCTGGAGATAATGTAATGTATTAAGAAACAAAGTAACATACATGGAAATGGATAGAAGCTGGTTCAGATTTTTAGCTATATTTAATTTCATTCATGTCCCTATTTTCTAATCAATTTATAATATTGTTAGCAAATGAGTGGATGGATTTTTAAAGCTTCTTTATTCTAATATAGTAATTGTAATTAGAGACTTCAATTTTTTCATTTCACTTGTTTATTATTTTGAACTGATATAGCTTTTTCTCTAAGCTCAATTCTTCGCATAGCATTCTAAATAACATCATATTTAATAAAAATGGAGAAATCGAGTTCTTTTCTAAATGAAATATTCTTTACTTTCATCTGATAATTTTTACACGTATTAAGAAATACCTACAAGACCATTAGAAAAATAGAATGAATCTTTTTGCACTGCAGTTTATTAAACTGTATTTACAAACAGTTAATATGAAACTTATATTCTCGTTCCATCGTCATTGATTACGTGTCTTGTTAATAGAACTTCTTACATTTTTCCCGTACCGCTAAACATGGCATAGGACCTGCGTGGTAGTTCGCCAATATTTCCTGTCTTCTGCAAGTTTTTCAATCTCATCAAAGGATGTTATGCCCATTAAACTGGCCTCTCTTAACAATATCCTCTTTAGAGTTTCACGTGGTCGACCTCTTTCTTCGGCCTGTTGTGTTCCATTTGATGGCTTGTTTTGGGATCCTCTGACTGTTTCTTCTCATCACATGACCGACATATGTCCATTTTCTTTTTCTGACTACCATGAGGCAGGTTGTTGTCTGCTCATTTGTCTTATCTCTGCGTTGTTCTTGAATTCATTCCATTTTATACCAAATATTTCCTTATGCATTTGTTTTTAAAGTCTAATTTCTTGTGTATTTCTTTAGTTGTTTTCCAGCTTTCGCATGCATAAATGAGGGTGGATATTACATTTAAATTGAATAATCTTAAATTGGTTTTTGTGCTTATAAAACTTTTGAATGCCATATGTTCTCAAGATTCTTGAAGGTCAATGGTGCTTTTGCAATTCGAATTCTACCTATCTTCTGGTTTCACCATCCTAGTCTATGTAGCTTCCGACATATGCAAAATATTTTACTTCTGCAACAGCTGTTCCTTCTATGTATATTTGTCCTTCGTGGTTAATGAGACGTTTCATTATTTTTGTTTTATCCTTGTTAACTTCAAATCCTATTTTATGCGCCATCGAAGGCAGGGTATCCTTTTTTCTTGCATTGATTTCACATTGTCACTGATAAGAGTTATTTTATTTGCAAAATCAAGATCTTCAGGTTGGGTCTCATATACCCAATCAATGCCCGTTTTACATGTGCAGCATTCTTTCATAATGAAGTCAGTGGCAATTCGAAATAGCAAGAGATATTACATACATCCTTGTTTCACACCTCTTTCAATCTGGAAATATTCACTCATTCCTTCTTCTGTATTGACTGAAAACCGTATCCATTGTAGAGGCCAATAATGATGTTGACAATCGTAGACGGTATTCGATATGTACTTAAAATTCTCCATAATGATTCTCAGTATATGCTATCAAATGGCTTTTTAAAGTCTATTTTATAAATAGAACTATTATATAGCTATTATATAAACAGAACTACATTTACATATTTATCTTGACATTTGTGATTCAAATTTTTCTTCGTTAATTTCGTGACGGCCTTGAAATGAAATACTTTAAAAAAGAGAATTATCGTTATGTCTTGAGAAAATCATCAGGCAAAATTAGTGTAAGTCTTCGATTCGTTTTTACATTTAATATATAACATTTTTATGCAATTAAAATCACTGCTTTATCTAAACCAACAAACATCAGTGAGATTAAATGGTGAAACAACAAGATGGTTTGACATAAAACAAGGGGTCCGTCAGGGGTGCATATTGTCGCCTTACTTATTTAACCTGTATACTGAAAATATAATTAGGAATGTTAAAGAAGATGTAGACAAAGAATATTACGATGCCACAACACTTTGAGGTTATGAAATACCAGAGATTGATATGCTGATGACACAGTATTACTTTCAACAACACAAAAAAAAAGAATAGAAAAACTAATAATGTCAGTCTGTAAGAACAGTGAAGAGCAAAACCTCTATCTTAATGCTTAGAAAACTATATTGATGAGAACTGACAAAACATATACGGTTGCTGAAATATGTATCAGTTAGGAAAGATTTGAAGAAGTGCAGAGTTTATAATATTTTAGATCACTATTAACTAATAACAGAAATACAGTGAGGGACATCTATCGCTCTTCAGATAGTAAAACAACTAAAGAATCTGTGGAGACGAACAGAAAGAACTATATAAGTAAGATTTTTAAGGGTATGCATCTTTCCCATACAACATAAACCTTTGAGACAGTTAACAAAACAGCTGAGAAACACATAAATGCCTTTTAAATGTAAATGCTACAGAAGAGTTCTTTAAAGGAAGAGCAAGGCGAAGATGGTTGCAAGACATCGTTGATGATCTGCAAATGGATGCATCAGGAGCAAGGCATCTTGTTTACAGCAGAGAGGCCTACAGAAGAGCTGTTAGGGAGGCAAGGTTCCGCAAGGGACATGCAAATGACTGACTGATATAAGATTTTTAAGGGCATCCACCTTTCGCATTATAACATATGCCTGTGATACCTGAACACTTAACACAACAGCTGAGAAACACATAAATGCCTTTGAATCCAAATGCTACAGAAGACATCTTCAAATACCATGGACACAAAATATAACAAATATATCCATACTACAAGAACTTAGGTAGAAAGGATTAAATAGAGAAAACGGAAATATGTTGGGCACATTAATCGTCTTGAGAATTTAAAGAAGACAAACTTAAAAGGCTACGTAAATGATAAAAGAAAGAGAGGAAGACCAGGGCGAAGACGGATACATGACATCGTTTATGATCTGCGAATTGATGCATCAGCAGTAGGACATCTTGATTACAACCAGTAAGCTTACAGGAAAGCTGTTAGTAAGGCAAAGTTCCGCAGGGACACCTACACATGACTGACTGAGCGATAGATTTTTTTTTTTCTTTTTAAATTTTTTAAACAGTATTTTTCTCTACTCGTTAATTATTTATGTGTTACTTTATTATTATGGATGTGATACGTTATCATAATATTTAATCTGATTTCTCCCATAATGAAGTGAATTAAACATTGTATTCTTGAATATTCGTTCACGTAAAACTTTCTTTATACTATTCTGTTGAACAATTTATGCTTTATTTTAATTTATTTTATGTCTTCTTTATTTTTTTAACCTGTCTGTTCGAGCAATGCTGTTCCCGTTACCGCTAGATTATGAATATATTTAATTTACAATGAAGGAAAAAAATGATAAATAGTGTCAGAAGGAAATTTACCGTCTATATACGTAGGTACAGAATAATATACGAAACATGCTCACTATAAAATACTACCACTCATTATCTATCTATCTATCTATCTATCTATCTATCTATCTATCTATCTATCTATCTATCTATCTATCTATCTATCTATCTATCTATCTATCTATTTATCTAGCTATCTATTTATCTATTTATCTATATGTCTGTCTGTCTGTCCGTCCGTCTATCCGTCTCTCTGTCTGTCTGTCTGTTCTAAATGTCTGTTTGCTTGTCTATCGGCCTGCGCAAAAATAAAATAAAAAGTTCTTCTGATAGACACTAATGAAAAGTATATCATTACTGAGCCATTTACGAATAATTTGTTCACCTGTACCTTTGTCATTTTTGTGATTATTTTGTTGTTGTTGTTAATTTCAATGTGTCTTCTAAAAATATTTTTTGCATGTTGTATTTAAATGTATTTATTTCAATAATCCTTAATCGTGCATTAAATATTTTATTGTTGATTTATTTTGTTAATTTTTTTTATTTCCGCGACTTTCGGGGTGTTTTCCAACGTAAAAAAATATACAAAGATACAAAGAAATAGCGTCTCAAACAGAGAACGCCCAAAACAGAGGAATATCAAGCATAAGTCACCAGTCAAAGATCATGGAACATATTTGCGATTTCTTTTTACACTTAATATTGCCAGGTAGACTGTACATCTTCCAGTATAATGTTATGTCCCTAATATTTCATCAACATTGCATTTTCTGCTTTCCAAATCTTGGTCTGTTAATCAGTAAATGGTATGTTTTCATTATATTTAAAATAATACTACATGTAATGATATAAATTTGAAACGTCTTTCATAGGTATTTAATTGTGAGTATCTCTCTCTCTCTCTCTGAACCTTAAGTGCCCAGGGCACATGGGGCTTCAGCAAGGGTTTTCCACAAATGCCTGTCCTTTGCCTTTTTTTCTGCTCTTGACCAGGTGAGCCCTCTATTGCTCAACATCCTCTCTGTTGTTCTTCTCCATGTCTCTTTTGGTCTATCCTTACTTCTGTTCCCCTGTGGTGTCCATCTTAGTGCTGTTTTTGGTAGTGAGTTATCAGTCATTCGGAGCACATGTCCCAACCATCGCCAGCGTCTTTCCTCAATAATTGTGAGTATATATTCATTTAAATGTATTTCCCACCATTATGTTGTATAATTTACTTTCCAGCTCATGGTCTGTTTTACATCATCCTACTTCACTTCTTGTACCGTGCTTATCTAACTATTGCTGGCTGATTCTTCCAATTAAGGAACAAATTTTAAAGTTGAAACACTACATATATGTCGCAAAGAAACTTACAACCTAGACACGTAGCATAGAATAGCATAGGAGACAATGATCTATAGAATAGTTCTACGCATTATCTATCTATCTATCTATCTATCTATCTATCTATCTATCTATCTATCTATCTATCTATCTATCTATCTATCTATCTATCTATCTATCTATCTGTCTGTCTGTCTATTGTTTTCCTGTCTGTCTGTTTACCTTCTACTTTTCTTTTTATCTGCCTGTCTGTTTATCTATATGTCTATCATATAAAAACCTGAAAATCTTTTTTGACGGAAAAATCTTACACTCTATACCAACAGAAAATAAATTTTAAAAATATATTTTAACAAAAGGGAATATCTATCTATCTATCTATCTATCTATCTATCTATCTATCTATCTATCTATCTATCTATCTATCTATCTATCTATCTATCTATCTATGTTATATTCATAATACATTTAAACTTTGGAAATTATTCGTGAATGAAGGATAACGCATGCATAATAACTTGTTACAGTATAGGGGAGATCATAACGAATTGTGCTAGGTCACTCTTGAATTGAGAGTGAATAGCTCTTGCTCGGTTAAGCCTCCACTAAAGAAAAGCTCGTATCCTAAATGCCTATTCTTGCTTCAGAGATGGCTTATTCGGACAAATATAATTATCGTAATAAGATTGTGTATGGAGTAATCGGAATGATCGAAGTCAGTCTGATTTTCACTGTTTCAGTGTGTTAGTTCGATTCCATTGACGACGCAACTCGCCGGAATGGCTTATGTGTAAGATTTGATAGAATACTTCGTGTCAAATTCCATTGTCATACATCCATTTGCAACCATTCATATAGACCTTTAGTTTTCAATTAGACCTTTTCGATGTTATTGCAAACATGATATTTAGAATTAATGTTAAGCATGCCGTTTTTCATTGATTATGGTAGAGTTGTCACTCATGTTAGACTGGTCATGTTTCGTGTCATGCTGCTTATGTACTGGTCTTGCTAATGTTTTCCTGGGGTTTTGTTAGTATACAGTTACACGATTTATAACTGTGTAACATTTCTGAGTCTTTTCGTTGTAGTCAAGCCAGTAACTGCTTAAGATAATACAGAGTAGGATTCAAAGATGAAAAAAAACACTTATTTACAGGGTTAAGAATAAAATAATTGGAAATAAGTTCGTTATGGGACCTTTTTTTAACCATTTGAAGTCACTTTTATTTCCGTTCAGAAAAATAAAGATTAGTAAAAACGACTAAGCTTTTAGTAAAAGAGCCCTTATGAAACCACGAGTCTAAAAACGAATAAACTTTGCAGAAAACTATTTGTCAAATATGGTTTACAATGTTGTAGCCTTTATTTTCACTTCATAAACTTATAGCAGTAGCTGATTTGGCTATCTGTCTTCTTCTTCTTCTTCTTCTTCGTTCACTTCTACCACCAAAAACCGCACCGTGAACCTACTGAATTCACGCCTGTGGTCCTAGTTAGGTCCCGTGGTCCCCTGTGTGGTCCAAAATAGACCACACGAGATCCACGAGAGGACCACAAGGGGTTCAGAGTATCACAGTGCTTTAGCCTGTATTCTTGGTGGGTCTCGGAAGCGGGATTGCGTGTGGCTATCTGTGATTAGGCTGCTTATAATTTTTTAGATGCAAATTCATAATGTGTTGTTACCACTTTTATATATGTATATAAATATTTATAACTTCATTAACTGAAAGCCGCACCGATTAAAGCAACATATATCTATGTGTACAAATGTCACCGTATAAACGAACACACTTACTGTCTAGGAAACATTAGAGACAGAAACATATTACACGTAACATTTCGTGTCAAGACATAACACTTCGCTTTCATATGAATATATGTATGTATGTATGTGCGTGTATGTAAGTATGTATGTATGTATGTATGTAAGCATGCATATATGTATATATGTTTGTATGTATGCATGTAGGTATGCATGTGTGAATGTATGTACTCCTTTATGTATGTAAGTACGTATGTTTGTATGCATGAATGTATGTTTGCATATATATATATATGTTTATTTGTATATGAGCATATATTTGTCCATCCATCCATCCATCCATCCATCCATCCATCTATTCATCCATCCATCCGTCTATTTATCTATCTATCTATCTATCTATCTATCTATCTATCTATCTATCTATCTATCTATCTATCTATCTATCTATCTATCTATCTATCTATCTATCTAATGTCTATCAGTCTGTCTGTCTGTCTGTATAACTGAGTGCCCTTGTGTGTATCACCTTCTGTGCATTTTTATTACAAACTTTCGAATATGGTATGAGACAAAAAATGCACTTACCATCTAAAGAAACAGAAAATAAATAAAAATATAACACAGTTGTTAATTCTATCTATCTATCTATCTATCTATCTATCTATCTATCTATCTATCTATCTATCTATCTATCTATCTATCTATCTATCTATCTATCTATCTATCTATCTATCTATCTATCTATCTATCTATGTCTATCTGTTTAATTAAGTCCCTGGCGTTCAACTTAGTGAGATCGTGTTTAATCAGCTCTGAATATTCTAATATTTTCTGTGGTTTCAGAAGATTTCATTATAAGAAGTTATATGGATGTTTTCACCTTGTGATTGTGATTACGATGAAGTGCTTTAAGTGTTCAAAGTGTGTGATATTTGAAGGATAATTATTGAAATATAGAAGTTATCTTCACTTATTACAACCTCCTATTTTCGCTATATTGCACACTAGTAACCCAGCCAGGATAATCTACTGAGTCAACAAAGCCAGAATCAACCATGAGACCGGCAAAGGTGCAACCCAAGATAATTTTTTTGTCTGTTTAATCCGGACATTATGCAACCATGATCGAATGCGGGACAGAAGCTACAGCCTGTGAGGTGACGAACAAGCCCAGCCGTCGGGATGGTCTCTGGTCCACCACAACAAAGAAGTGTACATTAAACAAACAAAAGGCTGGGGAACAAACCTGAAGAGATGGGATAACCCACTGGGCGTAACGATAAATACACCAAAAAGGGACAATGTTTAGTTGTTACATGTCACAACACGCTGCATTATGAGTCCCTGAGACAAGCCCTTAGAAAGCGCGATAACATAGAAAGAGAGGAGAGGTACGACGAGCAAAGCACTAATGTCGAGGACATCATGAAAACACCAGTCCTCATGGTACAACTTTACCACATGAAGAACAAGGTGATGATACTAGGTGACGACGAGACCACTGAATCCTGGCTAACAAAGGTTTATGGAGCTGCAAGAAGGAAACGTAAACACACCCAAAGAAGTGATGTTTAGTCAACTATCTCAAGCAGATAACCCAGATTGTTCGTCCTGCAAAGACGTCTACTGACTCCCATAGAATGTAATGCATGGAAACCGTGACAGTAGAAGAGTCTGTGCCAGAAAACGCTGTTATTGTCACATGCAAAGACGATGTTACATCCTCCAGCAAACATGAATCCGTAGCTCTACTTGTTCCAGAAGAACCAGTAATCCTAGATACTGCTGGAGAAAGGTAGCAACAGCTTCTTCTGATAAACCTCCACTGTCTTCAGAGACTATCACAAAAAAAGACAACCAAATGTTCTGTTAGCCAGGTTTCAATGGTCTCGGCCTCACCTTTTTCGTTTAGTAAAGCCATATTTATAGGAGAAATTACATTTGTCCGAACACGCCATCTCTGAAGCATGAATACACAATTAAAGTGCGAACTTTTGTTTAGTGCGGACTTTATATGTAAGGGCATATAGGTGTGCAGGTGTCATCTGTAATCACAATATGTGTATATAGAAAATAAAAATAAAACTGAAAAGTCAACACAAGAACTCAATACCCAGAAAGATAAACAGCCACAGCTTACAAGAAGAGAATACTAACAGTAATTTCAATCAGGAAATTGCCAATTATTCCACAACACTCAGTGAAGTAGAGGAGATAGGTATAGATGAATTATGGAGTTCTTACAGCACAGTCATAATCACAGCAGCAAAAGCAAGCGCTGGGCTGCAAAAACCAAACAGGAAAGCATGGATATCAGAAAACACATGGAAGTACATACATGAAAGACGAGAAGCCAAATTAGACATGTTGAATGCAACATACAAAGAAATAAACAAGAAAGTAAAACTTTCAGCTAGAAGGGATAAAAGAGAATACATAGACAATAAAAAAGAGGCAGAGAAAGCAACAAAAGCAGGAGACAGCAACACTATATATAACATACAAAAAAGTGTAACAGGTACTATTACATCTAAAGAAAGACCAATCCTTAGAAAAACTGGAACCCTATTAGCATAAAGTAAAGATCAAAAGCAAAGATGGACCGAACACTTCCAAAAAACACTTAATCGACCACACCCAAAAGAATTGATAAATATTGAAACCGACTTACCAACTCCACAACTAAATGTCAACGTAGATAAAATTACATTGCATGAAACTGAAACAGCAGTGAATTTAATGGCTAACAACAAAGCTGCAGGTGAAGATAAATAACACCCAAAATGTTAAAAGCTATCAATAGTGACAACATCAGACAACAACAGAGAATTTTTAATAAGATTTCGACAGAAGAAAAGGTCCTTTCTAAATGGAAAAAAGGAATCATTGTTAAAATACCAAAGAAGAGAACCTTAATGATTGTAACGGCTGGAGAGGAATAACCTTAGTATCAGTTGTGTCAAAAGTATTTTGCACGGTCATTTTGAATAGACTTACAGTTGTAGTAGATACTGCACTGAGAAAAGAACATGCAGGATTTCGAAAAGGGAGAAGCTGTCTCTTTACTCTAAGAATAATACTTGAAGAAAATATTGAAAAGCAGAAACCATTAATACTGAACTTCGTAGATTTTAAAAAGGCCTTTGATAGCATACACAGAGGTTCATTTGGGAGACATTTAAGTCTATATGAAATACCATTTAAAATTGTCAAAATCATTAAGGACCTCTACAGTGGATATGTTTGTGCAGTCAAAACAGAAGAAGGGATGAATAAATGGTTCCAGATTGAAACAGGCGTGAAACAAGGATGTATACTGTCTCCTATGTGTTTTGGACTTGCAGTGGACTTTATAAAGACAATATGCTGAACAGGTAACACAGGTATTGGTTGGGTACATGGGACCCAACTAGAATATCTTGATTTTGCTGATGGCATAACTCTTATAAGTGACAATGTGAATTCCATGAAAGCCATGTCTTGCTAGCAAAATAGGACATGAAACTAAAAACACAAGACAAAAATAGTGAAACGTTCTATTAATCAAAATGGAAACAATACACTTAGAAGGGACAGATGTTGAAGAAGTCAATCAATGTGCATACTTTGGCAGCTACATAGACCAGGATGATGAAACCAGAAAGGAAGTTAGAATTAGAAGTGCAAAAACAGCATTGATCTTCAAAATCTTGAGAACATATAGCTTTCAAAAGTTATAAGCACAAAACCAAGTTAAGATTATTCAATTCAAATGTAATATCCACCCTCATTGACAACAATTATTGAGGACAGACCCTGGCGATGGTTGGGACATGTGCTCCGAATGACTGACAACTCACTACCAAAAATAACACTAAGATGGACACCACAGGGGAACAGAAGTAAGGGTAGACCAAAAGAGACATGGAGAAGAACAACAGAAAGGATGTTGAGCAATAGAGGGCTCACCTGGTCAAGAGCAGAAAAAAGGCGAAAGACAGGCATTTGTGGAAAACCCATGCAGAAGCCCCATGTGCCCTGGGCACTTAAGGTTCATAGAGAGAGATACACCCTCATTTATACATGCAAAAGTTGGAAAACAACTAAAGAAATGGACAAGAAATTAGACTCTTTTAAAAGCAAATGCATAAGGAAGATACTCGGCATCAAGTGGAACGAATTCAAGAACAATGCAGAGATAAGACAGATGACTGAACAACAACCAGTCTCACGGATATCAGGAAAAGGCGCTGGACAGATATCTGTCACATGATGAGAAGAAATGATCAGTGAATCCCAAAACAATCTATCAAGTGGAACGCAACAGGAAAAAGAAAAAGAGGCAGACCACGTGAAACTGTAAAGACGACATTGTTAAGAGAGGCCAAAATTAATAGGAATGAAATCCCTTGGTGAGGTTGAAAAAATCGCCGAAACAGGAAACATTGGGGAACTACCTTTCGAACCCTACTTGATGTTTAACGGCAAGGGAAGGATATAATATATAAGATATCCTGTAACAGTTTTATATGCACGCGTTATCCTTCATTCACGAGTAATTTTCACTGTTTAAATGTGTGAAAATTTAAGTATCAATGTTACATTCATAACAGTTTAAATGTATTATGAATATAACATTGATACATAAAATTTCCGAAAAAGGATGTTGAACACAATCACCATGGAAAACCAAGAGTTTCATCACAAATCTAAACAGACAAACAGACAGACACACAGACAGACAGACGGACGGACGGACCGACGGACAGACAGACAGGCAGAGAGACAGACACAGATAGATAGATAGATAGATAGATAGATAGATAGATAGATAGATAGATAGATAGATAGATAGATAGATAGATAGATAGATAGATAGATAGATAGATAGATAGATAGATAGATAGATAGATAGATAGATAGATAGATAGATAGATAGATAGATAGATAGATAGATAGATAGATAGAGTGTGTTTACGTTTACTTCTTGCAGCTCCCTAAACTAGACAGCAAGACTGTTAATATAGCAGCTGAGCCTAACTATGAATAATCTTCGCATAATAACGTTTTTAGACTTAGTGACAATGACAGTTCTCATCAATCAGTTGGTACCTATATAAAATCAGTTACTTGTTCCACTGGTCACGATTTCACAGAAGCTATTATAAACTTCGTTAATATACTTATCAGTGATATGAAGTCGAAAATTGTAAAGTTACTCAGTACAGAGAACGACAGCATAAAAAAAGAAGTGAACAACTGAGAGAAGAAAATAAGAAACTGAAGCTGCTCATTGAACTAATCAACTGCGAAAAACACTGCTGCAGCAGAAAACAATACAAAAGCAACCAAACAGAAACTGGTAGTCACAGTCAGTCAGTGGCTGCTAGTCAAAGTAATCTTAACGTGAAGTCGAAGGCTCACCAATTGTCGCCAGCCAGTGTAACAAACTTTACGATAAAAAAGACCAACAAAAACAGAGTGAAGTCAGCAACTCTTTCTCAAGTCAGCAAGACCATCATAACACAAAATACGAGTACCCCATCAAGATCCAGATCACCAACAGATTCGACGCTCTACAACAAAGCTCTGTATCAGAAACTCAGCAGACAGACAGGAAGCAACAATCATCTCAGTCAAACAAGGCATCCCACCTGCAGTCACGATCTAACCAAAAACATTCATTCATTCATTCCTTTGCATGTCCCTTGCGGAACTTTGCCTCCCAAACAGCACTCCTGTAGGCCTCTCGGTTGTGAGCAAGATGGCCTGCTGCTGCTGCATCCATTTCCAGATCATCAACGATCTGGAAACCAAAAACAACGTGAACAAAATACGCAGCAAATTCCCAATCACAAAATCAGGGACAGTACAAAACATTTAACAATTTTGGACTATCTACTAAAGGGCGCATATGGCGACCGGATGTCCATAGCTGACGAAGACATTGTCTCAGTAGTTGCAGTACCGGGAGATGGTATTGTGAAAATAACGCAAACACAGAGAAGTTTTAATATAGGCCAGGGCGTGACGAAAATCTCAGTACATGTTGGCATAAATGACAGCAAGAATGGCCAGAACATCAGACGTTCCGACATGCAGGCTTTGACTTCCCCGACAAGGAAAAGTATCCGACTGCAACAATCTTCCTATCTTCCATCATTCCACCCTGCTCCGGACCTGGACGCCGCCTGGTAGACATCAACAACAAGGCACTTCAGTCATACTGTCGTGGTAACAACATTGTCTTCATAAACCACACTATGTTCTTCATCTCAGCCTCTGGTGCCCCGAAGAAAGAAATGTACAGGGACCACATACATACATCAAAACTTGGTACCAGCATCCTTGCGAAAAATCTAAAATTTCCAGAACGTATACTACTGAAAGACTTAGTAAAGTTGGATGTTGAAAAACAACACACTTATCCAACCAAAAAAACCCCATAAAGCCAGCTCTGCTCCGAGCACTAAAACCATAGGGGTCACCAAAACTGCGCCATCTGCTCCAAGCAAACCCCCGACTATGACACCGTGTTTCCACCTCTACCCTCACGTCATCCTCAGACGAGCTGATACGAGCGTCAACAACATCAGGGTTCTTCCACAGTCGCACAACTCGTTGGAAGACTTCAACACACGAACACGTTTCAGGCATTCTGAAAGAAGTCTAGAGTTGCAGTATTTGTTGCTGTTTACCCCTGCATCCTTGAGTCATGGCTGTATGTTATCTCTGCACAATTCACATGTCATGGTACCTTACAGACACCGCATGCCTTATATTGATGGCAATATCAACGAGATCCATCAGAAATTGAAACCTTCAAACCGCAATGTCAAATAATCTAATTGTTACTCAGCAAGACACAGTGACTGATATCTTTTTTTCTTAAGCTTATTTAGAATTCTTTGCATTAGATTTCTTGTCCCCCTTTTCTTTTTTACCTATTTGTCTAATTATTGCTAACTTCTTTTAGATCCTTGCAGTTTGTGAGTTGTAGCTGTTTAAGTGTGAGAACTATATACTTAATTACTCCACCTTTTAGTGAATTCTCATATTTTAGCATTTAATTTTCAGTAGTTAGGTGTCTCTCTTTCAGTATCCAATTATTTCAGCTGGTGAGTTGTGTACCAGTTGAAAGTTTAATATGCAGAGTGTGTAGTATTTAAAATGTAATTAATTTAGTAGTAAGTGTAATAATATGAATTACTTTCAAACCAATATTAGTAGACAAGAATATATAGTTACATAAAGAAGGACATCGAATAGGCCATCTGAATGTATGTCACCCATTAGGCAAAATTCCTGACGCAACACCCTCCCATCATGTATGAAAAATGTAAACTATACTCCTTCCTACACCTACAGACTTTTCCAATATCTATTTTGATGTCGACTACATGCCTCCATGAATCGTAAAACTTAAACATTTATGTTAGACCGCTCGTATATACACGGAAATCATTATTCTGAATAGTAATGAATATTTTTTTGTGGTAGATAGTCATTTATATGTGTATGTAGTTAGTACCAAGAGCAGAATGTCAGACGCACCTCCGTGCCGAATTCCCAAATTTTTAAAAATCAAGATCTATCTATCTATCTATCTATCTATCTATCTATCTATCTATCTATCTATCTATCTATCTATCTATCTATCTATCTATCTATCTATCTATCTATCTATCTATCTATCTATCTATCTATCTATCTATCTTTCTGTCTATATATATATATGAATGAAATTAAACTCACGGCCTAAATGTATGAAAAGGCAGTGAAAATATGAAAATTATTGCTGTTTAGTGTATTTCTGTTATTGAGATCTATCTATCTATCTATCTATCTATCTATCTATCTATCTATCTATCTATCTATCTATCTATCTATCTATCTATCTATCTATCTATCTATCTTTCTTCTTTATGCCAATATATATATATATGTTTGTGTTTAAGCTTGTATTTTTACCTATCTATATTTCTGCACTTCAGTCTGTCTGACTGACTAAAGGACTATATGTTTCTGAATTTGTCTTTCTGAATTATTGTTTATATATTACGTATGAATGTTAAGATTTTATGTAACACATGAAAGCGAGAAACTTACAGGCTAACCAAACAGAAAAAAGAACTCATATATTTCTGATCTGAAAAATGATACTAGTCAATCAATGAATCAATCACTCAATCAATCAATCAACAAATTTATCTATCTATCTATATCTATCTATCTATCTATCTATCTATCTATCTATCTATCTATCTATCTATCTATCTATCTATCTATCTATCTGTCTGTCTGTCTGTCTGCCTATCTATCTATCTATCTATCTATCTATCTATCTATCTATCTATCTATCTATCTATCTATCTATCGATCTATCTATCTATCTACTTGATTAATCTGTCTCTCCGTCTATCTATCTAAACTGCCTCTATGTGTCTGACTGTCTGTTGTCTGTTTTTCTGCCTGAGTTTTTTATCATGTTATGAAATATTGATACTTAGTATGTTTTTTTTAATTGAATTTGTTTATTTCCATGATGTCTCTTTCTTGTTTCTTTTTTATTATATTGATTCCAGAGAATGTGCTTAATTATGTGATGTAGTTGTTTTATGTTTGTTTTAGTATGTTCGTTTGTTATTTAAATTCACAAAAAGAACATTCTTTAAAACAAGTCTTCAGGTACAGAAAGTAAAAATGAAGAAGTATTACTAAATAAGTAAATATACAAAACAGCTTCAATTTTGCTTACAAAAAAGACTTAGAATTATCATACAAAACATCTATAAAGAACGTGAATTTATTTCAATGTCTCATTTCTTGGATCAAATCAAGTGCACCAGGTAAAAAAGTACTTTGAGACCTGACAAAATAACACAAAATAAAAACATGTATATTACTATTTACTGGCGCATATTATTAAAAAAATGAATTTATTTATTATAAATATGTTTATCAATGACGTTTGATTTATTTGAATTTAATTTATTTCACATAGTGTTAACTACATGTTCTATGATTTTTTTTCCTTTTTGCCATTAATATGTTTATTATTGTGAATTAAACTGATTTTTTCTTTGCTTAGCAATCTAAATCACATTTTATTCTCACAAACTACAGAAATGATGTGTTTTCCGGTAATCTTTAATTTCTTGTGAAAATTATCACACAAAGAGAAAAGTCATTGAAACACCATTATAAAAACAGAACGAATTACGTTGCACTAAATGTATTCATTTATTACGTTTTCTTTATTAAAATGTATTGTAACATGATGTTCAAAAATTAACTTTAATTGATATAGTTTTTTTTGTTTGTTAATAGGACTACACTTACTTATTTATCTTGAAATTTTTACTCAGATTTTACTTCTTGAGATTCTCGACACAGAAGAAATGGAAAACTTGAAAAATATAGTTTTGTGATGTCACGAAAACAAAATCAAAAGGAAAATATATTGTGATGTCTTATATCTTATATCTTATATCCTTCCCGTGCCGTTAGACGTCACATAGGGCTCGCAAAGTAGTTCGCCAATTTTTCCTGTCTTCGGCGAGTCTTTCAACCTCAACAAAGGATTTTATGCCTGTTAACTTGGCCTCTCTTAATAATGTCCTCTTCAGAGTTTCACGCGGTCTGCCCCTTTTTCTTCGGCCTGTTGTGTTCCACTTGATAGCTGGTTTTGGGATTCTCTGATCATTTCTTCTCATCAAGTGACCAACATATGTCCATCTCCTTTTCCTGATCACCCATGAGACTGGTTATATTGTGATGTACTATTTCTTAATTTTTACACATAATGTTCTTACTTGGGTGTTAGTTTATTTTTTGATGAAGCAGTTTTTCTATATTAGTTAATCACTTTTGTATTCTTCACGTTATATTTGTTACTTTATTAATGTGAATTTTAATATGTTTTCATTAGATTTAATATGTTCGTACGTGTAATCTGATTTTGAATATTTCTTCACTGATATTTATCATGAGTATGTAGTCTTCGTGGATTTATACTGGACAATTTATGTTTTTAGTTTACAATATTTCTATTGGTCTCTGGTAGTTCTTGCAGCCTAACTGCCTGCTCAATGAAGGTTGAGATTATAAGTTTAAGAATGTATTTAAGATCTGGAATCAGCATATATATCTCATAAATAAACTTACCATCTAATGACGCAGGCATTGAAAAATAGGTGACAAACACTCATCAAACTATTTATAATTCTATCTATCCATCTGTCTATGTATGTATGTATGTATGTATGTATGTATGAATGTATTATGTATGTATGTATGTATGTATGTATGTATGTATGTATGTATATATGTATGTATGTATGTATGTATGTATCTATCTATCTATCTATGTATCTATGTATCTATGTATCTATCTATCTATGTATCTATCTATCTATCTATCTATCTATCTATAATGTCTGTCTGTCTGTCTGTCTGTGTCTGTCAGTGTCTGTAAACCTAGCCGGTGCTATATCTACAATTGGGGACAATTTAGGAAAGGGACAGGACCAAAAATCCAGGTGCAACCCACAAATCAATGGAATACGAACTAATGTACTGGATGACCTCGCTCAAAACCCATCAAACCGACAACCCACGATTTCACTCCAAGTATACTGCCTGCTAGTTATGAAGCATATTACATACATTCATACAATTTACATGACATGCAACATACATTACCAGGTCAAGCAATTAAATCAATCAGTATTTTTATTATCCACACTACATACACCACATTCGTAACATAGACATAGCATGCACAAGACATCAACATGAAAAAACAAATATGACATCAATATAATGTATACCTCTAAGTATCAACTGAAATCATATGGACCAAATAGGCCTGGTCTCTCCTGGCCCCCATAATCATATACATACATTCATCTAAATTGTGCCATCGCAGCTATTAACATAACAGCTACTGCCGCTCTTATGAAACTCGTATCTTTCTTTGTGCTAATGCACTGATTTATCATACATCTATCCCCTTTTTGCCAGTGCACTGAATTCTCACACAGCTTCCCCTTGTGTCAATGCACAGAAATATCGTACATTCTGCCCTATGGTGCCTCACCTCGCATCTCCAGGAATTATTATGTGCTATGCACATCACTGATGGTGCAGATGCCTGCTGCTAGGTTAGGTGCCTGATACCCTTGACAAGTCTTATCCATGCAAATGAAACACGATGGGCCTTGATTTGTGCCCATCCAATATATATGATGAATATCATTAATAATCAGATAATCTCCATAAAAGACGAGAAATGACATAATCCACAGCACTTTATGATCCACGCTAAATTATCAAAAAGTGAAAGGTCAGCTGGCGCTAAGCATTACAATAATCATAACACAGTTGAAAGGAAACTTAGCCGCGCCATAATACCTCAGGCTCTCTCTTCCTCCGTCACGCTTTCCCTCGACTATATATAGATTTTCATACTTTTGGATCTCCTGGACGAGGACGCTCCGCTCTTCCTCGTACACCGGTGAGCTTTGCGTGCCCCCCACCCCCACATCTATCTGTCTGTCTATCTTCTGTCTGTCTGTCCGTCTGCCGCACGTGCGGAAGAATAAAATTGCTACTTTAAAAACGTTTGCTAACACTCATCATCATCATTACGTGCTGTGCCGACTGGCGTTGGCTATTATGCTTCTCCAAAGTACATGATCCTTCATGCATTCCATCAGCTCAGTTGGTGATCTCCTCTCACATCATCCTGTCAGACTGTCCAGTATCATTTCTCTTGGTCTTCCTCTTCATCTTCCTTCTATTTTTCCTGTTGTTATACTATTTTCAATGCCCCCTCTTCTCATTGCATGTCCTATGAAAGTACAGTGTCTCTCTCTTCATCATCCATGATTCACTTCCATATAACAATATAGATTCAATACAGCATTTTAGAACTCGTTTTCTAACATTCATTGATAACGATGTGTTGGTTAATATGTTTGTCATTCTCTGAAATGCAGTCTTTGCTTGGCCTATTCTGTTCCTAATTTCTGTTCTGCATTTCCCATCTGAAGTTATTACTGCTCCAAGGTATTTGAATTTCTGCTCCTGATTTAGAATAGTTCCATTTATGTTTATACTGCATGTTGGTGGATTCTGTTTCTTAGATATAACCATAGTCTCTGTCTTTTTGATGTTCAAAGTAAGGCCTTTCTGTTCACTTTCTTTGGCGACTTTATCCAAGAGATTTTGCAGGTCTTGTTGGTTCTCAGCTATCAATACTGTGTCGTCAGCATACCGGAGATTGTTAATATCGTATCCTCCAATTTTTATGCCTGGTTCTGTGATGATCGTTTTTAGAATATTCTCGCTATACAGAGAAAAAATGTTCTGGAGATAGTACACATCCTTTTCGCACCCCTTGTTTTATCGGTTGATATTTTCCAATTCTATTTTCAATTCGAATTGCTGCTTCTTGCTGCCAGTATAGATGTTTTACAATCATCAGGTTTTTGCCGTCTATATTGATGTCTTCAAGCATTTTAATAATTTCATTATGTTTCACCTTGTCGAATGACATGGTGTAATCAATGAAGCATAAGTAGAGATCTTTCTGTACTTCTAAAGCTCTTTCTGTTAGTGTTCGTAAAGCATAAATGGCATTGTGTGTTCCCTTTCCTTCAACACATCCAAATTGTTCTTCAACACTAGGGAAAACTATTTTTAAAAAATTGAAATAAGTTCGTTACCTATATTCTTTGTTTTTATTTTTCGTTTAAGTTGGTTATTTGAAAATGTCACTTTATTTGTTTCCCCGTTGTTAACCATTATTTCGTGTGAATTGCTTACTTTCCGAATTAAATGGTCCTTATTTACATTAAATTTGTTAATTGTATCATTTCAAGAGAAAGACAAAACCTGCTATCAGTCAACGTTTTCCAGTGCAAACAAAATTAAACAGCAATATAAAATAACTGGGACCAAGCATTATGCCACAAAAAATAGATTTGCATCAGGCAATAATTCTGTTACCGGAAAATCTCCATTTACTTTATTAAATCTCACTGCATCGGAGAAATGGCCTTCTCCAGAGAAATAATAATTTCTGATGCAACAAAATAAAACATATCAAAATGCAAAGTATATGAGACATCTCTCTTTCTCTCTCTTTCTCTCCCTTTCTCTCTCTTTCTCTCTCTTTCTCTCTCCTTCTCGCCCATGTCAGTCAGACGTTGGTTATCACTGATTTGTACAGCATGTAGCAGTATAATACTGTGCCAAACCACATGGTTTGAAAATTCCCAACTAGCTAGAGAACCGTAGTTGATGCCTTACACTCCATTTAGAGTACAGAGGGCTACTACTACTATGTTGAACAATTTATGTTCACAGTTTATATTTCTTACATAGAGATATGTTACATCTTATAAAGTGTGCACCCGTTCAGTGAAGGTTCCAACTTATATTTAAAGTTAAGGAACAACACATAGATGTCAGGAAGAAACTTACGTTCTGTCCATGCAGGCAGCGAATTTTACGTGACAAAAATTAGTCTGCAAAATCTGTCTATCCATCTTTCTGTTTGTCTGTCTGTCTACCTGTCTATAAGACTGTGCTTCAAAAGGGTCTTCTAATGACACTGATAGATAGTATTTAACAACTCATTACCAGTATTTAACAACTCATTACCAACTGAAAGTAATACCTATAGGTGTCTTTATTACTACACTATATGTCTTTAAAAGTGTGCAAAAGTTTACATAGTTAACCACTTTGAAACTTGACAGAAACAACAGTAAACCCACACCCAGGCCACGAGAACAACTTTACCAGTAATCAAACGAGCACTGAATGACGTGAACAACGTTCAACCTGCCCAACATATCACATACAGTATATCCAAAGCACCAACATAAAGCAACTTGTAACAAATCAAAAAGTAATCTTTAACCAATATGAATGTGTACATGGGTGAGTGTGAATGGTTATGTGAAATGCAACAACTGATGAATGATTACAACAATGAACATACAATGCACACGGCAAATTTATCTGTCATCTATAATGCAAGCTAGCAACCTGGAATACCAGTACCAACCTCTACCATTCTGATTATCCTCACACAACTAACCACAGAATCACAATCTGTTCTAAAACAGGAAAAGCAATCCAATAAGTATACTACGTGGTGAACAGAACAATTAGCTCATCCATTCCACAGGGGAACCCCCCCCCCCCACCCTCCCCCCCCCCCAAAAAAAGTCTTAAAGCTTTTAGATCTCCAGTCGAAGGCTCTAGATATCCGTTCAAAGGCAAAACGTTATCACGTGACTACCTGACTAATGGGAAGACGTAGATATTATTTTCCCATGTATTAGCATAGTCACGTCGGAACTGGACAAAAATAGGCTACATAAATGTTACATCGAAGCTGATCCCTTGCATACCGAAACAAACCATTTATCCTTTGCTCTTTCTATACGATGTGTGCTGGTCCGTACTCCGTGCCACTCTTTTAGTTCGTCAAGTATCTTCTTTCTTTGTTTTTCTCTGTCCCTTTTTACATCTAGTTTTCCTATTTATACTTGATATTCCAGTTTGCCCCTTCTCAAAACATATCCTACAAGTATGGACTGTTGTGTTCTGAAATGTTGCCATAATTTATCGCCTTTGCCCAGCCTTAATTAGAACTTCTACATGTGTTGTTTTGGCGGTCCGTGATATTCTAATCCCTCTTCTTAAGAACCACAACTCTGTTGCTTCCAGTATGTTCGGGGTGCCCTTGGTTACTGTTCATGCTTCCCATCCATACAACGATATGGGTTCGATGTAACACTAAATAACTCTTTCAGGTAATCATTGAAAGGACTTTATTGCATATACTGTTTTTTTTTCGTTTTTATAAATGCTAACATGCCTTGGACTATTCTGCTCCTTATTTCGATTTCGCGTCTTATGTTATTATTGTTGTCAGCTAATGGAATGTGTCCAATTGCTTTAATTCTGAATATTTTGATGTTACATTGTTATGATATTTCTTTCTTGGAAATGACCGTGATCTCTGTCTTCATTTTAATTAAACTTTCTCTTCCCTTTTTTCTACGACTTATCTAGTAATGTTTGTACTTCTTCCTCGCTGTGGGTTATCCGCATGTCTTAGATTGTTTAGCTTGTATCCTCCACATGCTATTCCAGGCATGCTTTCATAATCTTTCTTGCTATAGAAGAAGATATCAGGGGCAAAACACATCCTTGAGGTACTCCAATTTTAATTTTCTGATACTCTTCTATTTTATTATCAGTCCTGAGTGCTGCTACTTCTTTACTATCTATTTTTATGGATTTTAACATATGTATAATTTCTTTGTGTTTTTACTTCATCACACGCCTTGCAGTAATGTATGAAACAAAAGTACATATTTTTCTTCACTTTCACGGCACGTTCTCTTATTGCTCTTATGATGCATATTATTAGTAGTATAATACAATATGAGAAATATTATTAGTTATAATAACATAATATATAATATAATATAACATTAGTTAATATTATTTGTTATTATTGTCAGTTGGATGTACTTTATGTGATATTAATACATATATTAGTTACAAGGATGTCTCGAAAAAAATTAGCATACAAAGTAAATATAATAACATATTGTATTGTCTTTACAATTAATATTGCCAGTTAAATGTTCTTTGGACATCATTTGTTTTTCTTCATGTTAATCATACAAGCATTCATTGCTTTCACTTTGTTCCTCTGTTAATGGGAAACTGATTCGTATTCATGGTATTTAATATTTTCACACGAATAATGACGTTAATTTGGGAAATTTATCACGAGTTTTTAATTGTGCATATTTCGAAATTAAATTTTCTTCTCAATTGTATTCTTTAAAATTTGTGTTTTCAGCTTAAAACTTGTTCCATGATTCTACACTTCTTCTTGCACCTACCTTCCTTAAGCAGTGTCGGTTGGTACTGTTAGTTAGTGACAATTTTTAAATCATGATACAATTAATATATAAGAAAGACACTTACTACCTACAGACGTAGACAGAGACAAACATGTAAAATATAAATTATCTCTCTGTCTCTCTGTCTGTCTCTCTATCTAATCTCTCCTTTGTGTCTGTTATGTCTGATTTATCTGTTTGTCTATTTATCTCTCTTCTGTTATGAAAATTTGTTGCATGACATAGAAATGAAAACATTAACTTACATTCTATGAAAATAGAAAATAGATACCTAATACAATTGATTCATGAAAAAAGAATATTTTCCTGTTAATCCATCCATCCATCCATCCATCCATCCATCTATCTATCTATTTATCTATCTATCTATCTATCTATCTATCTATCTATCTATCCATCCATCCATCCATCCATCCATCCATCCATCATCTATCTATCTATCTATCTATCTATCTATCCATCCATCATCCATCCATCCATCCATCCATCCATCCATCCATCCATCTATCTATCTATCTATCTATCTGTCTATCTATCTATCTATCTATCTATCTATCTATCTATCTATCTATCTATCTATCTATCTATCTATCTATCTATCTATCTATCTATCTATCTGCCTGTCTGCCTGCCTGCCTGCCTGTCTATCTGTCTGTCTGTCTATCTATCTAATAAATACACTCTGTCTGTTGATCTAATCACCCGTCTGCCTGTCCGTCTCTCTGTCTTCTATTTATTTTTACACCTAATACATGCAATTAGATTGCATTTGTTTGAAAATCATTTTTTCTCCTTTTTTTAATCAATGAAGGTTTCTCCGATTTCAGTGTCGTTCTCCCTAATAATAAAGAAATAATATGCATTTTCATTTTATTTTAAATATTTTAAAGGAATATTTAATCGTTTCGTTCGTTTCTAACTATTTAAAGAAATTCATAATCCAATAAAATAAATTCCACTCAAATTATGGCAAGAAGCGCAAATTACTAGGTATATTTTCTTTAATGTGTTTTTGCCATTATTGCTGTCAAATATTACATTTTTATTTAATAATAATTCAATGATTAATATTCATTTCCATGCGGTTTATATATATATATATATATATATATATATATATATATATATATATCTTGTTTAGTATTTTGAATGAACACTAACTTTACTTTCAGTTAATTTTGTCTCTTAGTATCCTAAATAACTGAAGAAATATTCTTCTCCTTTATCTCAGAATTATCACCCAAATAGAATCAAACTGACAGACCATTATCAAAGAAATAAAAAAGATAGAGAATCTGATTCCATAATATAATAATAATGTACTTATTAAAATGTATTGTGAATTTAATGTCCATATTTTCATTTTTATTGACTCTGTTTCTCCTTAATAAGACAGCATTTATTTATTTATCTTGACATTTATAACAAGGAATTTCCAGCCCCTGAATAAGTGAAATGCTTTAAAAATAGAAGTTTCGTGATGACATGAAAAAAAATGTTTCTAGTTAGACTGTTTTCCGATTTAAATTTCTTTAAATAATTTGTGTTTTTATTATGTAATTAATTCTGTATTCTCCACTTTCATTTGTTACATATTTAATATGGACGTGATAAATTTTCATTAGATTTGTTTCTGTTCCCACATATAATGAAGTCTCTTGTCTTGTTCTGTCTTGTCTTGTCTTGTCCTTCCTCATTTACTGTTAGTTTTAGACGTGAAGTGCAATTGTCTCCCAATGGCTCGCCTGTTGATTTCATACATTGAGATGTTCAAGGACTCTGCTATACCATCGAATAATGAAATGATTTTGAAAATTCCATCATGTCATGTACTATTTAGTCATTGATATTTTATTTTACATTTTTTTACTTGGACACCTCATGGAAAAAGAAAGAATGTCAGGGCATTCGGGACAGTGATACAGACAATACAGAAAGTACTAAAGGAAGCGGGAAAAACATGGTTTGAGGTATCCCGAATATTTAGAGAACCTACGTTGATGCCTTATGCTCCATCGATGATGATGATGATGATGGTGATGATGATAATGATGATAATGATGATGATGATAATGATAATGATGATGTTGATGATGATGATGATGATGATTTATTCATTTTAAATTGTTCCTCACACTGCTATATTGAACACTTTATGCTGACATAGATCGATGTTACTTCTTATAAAGTGTTCACCCATTCAGTGAAAGTTGAGCCTTATAGATAAAGAATATTTTAATTTAAGAAACAACACATCGATGTCAGAAAGTAACTTACCAACTAATCATGCAAGAAGAGAATTTTACGTGATAAACATTGATCTATAAAATCTGTCTAACCATATGTCTGTTTCTCTGTCTGTCTGTCTAACTATCTATAAGTCTGTGCGAAAAAAAAATTGTACTTGAAAAAGTTATTCTAATGACACTGACGGATAGTATTTAACAACTCATTACCAGTTGAAAGTAATGTATTTGCCTGTTACACTTTTTATTTCTAGTTCTGAACAAAACATTGTCTCCTTAAGTTTTTTTCACTTTTTGCCCCCTATTTAATTAGGTGCATGTATTTCAACTGATTTTAAAAAAAGGTAAAATTTTGGTTTCAATGTCATTAAGGCATAATGGTAGGCTCGAATTTTCACGACCTTAGGCATATGAAAGTGTGATTTGGTCAGTGTTAGGCCTGGTTGCATTTACCTTCTCAGATTTGTCTGGTACTCATTTTTAGAGGCTAGTTGGATCCAGGGGCTATTTTAGGTGTGTATCAGAAAAAATCCCGATTTGAGACATGAACTAGATTAGTATAGCGAGCGCCCACAACACTCAGCTAACTAGACCGCCATCTCATATGATCTGCTTATTTTTATATATTAAATGTTCAGTATTAGCATGTAATTTACTCATTTATCTTTCTAAGTCAAAGCAAAAACTTGCTTTCAGTCGTGCCTTCCAATTGAAAAAGACAAAAACAATACAAAATATTAACTTTTATGCCAGATAGCACATAAAACCGGAGACATAGCTCTTTAAAAGTCTCCTAATATGGCACCTGAATGTAATTCATTAAATCTCATTACATCAGAGAAACGAACGGCTCTGGATAAATAATAATTTCAAAGTAAAACATATGGAAATGCAAAGTATCTCAGACATATTAATAGATTTTGTATATTTAATTTTTCTTTCTGGTAAATAACATGACCATTTTGCTGAATTTAATTCGTGTATTAACTTAAAGTCATGAAAAGTCAGCGTACAAATTTAATGTATTTTCGATGTATTTTTACACCTAATATTGCCAGTTACATTTTACTCATGTGAATATAATTTGTTTCTTTTTTAAATTAATCAGTCAGGCATTGTTCACTCTCAGTTTAATCCTTTTTAAAGAGGAACTGATGCGTTTGCATTACATTTAATCTGTCTGCTTGTATGATTTTCAACATTTCTTGTATAGTATTAATAAAGGGTATTTCCTTATTTATTTCTTTCTCGAGGTTTGTATAGCATGTAATAACTTTTTAAACTTTCGATTTGTTCACACACTTCTACATATTTATTTATACTGTGCTTTCAGGAACAACACTGGGTACTCTTGCTAATTTATAACTATATCTTCATTGCTGACATATGGGCACACACGCTAAAAAGAAACTTACTGGCTAATGAGGTAAGCAGAGAAAAAATATTTGAAAATCATGTTATCTATCTATCTTCACCTAGTTAATACCACTGCTGTATCTAGACCAACAGACAGCAGTGAGAATAACCGGTGAAATAACAACTTTGTTTGACATAAAAGACGGGGTTCGTCAGGGATGCATACTGTCGCCTTATTTATTTAACATGCATACTGAAAATAAACTGAAGAGTGTTAGAGAAGATGTAGACATAGAATATTACTATGTAATAATAATTGGAGTTATGAAATAAGAGAGACTGGTTATGCTGATGACATGGTATTAGCGTCCACAATGCTAAAAAAAGAAATGGAAAAACTAATAATGTCGGTCCGTAAGAATAGTGAAGAACAAAACTTCTATCTAATTGCAAAGAAAACTAAATTGATGACAAGTGACAATAAATAAGGCAGATGAAATATATATCAATGAGGAAAAATTGGAAGAAGTTGGGAGTTTCTATTATTTTGGATAATTACTGATAATGGAGGTATAACGAAGTAAATTAAAAGGAAGATAGCAATGGCTCTTCAGAAAGTAAAACAGCTAAAGAAGCTGCAGAGACGAACAGACAGACAGAATAACAAAAATAAGAATTTCAAAGAGCATGCATCTTTCTCATCGCAACATATGCCTGCCAGACGTGGAAACTTATTACAACAGCTGAGAAACATATAAATGCCTTTCAGTGTAAATTGTATAGAAGAGGTCTATAAACATCATGAACACGAACACATATAAACATATTACAAGAACTTAATATTTAAGAACGTTGACGAGTAAAAAGATTAATCATAGAAAACTTAAATATTTTGGACAAATTAAACGTCATGAAAATTTAGAGAAGACAGTCTTGGTAGGCTACATATGAGAAAAAGAGGAAGACCAAGGCGAAAATGGTTGCCAGACTTTGTCGATAATCTGCAAATGAATGCTTCAGTAGTAGGACACGTTGCTTAGAACTGAGAGGTTTACTTGAGAGCTGTTAGAGAGGCGAGGTTCCGCAAGGGACATGCAAATCACTGATTGACTATCTATCTATCTATCTATCTATCTATCTATCTATCTATCTATCTATCTATCTATCTATCTATCTATCTATCTATCTATCTATCTATCTATCTATCTATCTATCTATCTATCTATCTAATCTATCTATCTGTCTGTCTGTCTGTCTATCTATCTGTCTATCAGTCTGTCAGACTGTCTGTCTGTCTGTTTATCTAATAACCTGTCTCCCTCTCAATATCTCTGTCTTTATCAGGACACAAACATCATGTGAAGTCTTCGATTTATATTTACACTTTAGATATATGCAGTTTTATTTCCTTTCTTCAATACATTTTATATCTTTTTTTTTTAATCAATCAAGCTTTTTCCGGTTTCAGTTTCTTCCTCTAATAATCAGGAAATGCTATGCCTTTTCATTATACTTATATTTAATCTTTTCGCACGTTTCTAACTATTTAAAAAAATCATAATGCACCACAATAAATTCCATCACAGTTATGGCACCTGGCGCACATTATTAGGTATATGTTGTTTAATGCATTTATATTTTACCTTTATTACTGCCCGTTGTTATGTTTTATTTGTGTTTATTTCTGTGCAGTTTAAAACTTCTATATACAAGGTCCGACAATTAAGTAATGAGACTCATTACATAAAAAAATAAAATAAAAAATAGTTGAAGATATAACCTGTATTTTATTCAAAGTAAGCCCCTTGTGCATTGATACAGCGAGTGGCACGATGTAACAAACACTGGAACGACCTCTACAGTTCTTCTGTTGGTATGATCCTTAAACTCGATGTTACGGCCCTTTGGATGTCATCAGTATCGTCAACGGTAACTTTAATTTGGGAATTGAAAATAATCACAGGGAGACAAATCTGGGGAATAGGGTGGATAGTTGAGAACACACACTTGTTTTTGGGCATGTACAGCTACCTCCCGGTGAGCCGGTGCATTATCATGAAGAAGGAAAAAATTGCCAGGTGTTGAATACTCGGGTCGGACTCAGAGAATCCTTTTCAATAGGCGTTTCAAAATACTTAAATAAACTTTGGCAGTGACAGTCTGCTCCTCTGGAATAAATTCTTTGTGAATAACTCCTTTTCTGTCGTACAAGCAGACAAACTTTTTCTTCACTTTCGAATTTCGAAGACGACTTTTTGTTTGGCTTTTGATGATGGTGTTGTCTTCCACTGAGTAGTTTTACGTTTAGTTGTTGGATCATAGCGAAAAATCCATGTTTCATCCTGTGCAACAATCAAAATTAAGAAATGTTTATTTCTGCGACACGTTTTGATGATGTCTTTTGCGTACTCAACCGCTGATGTTTTTGGTCATCAGACAACGAATGTGTTAGAAACCGGCAACAACTTTTTCTTGCCCAAATCTTCCACTAAAATTTTACGAATGGTTTCTCAGTTGACATCAGTTTCATCTGCCATCATCCTCACAGTCAAATAACTATCTTCTTGTAACCTTTCTCAGACTAATGCAATGAATTCCTTATTACGAACAGAAATTGGGCGTCCATGTCTAATTGCATTTGTAATCGTTTTAACACCACTTTTGAATCATGAATATACCTGAATATCTGTGCACGAGATAAACAATTATCACCATAAACTTGTCGCATCAGTTCAACTGGCTCAATGGCACTTTTTCCGAGTTTTAAACATAATTTCATGTTAGTGTTTTGATCCATGCTGATTATGTAACAATGCACATCTGACTGGGTCAACAAAATGACGGCTTGTTTGTCGTCTGCTTATCGCGCGGCTATGAAAAGTTGCAAGATCATAGAAAGGTTGTCTCTTTGGATTCCATGGTTTGCTTCATAGATGGCATTTGTGTCTTGGTCATAATAAAATCAGTCTCATTACGTATTTATCGGAGATTATATATATTTATGTATATATATATGTATATATATATATATATATAAAATGATTTTTATTTTGAATGAACACTGGCTTTACTTTCAGTTAATTTCTGTACTCAAAATTCTAAATTTTTCTCCTTTAAACTGAAGAAATGTAATCTTTTATGAAATGAAATATTCTTCACTTTCATCCGAAAATTATCAATCAAATAGAATAGTACTTGGCAGACGATTAGAAATAAAAAGAAAATGAATCTGTTTTCACTACAATTTCTACATTATTCAAATGTTTTAATAAAAATTATTGTGAATTTAATGTTCATATTTCATTTGTAGTGGCGTTAAGTTTCCCTAATAGGACTACACTTACTTATTTATCTTGATATTTACAATTCAGATTTTATTTCATGAATTTCGAGCCAATGACTTACTGAAATGATTTAAAATTGAAATTTCGTGATGTCATGAAAAATTCAGCAGGCAAATGTAAAGTAATATGATTTCAGTTAAATTTTTCTTCTTTTAATTTTTTTTAATAATGTGTATCTTTATTAGGTAATCACTTATATAATCTGAACTTTTCATTTGTTACATTGTTAATATGAACGTGATACATTTTTATTAGATCTGTTTTTGTTCTCACTTATAATGAAGTTATTTTGAAAATTCACTCATGTCATATACTATATAATCATTGGTATTTATTCACTTTCCTTCACTTGGACACCGCAAGGGAAAAGAAGGAAAGGCAGGCCATTGGGGACACTGAGACAGACACTACAGAAAGAACTACAGGAAGCTGGAAAAGTAATCTTTGAGGTATCCCGACTAGCTAGAGAACCTTTGTTGATGCCTTATGCTTCATTTGGAGTAAACAGGGTTAATTATAATGATTATGATAATGACGATGATTTATTCAATTTAATGTTTTCTTCATACTTCAATATTGAACAATTTATGCTCGCAGTTTACATGGAGCTATGTTCAGACATTTGATTGTCCCCTTTGAAACTTCGTCTCCCTAACTGCTCTCCTGTAGGTCTCTCGGTTGTAAGCAAGATGGCGTACTGCTGATGCGGCCATTTGCAGATTATCAACGATGTCTTGCAGCCGTCTTCCCCTTGATCTTCCTCTCTTTCTTTTTCCCATTATGTATCCTTCCAAGACGGTGTTATCTAACTTCTCCTGAGTGTAATGTCTCTTGTCTGCTTAATCCTCTTTTGAGCCAGGCTTTTTCAACATTAAGTATGAATATATGTGTTCTTTTTTTGTGTCCATGATAGATGAAGAATTCTTTTGTAGCACTTACACTCAAAGAGATTTATGTGTTTCTCAGCTGTTTTGTTAAATTTCACAGTCTTTCAAATCTATGTTAGTTTTATCAAATGTCCACCTTTTCAGTGAAAGCTGAGCCTAATATTTAATGAATATGTTTAAATTTAAGAAAATACACGTAGATGTCAGGAAGAAACTTACCTTCTAAACACGAAGGCAGATAATTTTTACATGAGAAATATTAATCTGTAAAATCTGTAAATTCAGTTGTCTGTCTTTCGGTCTGTCTTTCTATTTATGTATAAGTTTGTGAAGGGGAAAAATGCAACTTTAAAAAGTTCTTCTAATGACACTAATGGATAATATTTAACAACTCATTACCATTTAAAAGTAATTTATTTGCCAGTTTCATTAACCATTTACGATATTTCGGAACTAAACGTTGTCTCCGTAAGATTTGATTTCTGTTTTTTCCCCTTATTACTTATATAAATAATTATTTTTCATCTGATTTAAAGAAAAAGGTAAATTTCCGATTTCCATGTCATTAAGGCATAGTGGGGATACTGTTATAGGCCCGTATTTTCACGACCTTAAGCATATGAAAGTGTGATGTTGTCAGTATCGCGCCTGCCCTCATTTACTTTCCCAGATTTGTATTGTACTCATTTTTAGAGGCTGATTTTGCCAAGGGGCCATTTTGTTGTGTATCCGAAAAAATCCGCATTTAAGGCTTGAACTTGATACCACTAGATTTGTATACAGAGAGCATAACCACTCATCTAACTAGGTCGCCATTTCATGTGATTTCTATTTTTTTTTATATTTTGGATGTTCAGTATTTACATGTAAGTTACTAATTTATCATTCCAGTTCAAAGAAAAGACTCGCTTTCAGTCGTGCCTTCCAACTAAAAGAAACACAAAAATACATATTAATATCTTCCATTCTTGATAGCACATACAAACAAGAATAACACCTAAATTTAATTTCAGTAGATGAGAGAAAGAACAGCTTCGGAGAAATAATAAATTATAATGAAACATATCGAAATGCAAAATATCTTAGACATATTAATAAATTGTGTATATTTAACTTTTCTTTCTTGTAACTAACAAGTGCATTATGTGAATTAATTCGTGAATTATTTACTATTAAGTCACTAAAAGACCGCACCCAAATGTCATGTCTTTTCGATTTATTTTTACACCCAATATTGGCAATTACAGTTCTTCACGGAAATAAAAATCAATAAGGTACTCTACACTCTCAGTTTGGTCCTCTTTTAATGAGGAACTGAAATGTTTGCATTAAATTTAATCTATCTTCTTGGATAATAAAATGCAAATTTCTAAATTTTTTTAATGGTATTAATAAAGGGTATTTCCTTATTTCAATTATTTCTCTCGTGGGGTGTATAGCATGTAATAACTTTTTAACCTTGCGATTTTCCTCACACATTTCTACATTTCTTTTTATATTCTGGTTCCATGAGTAGTTCTTCTGCTCTTGTTAGTTTACAAATATATCTCCACTACTAACAAATTGACGTATATGACAAAAAAATACATACCCCCTAATATCGTAGGCAGAGAACAATATTTCAAAATAACGTTATCTATCTATCTATCTATCTATCTATCTATCTATCTATCTATCTATCTATCTATCTATCTATCTATCTATCTATCTATCTATCTATCTATCTATCTATCTATCTATCTATCTATCTATCTATTATCTATCTATCTATATATATATATATCTTACATCTTTCCCTTGCCGCTAAACATCACATAGGGCCTGCATCGTAGTTCGCCAAGAGTTACTGTCTTCTGCCAGTTTTTCAATCTCATCAACGAATGTTATGCCCACTGAACTGACCTCTCTTAACATAGTCCTCTATTGAGTTTCACGTGGCTGGCCGCTTTTTCTTCGGCCTGTCGTGTTCCACTAACAGCTTGTTTAGGGATTCTCTGATTCTTTCTTTTCATCACAGGAACGACAAATGTCCATCTTCTTTATTTGATAACCCATTAGACATGTTGTTGTTTGCTTATCTGTCTGATCTCTGCGTTGTTATTTATACCGACTATTTTCCTCAGGCATTTGTTTTTGAAAGAGTCTAATTTTTTTTCTATTTCTTTAGTTGTTTTCCAGCTTTCACATGCATAAATGAGGGTGGGTATCACATTTGAATTGAGTAATATTAACTTGGTTTTTGTGCTTATAACTTTTGAATTCCATATTTTCTCAAGATTTTTGAAAGACAATGGTGCTTTTGCTGTTCGAATTCTAACTTCTTTTCTGGTGTCACCATCCTGGTTTATGCAGCTGGGAGGTATGCAAATTAGTTTACTTCATCAACGACTGTTCCTTCTACGTATATTTTTTATTCTTGATTAATGAGAAGTTTCATTATTTTTGTTTTGTCTTTGTTAATTTCGAGACCTATTTTGCTAGCCAAGTAGGACAGGGAATCTGTTCTTTCCTGCATCGATTTCACACGGTCACTGATAAGAGTTATTCCATATGCAAAATTAAGATCTTCTATTCGGTCCCATGTAAAGCATATTTTCATTATAAAGGCTATGCCAATTCCGAAAAAAGCAATGGACATAATATACATCCTTGTTTAACATCTGTTTCAATCTGAAACCATTGACTCATTCTTCTTCTGTCTTGACTGTACAAACATATCCGTTGTAGAGATCTCTAATTATGTTGAAAATTTTAGATAGCATTCCATACAGTCTTGCAATTCTCCACACTGAATCTCTTTGTATGCTATTAAATGCTTTTTTAAAGTCTATGAAATTTAGGATTAATGTTTTCTACTTTTCAATACGTTCTTCAAGTATTATTCTTAGAGTAAAGATCTGGTCGAGACAGCATCTCTCTTTTCGAAATCTTCCTGTTCTTCTCTTCTGCTCCTTCTTCTGCTTTCGAGGTTGTTGGTCACTTCAGATCCTGATCCCTATCGTCATGACAAACCCCGCAGTCCTGTCCAGATCCTGATAAGAGCCCCAAAGGGTTTTGCCCCAAGCTTGTGTCCTCTGGCCATGTCTCACGCCTCAGGTCTGCATGGTTGTAGGATATGTACTTGGGTCTGGACTCCGCTGCCACATTGGCTCTCGTCTGTGTGAGATATTTTGAGTAGATGCTGTAGTCTGCGGTGGCATGTCCTTAGGCGAAAGAGGATGGTTTGCTGATGTCGTTGTATTTGGTTATTAGATCTGGATCATTGTTGCATTTCAGTTTATTTGTCTATTCAGATCTGGAATGGTTACGGATTATGGTTTTCGGTTCTTGGTAGTTTACTGGATGATTAGTTTGATCTTGATTGCTGTCAGCTTTTGATAGGCTGTCAGCTAATTCATTGCTAGCTATCTCACAGTGGGATAGTACTCATTGTAGGGCCACAGTTGTTGACAATGTAAGGTGCTTCAGTTCTGTTGTGATGTCATGTATGTTTTTTCTCTCATTGCAGTATCCACTACATCCTTAATTCTTTTCAGAATCACTTCACAAAACACCTTTGACACAAACGATAATACGATTCTACTAAGGTGTTTAATAAGGGGGTTTTTCCCCTCCTCGTGCGTATAACATATAAGAACTTTTTTTTTAAATATACGATTTTTTTCACACACTTCTTCATTTTCTTTCAACTGTGCTTCCATGAAATATACTTAGCTTTCTTATTAGTTTACTACTATATCTCCATTGCTGACAAATGGACACACATGCCACAAAGAAACTTACTGACTAATGACGTAGACAGAAAACAGAAGTTGAATATCTATCTATCTATCTATCTATCTATCTATCTATCTATCTATCTATCTATCTATCTATCTATCTATCTATCTATCTATCTATCTATCTATCTATCTATCTATCTATCTATCTATCTATCTAATCTATCTATCTATCTATCTATCTATCTATCTATCTGTCTATCTATCTATCTGTCAGTCTATCTGTCTGTCTGTCTGTATGTCTGTATGTCTGTGTGTTTTGCTGTCTGTCTGTGTGTGCTTCTTGCCTGTGTATATTTTTTCAGTTTTAATTCAATTATAAAAGTTTATATCGTGTCATGTGAGTGAAATCATGAACTTACAATCTAAGGAAACAGAAAATACATAGTAATCTAATAAAACTGCTTCCTCAAAAAGCATCCATCCATCCATCCATCCATCCATCCATCCATCCATCCATCCATCCACCCACCCACCCAACCACCCATCCTATCTATCTATCTATCTATCTATCTATCTATCTATCTATCTATCTATCTATCTATCTATCTATCTATCTATCTATCTATCTATCTATCTATCTATCTATCTATCTATCTATCTAATCTGCCTATCAATCTATCTATCTGTCTATATGTCTGTTTCTCTGTCTGTATATCTAATGATCTGTTCCCTCTCAGGTATTTGAAAAGCTTTACTTATTGTGCTGCTCATCTGTGGAGTAGCCTCCCATTCTGTTTAAAAATATAAACTGTACTAGTTCCTACAGATGCAAACGTTTCCAACATCTACACCTAAGCTAAATGTAATTTGTGATGAGATGGAAATGCCTTCACAGAGACAGAGGAAATTATAGAAAGATGGAAGGAATATTGCAGAGGAATGCTTGAAACAACTGACTGTGAAAGTAGAAATCAACAGTGTGAATTATTATTGGAGGAGAAAGAACCCGAACCGACAATAGAAGAAGTTTTATGGGCAATAAAGAATCTGAAAATGGTAAATCAATAGGATGTGATGAGATAACAGCTGACTTATTAAAGCAGGAGGAAAAGGTATGTGCAACAATCTATCATGCACTATGTAAAAAGATATGGCATTCAGGTATTTGGCCAAAAGAATGGAAAAGAAATGTATTCATATCACAGCCCTAAAAGGGTAACCTGAAATTATGCACAAACTACAAAACTGTTGCCTTGATTAGTCATGCCAGTAAAACTCGGATAAAAATCATAATCGGTAGACTTCGTAAGAAAATAGAAGAAGAGGTCAATATGGTCCAAGCTGGTCTCAGGCAAGGAAGAAGATCAAGAGATCCCATATTCAATATAAGATTAATAATAGAGAAATGCAGAGAGTTTAATGTGAATCTATATTTATCTTTATAGACAACTGAAAGGCATTTGATTGTGTACAACACCAGAAACTGTGGGAAATAATGGAAAAAAATAGGATTTCCAATACATTTGATACAATTAACATCACTGCTGTATCTAGACCAACAAGCAGCAGTAAGAATAAATGGCGAAACAACAACTTGGTCTGACATAAAATAAGGGGTCCGTCAGGGGTGCATATTGTCGCCTTATTTATTTAACTTGTATACTGAAAATATAATGAGGAATGTTAGAGAAAATATTGGTAGAATATAACGATGCCATAACAATTGGAGGTTATGAACTACCAGAGATTAGATTTGCTGATGACACAATATTAGTGTCCACAACACAAAAAGAAATGGGAAAACTACTTATATCAGTCCGTACAAACAGCGAAGAGCAAAATCTCTATCTTAATTGGAAGGAAACTAAATTGATGACAACTGACAAACAAAAAAGGCAGCTAAAATATGTATCAATGAGGAAAAACTGGAAGAACTGGAAAGTTTTGAAAATCTTGGATCAGTACTAACTAATAATGGAGATACAATAAAGGAAATTAAAAGGAGTACATCTGTTGCTCTTCAGAAAGTAAAACAACAAAAGATCTGTGGAGAGGAACAGATAGAACTAGAAAATAAGATTTTTAAGGACATGCATCTTTCCATTGCAAGATATGCCTATGAGACCTGGACACTTTATGAAACAGCTGAGAAACACATAAATGCCTTTGAGTGTAAATACTACAGAAAGTTCTTCAAATATCATGAACACAAAAAAGAACAAATATATCCATACTACAAGAACTTAATATTGAAGAAGGCTGGTTAGAAGAGAGGATTAAAGAGAGAAAACTTAAATATTTTGGACACATAAAACGTTATGATAATCTTGAGAAGACCGTCTTGGAAGTGTACATAATGGGAAAAAGAAAGAGGGGAAGACCAAAGCGAAGATGGCTACAAGACATAGTTGATGATCTGCAGATGGATGCATCAACAGCAGGCTATCTTGCTCACAACCGAGAGGCCTACAGGAGTGCTGTTAGGGAGGCAAAGTTCCGCAAGGGGCATGCAAATAAATGAATGAAATGAAACTTATGTCGACTATATGGATCCAGAAATCATAAAATTTAAGTTATTCTAGACTGCACTTACACATATCGAATTTAGTGAATATTTATTCTGAATAATACAGAAATATTTGTTTGGTAGATAGTCATTTTGTGGTGTATATAGTGGCTTTAATTTTAAAAAAATTATGCTTGTTATATGGGTAGCAAAATTTGCATAATGTCTCGAACGGACTGAATGTTGTATGATAAAGGGAAGAATGTTAGACGGGCTCGTATGCCCAATTCTAAAACCGGCTGAAATAAATATCAATCAATCAATCAATGTCTCTGTCTGTATCAGGAGATAATTTTCATGTGAAGTCTTATTTATTTTTACACTTAATATATGCAGTGTGATTTTCTTGCTTCGATACATTTTGTATCTCTTATTTTTTAATCAATCAACCTTTCCTCTGTTTCAGTGTCTTCCTCTAATAGTCAGAAAATGTTACGTCTTTTCATTATACTTGTATTTAATCTTGTCGCACGTTTCTAAATATTTAAAAGTAATTCATCATCATCATCATCATCATCATCATCATCGTCGTCGTCGTCATCATCATATCATCATCATCATCATCATCATTATCATCATCATCATCATCATCATCACCAGGTGCCGTTCCGACTGGCGTTGGCTATTATGCTTCTCCAGAGTACACGATCCATCATGTAGGCTATTAGCTGAGTTGGTGATCTCCTCTCTCTCTCACAATCCCGTCAGGCTGTCCAGTATCAATCCTCTTTGTCTTCCTCTTGATCTTCTTCCCTCTATTTTTCCAGTTGTTATAATATTTTCAATGCCCCCTCTTTCATTGCACGTCCTATGAAAGTACATTGTCTCTCTCTTATTTTTTTACAACAATTTTTCTATCTCCAACTCTTTTCAAACATTCTCCATTAGTTATTTTTGCTGCACAAACGAATTAGTGAACTCACAGGCAGGAAGACAAAATTTATAATGCAGCATGCAGTAAAATACATTCCATTCAAAATTATAGCACCAGTCGCATAATATTCGATATATCTTATTTAAGTTAATGTATTTACTTCTTTACCATTATAACTGCTAATTGGGTATGTTTTACTTGTGATTATTTCCATGCTTGTTTAATCGATTGTGTGTATATATATAAGTTTAAAGGGCCGAAACACTTGTCTGAGGGGGGGGGGTACTTCCTCTGATGATCTGAAGGAGTTGTGTTGTTGTTCCGTTCTCTACGGTAGAGAGTTTACTGCATATATAATGTTTATTATGTTGAATGAACAGTGACTGTACTTTCAGTACATTTCTTAACTTGACATTCTAAATCACATTTTTACTCCTTTAACGTGAAGAAATGAAACGTTTTGTGAAATGAAATATTCTTCAGTTCTATCCGAAAATTATCTCAGAAATAGAATTACTGAACTGCTGTAAAAACAGAAGTTTCGCGATGTCATGAATAAATCTCAGGCAACGATAAAGTTTTAAGTTAGATTTTTTAGTTTATTTGAATTTTCTTTTAATAATTTGTATATTTATTAGGTAAAATGTATTCTCCACTTTACATTTGTTACATTGTTAATCTGGACATGATACATTTTCATTAGATTTGCTTCTGTTCCCAAATAGAATGAAACGATTTTGACAATTCCCTCATGTCACGTACTATTTAATCATTGACACGTTTTCATTTTCCTTGACTAGGAGACTTCAAAGGATAAAAGGGGAGGCCATTAGGGACATTGAGTCATTCTATTTATAAAGAACAAACGGAAGCAGGAAAAGTAATCTTTGAGTTATCCCGACTTGCTAGAGAACTTTGCGGTGATTTGTGCTTCATTGGGAAAACAGATGACTGATGATGATGATGATGATGATGATGATGACCCTTTATTTATGTTTAATTTTTCCTCATACTCCTGTGCTGAACAAGTTATGCCGACAGTTGATAGTTCTTACACGGAGCTATCTTACATCTTATAAAGTGTGCACCCGTTCAGTGAGGTTGAGCCTTATATTTAATGAATATGTTTAAGTTAAGAAACAACACATAGATGTCAGACAGAAACTTACCATCTAATCACGCAGGCAGAGAATGTTAAGGTTATAAACATTAACCTCTAAAATCAGACTATCCATTTGTCTGTCTCTCTGTCTATCTGTCTATCTATGTATACGTCAGTCCGGGGGAAAAATGCAACTTCATAAAGTTATTCTAATGACACTGAATGTTAATATTTAACACCACATTATCAATTAAAAGTAATTTATTTGCCTGTTTCATTTTCCATTTATATTTCTGAACTAAACGTTATCTCCTTACGATTTATTTTTCCCCCTTATTAATTATGTGTACGTATTTCATCTTATTTAAAGGAAAATGTGAAATTCCTATTTTCTTGTCACTAAAGCATAGTGGGTATACAGTGTTAGTCCGTATTTCCACGACGTTAGGCATATGAAAGTATGATGTCGTCAGTATCAGGTCTGGGTGCATTTACTTCCCAGATTTGTCTGGTACTTATTTCTAGAGCTTGAGTGGAGAAAGGGGCCTTTATGTTGTGTATTAGAAAAAAATGTCCATTTGATGCTTTAGCTTGATACCTCTAGACAAGTGTACCAGGCGCCGAATCTGTATGCTAATTGGGTTGCCATTTCATCTAATTTGCTTATTTTTTTATATATTAAATGTTCAGTATTTACATGTCATTTACTAACTTATCTTTCAAAGTCAAAGAAAATTTTCTCTTCCAGTCGTGTTTTCCTATTTAAAAAAAACACAAAAGTAGAAAATAATAACTTCTATGCTTTATGGCACATAAAACTGGGAACTAACATTTCCTAAGTATGTTAATGTGGCACATGAATTCAATACATTAAATCTCATTACATCAAAGAAATCATCAGCTTTTGAAAAATAATAATTTCTAATTAAAAAACATGGAACTGCAAGGTATCTCAGGCATATTAAAAATTGTGCATGTGAAATTTTCCTTCTTGTAAATTGCATGTGAACTTGATGAATTTAATTCGTGTATTATTTACAGTTAAGTCATGAAAAGTCCTTACACAAATCTAATGTCATGCCTTTTGGTTTATTTTTACACCAAATATTGCCGATTACATATTCTTTATGAGAATATAATTTGTTTCTCTTTTGTTAATCAATCAGGCATTTTCTACTTTCAGTTGCTTTCTCTTTTATTGAGGAGCTATTACGTTTGCATTAAATTTAAAATGTCCGCTTGCATAATTAATTGGAAGTTTCAAAATTTCTTCTATTGTATTTAATAAAGGATATTTTCTTACTTAATTCTTTTCTCGAGGTATGTATAGCACGTGATAACTTTTAAAACTGACTATTTTATCCACACATTTCCACATTTCTTTTTATTCTGTGCCTCCATGAGCAGTGATGGGTGCTCTTACTAGTTTACAACTATATCTAGATTGCTGACAAATGGACACACATGCCACAAAGAAACGTACAGCCTTCTGATGTAGGCAACAACAAATATTTGAAAATCACGTTATCTATGTATCTATATGTATGTATGTATGTATGTATGTATGTATGTATGTATGTATGTATGTATCTATCTATCTATCTATCTATCTATCTATATATCTCTCTGTCTGTCTGTCTGTCCGACCGTCCATCCATCCATCCATCCATCCATCCATCCATCCATCCATCCATCCATCCATCCATCCATCCAAAAACCCACCCAAGCACCTTTCTATCTGTCTGTCTGTCTGTGTATCTAATCACTTGTCTGTTTGTCCGTCTCTCTGTATCAGAACATAAATGTCATATCAAATCTTCGATTTATTTTTACACTTCATATATGCAGTTACATTTTCATAAAAAAACTGTGAATTTGAGTACGAAGATTATTTGTTAGAAAATGAGATTTTTCCAGTAGATGAAGGTTAAATAAGAAGTGGTTTTCACTTGAGGGTGTAGACTTCTCGAGACGATTTTTCTAGATGGGGCTTGGAAAATCCAAGTAATATAGAAGAGGCAGAACTGACCAAGCAAAATTAATATACTAGTATATTAGATAACATGAAGAAGTCATTTTAGAGTAGAAGTTGTCAGTGAGTTTCAAGCATGCCTTAGTTCAGTAGTAGAAACATTTGTCCATTTTAGGGCAAACTTTGCCTAGTGTAGAATGTAGATAGTCTTGTAGCATGGTCCTGGTTAGGACTGAAAATGATTCAACTTTTGGAGATGTGTTGTTGTTAGCACGTTGCTTGGAAATTATGTAATATTGTAATTTTTTTGTAACACTCATGGTTGTAACACTCATACTGGTCTGTTGTCAGATTCACTTCCCAGTGGCATTGACTTCTTGCCTGGGAAGTTATCTCGCATGTTTTTCACGTCTCTGCTGTGTGGCAGCAATTTTCAAGCCATTTGGCTTCAGCATATCACTCATCAGTTCAACGCTCATTTTCGCCATCAATAAATCTTGTCAACGTTTAAATTTAGTTGAAGTTCTTGAATTGTACTTCTTCTGTCAGTCTAGTTGAACGAATGGAAGTTTAGTTCTTGATTTTTGTGACTCTGGTGTTATTGTTGTAAAAGTGGCGAGCCTGGAAACTGCTGTTGCGTTGCTATGGGAATACAGCATTAACAAATTGTGCATACAGATTAACAAGTAACGGAAAAATTAAAATCAGTCAGGCAGACAACAAATGAGAGATATCATATCAAGCACAGTAGAGATCCAATAACTTCTTTTATAGTAATGACTATCAATGAAGAATAGTCCATTCTGTTTACGGTCTTATGCATCCTAGATGAGTCTTTGGTGAAAGAGAGGTAGACGGTTCTCAAACGTCTTCATGGCACATCAGTATTGGCTCATCAGTACTTGTCACCCTAGGTATTCGTTTTCGTATTCTCCATTGAGAGTACAGAAGACTGATGATGATGATGATGATTTGATTTGATTTAAAATCTTTCCTCATACTACTATATTGAACAATTTATGCCGACAGTTTATATTTCTTACATAGAGCTATGCTACTTCGTATAAAGTGAACACCTGTTCAGTGAAAGTTGCGCTTTATATTTAATGAACATGTTTAAGTTAAGAAACAACAAACAGATGTCAGAGAAAAACTTACTTGCTAACCACGCAGGCAGAGAATTTTACGTGACAAACATTAATCTGTGAAATGTGTCAATCCATCGGTCTGTCTATCTGTCTGTCTATCTATAAATCTATGAGGACAAAATTTGCACCTTCAAAATGTTCTTCTAATGACACTGATGGATAATCTTTAACAACTCATTAACAGTTAAATGCAATTTATTTGCCTTTTTATTTTTTTTATTTCTAAACAAAACGTTGCCTTCTTAAAATGTCACCCTTATATATATATATATATATATATAATATATATATATATATATATATAATAAAATTCAGATTAAATGTCATTAAGGCGCTTTGGGGATAAGATGTTAGACCCGTATTTCCACGAACTTAAGTATATGAAAATGAGATGTGGTCAGTTTCTCATCTGGCTGCATTTACCTTAACAGATTTGTCTGGTATCTATTTTAAGAGGCTGGATAGACCCAGTGACCTTTGTGGTGTGTATCCGAAAAAGTGCACATGTGGTGCTTGAACTTGATACCACTAGATTAGTATATTGAGTGCCTAACCATTCATCGCACCAGACCACCATTTTCGAAGCTTATGTTTATTGTTATATATTAAATGTTCAGCGTTTATATGTAATTTACAATTTATCATTCTAAGTCGAAGTAAAGACTCGCTATCAGTGGTGTTTTCTAATTAAAGAAAACACATAAATACAAAATAATATCTTCCATGCTTGATAGTAGAAAAAAAAACAGAGAAATAACACTTCAAAAGTCTGTTAATATGTCACCTGAATTTAATTCATTAAATCTCATTACAGACAGTAATTTACATGGCTGTTGCAGAACTTTGCCTCCCTAACAGCACTCCTGTAGGCCTCTCGGTTGAAAGCAAGATGGCAAGCTGCTGATGCATCCATTTGCAGATCATCAACGATGTCTTGCAGCCATTTTCACCATGCTCTTCCTCCCTTTCTTTTACCATTATGTACCCTTCCAAGACGATCTATCTAAACTATCATGACGTTTAATGTGTCCAAAATATTTAAAATTTCTCTCTTTAATCCTCTTTACTAGCCAGGCTTCTTCAATATTAAGTTCTTGTAGTATGGATATATTTGTTCTTTTTTGTGTCCATGATATTTGAAAAACTCTTCTGTAGCATTTACATTCAAAGTCATTTATGTGTTTCTCTACTGTTTTGTTAAGTGTCAGGTCTCACAGACATAAGTTGTGATGTGAAAGATGCATGCCCTTAAAACGTGTAGTTCTGTATGTTCCTCTCCACAGATTTTTTAGTTGTTTTACTTTTTGAAGAGTGACAGATGTCCTCCTTTTAATATCCCTCATTGTATCTCCATTATTAGTTGATAATGATTCAAGATATTCAAAACAATCTACCTCGTCACTTTTTACTCATTGATACATAGTTCAGCTGCCTTATTTATTTTGTCTGTTGTCATCAGTTTACTTTTTTCGCATCAAGATAGAGGTTTTGCTCTTAACTATTGTTACAGACTGACATAATTAGATTTCCCATTCCTTTTTGTGTTGTGAATAGTAATACTGTGTCATCAGCATATCTAATCTCTGGTATTTCATAAATCTCTTTACATTAGAGAAATGAACGGCTCTGGAGTAATAATAATTTCTAATTAAAACATATAGAAATGCAAAATATCTGAGACATTTTGTATATTTGATTTTTTCTTTCTCGTAACTAACATGTGCAATATGTGAATTTAATGCGTGTATTATTTGAGGTTAAGTCATGAGAAGTCAGAACACAAATTTAATGTCATGTCTTTTCGATTTATTTTTACATCTAATATTGCGAATTAATTTGTTTATTCTTTTGTTAATCCAGTAGGCATTTTATAGCCTCTTTAATGAGGAACAGATACATTAGCAGTAAATTTAAATTTTCTTCTTGTATAACTAAAAGAGAATTTCAAAATGTCTTCCATGGTATTTAATGAAGGATCTTTCCCTATTTTAAGTGAAATAAGCCATTTATACATGAAGAACAACAAAGCACCAGGACCAGATAAAATCTCCAAGGAACAATTGGAAGCATTAGGAGACCTAGGCAAAGAAATAATTACCAGATTGCTGAATGACATCTATAACAGTAACTATGTTCCATCAGACCTTTTGCAACCAGTTTTCATTGTTCTGCCAAAGAAACAACGTGAAGTTGAATGTTAAGACCATCGAACCATTAGTCTTATGAGCTAAATTACCAAAATCCTTCTTCGTATTGTCATGCGAATAGTCGGGGAGGAGGGGTGAATAAAACTAGAAATCGCTGAAGAACAATGTGTCCTCGTCGAAGGAAAAGGCACAAGAAATGCTATATATATATTGAGAACATTGATGGAAAGATCAATAGAAGTAAAAACGGACCTATACTTACGCTTCATAGACTACTGTAAAGCATTCGATAAAGTGAGACACGCAGACGTTATAATATGCTGGAAGACATAAATATAGATGTGAAAGATCTGAAACTGATCAAAAACATATAAATGGTAGCAATTAGCAGCAGTGAGGGATGAGAACCAAATAGGACCATTCCAAGATATAAAATTAGGAGTTAGACAATGATGTGTTCTACCTCCTGACCTCTTCTCTTTGTACAGCGAAAACATAATGAAAAATCATAAATATCAGTTGGCGGGTACAACCTTAACAACTTAAGATATGCAGACGACACAGTTCTGATTGCTAAAAGTGAAGGGGGGCTACAAGCTCTTCTGTTTCGAGAAAGTAAAAATAAAGGTCTCAGCCTGGTCAAAAAATAAAACTGACATGATGGTCATCTCTAAGAAAATAATACCAAAATGAAGCATTACCGTCGATGGCACAGATCTGAAACAAGTTAATAAATTCAAATACTTAGGAACAATTATAACAACTGATGGGAAATGTTACAATCAAATAAAAAGCAGACGTGCTCGGGGCAAATCAGCATTCCATAAAATGAGAAACATCTTGTGCAATAGATCTATATCAATGGAAACATGATTCCGAGTACTTAAATGTTACATCGAGTCAATTTTGTTTTATAGATGAGAAGCATGGTCCATGAATAAGAGAGTACAGAGAGAAATGGAGTCCACGGAGATGTGGTGTATAAGAAGGATCTTGAAGGTACCTTGGACGGCTAAAAAAACCAACGAGGTAGTCTTACGATAGGCTGGAACTGAAAGACAAATTACAGCAAAGACCAGAGGCGGACAAGCCAGATTTGTGGGACATTTTCTGAGAAGAGGAAAATTGGAACTGGAAAAATTGAGGGAAGAAGAGACAGAGGAAGACAGAGAGAGGTGTTACTGGATGGGCTGTCAGTGTGGCTAGGAAGAAAGCCACGAGCGGATCTCATATCAAGTCTAAAGACAGGGACTTGTGGAGAGATGTTGATCGCCTACGACACGAGTCACAGCGCAACTTCTTTATTTTAATTATTTTTCTCTTGGTGTCTATACCTCATACTAACTTTTTAGAGTTATGATTTTTTCACACACTTCTAATTATCTTTTATACTGTGCTTCCGTGAGCAATGTTAGTTTACAACTATATCTCTATGGCTGACAACTGGACACATGTACTAAAAAGAAACTTACGGCCTAATGACGTAGACAGACAATAATATTTGAAAATCTATCTATCTATCTATCTATCTATCTATCTATCTATCTATCTATCTATCTATCTATCTATCTATCTATCTATCTATCTATCTATCTATCTATCTATCTATCTATCTATCTATCAAGTGAACGAGCATGCGAAGTTCGTAAGAGAGTATGGTTTGTTGGCGGAGCGTCCTTGCTCATCTCATCCGAACGCATGAAGACCTATATATAGTCGATTAAGGAGTGACGAAGAATAGAGAGACTAAGAACATGGCCGGATCTAGTTTCGTTTCGTCTGTGCTTATACTGAACCCCGCCCGGCCTCCTACTGCTTGATAATGTATTGTGGAATAATAACGTGATGTGGATTATGTTTTCGTCTTATGTGGAGATTCTCTGATCCCTGGTAATATTTGTAATACATTTTTTATGTGGGCATACATCAAGGTCTATCATGTTTAAATCGCATGGATAATACTATGTCAGTAGTATCAGGGGATACCTAACCTGACAGCAGCAGCTGCATTATCAGTGTTGTACATTAGCACATGGTAATTCCTGGAGATGGAAGGTGAGGAACTATATCAGCAGGTATGCGTAATAATTCAGTGCATTTCCACAAGGGGTGACACGTGTGATAATTCAGTTCTTTGGCACAAAGGGAGATGTATATGATAATTCAGTATATTAGCACAAGGGGAGATACGAGTTTGATACTAGCGACAGCAGCTGCCATGTTAATAAGTGCTAGGTCACAATTTAGAAGAATATGTGTATTGTGTTATAAGGGTCAGGAGAGCCCCCGGTAAATTGGGCCCATATGATTTCAGTTGATAATTAGAAAGCTATATATTATATTGATGTCATGCTTATTATACACGTGATGATACATGATGATGTCCTGTGTTTATAGTGTGTATTGTTGTGTTAATATGGTGTATTTAGTTTGGATAATAAAATGTTGATTGATTTAATTGCTTCACTTCTTAATATGTATTGCATGTCAGGAACTGTATGATTGTATGTAATGTGCTGCATTACTGGCCTACAGTATCCTTGGAGGAGAAGTCCTTGGTTATTAGTTAGATGTGGGTTGAGCCTGGCTACTCTGCACAGAAGTACATAGGCCATGGATTTGTGGGTTTCAGCTGGTTGTGGTCATATCACTTCTCAATTCCATTCCCAATTGTATATTTAGCACCCGCTAATTTTACATTATTGTGTTGTGACGGGTGTCATGGCAGCAAAAGTTTACAATATGATTCTGTGTGAGAAATTATAAATGTTAAAACCCTCACAAGACAAATACTGTATATCAGATATATGTTTTTACTATATATGTATATATATATATATATATATATATATATGTATATATATATATCGTGTTTATTTTCTAAAATTGACATTGCTTAAAAGTTACATTGTCATCAAAGTCAAGTCAATGACACAGGCAGGGGAAAACCCAGAAACATGAAGTAAAGGATACGAGAGCTGCGTGGGGGAAGGTCACATGATGGAAGGGGGGGGGGGGTGGGGGTGAAAGTTGACGAAATAAAAACTGTGTCGTCCGAAATCGTATGTAAGAGTATGACGATATAAAGAAAGCGTTGAAGTACTGGAAAAAGTAAAAGCGAAAATGATTCAAAGAAAGGCCATAAACATTTTTAAAATAAACTGAGTTAGAACAGAAGAAACATAGTACTGCTTATTCAGCTGGACAGACAGTGCTGGGAATATCGTTTTATAGAGCGTCAGAGACGGTTTTTTAGGCACTTCACCACGCTGGCCAATCATTGAAGGAGAATATTCAAGGAACAGACGCCCTCAGGGAATTAACATTGTGATTTTCTCATGCGAATATTATGTCTATGATGAAAATGGACATGTAGCTGAAATATTCAGTCAGAGTGTATAACTGTATTGTGTTTTAGGTTATGTCATTCTCGTCTTATGTGGAGATTCTCTGATTCCTGGTGATATTCGTTATACATATTTTGGGTGAGCACACATCAAGGTCTATCATGTTTCATTAGCTTGGATAATACTATGTTACTGGTATCAGGATATACCTAAACTGACAGCAGCAGCTGCACAATCAATGATGTGCATTAGACCATGGTAGTTCCTACAAATGGGAGGTGAGGCACTATAACGGCAGCTCATTCCTTTATTTGCAGGTCCCATTTGGAACTTTGCCTCCTTAACAGCACTCCTGTAGGCCTTTCTGTTGTGAGCAAGATGACCTGGTGCTGATGCATCCATTTGCAGATCATCAACGATGTCTTGCACATATCTTCTCCTTGGTCTTCCTCTCTTTCTTTTTCCTATTAGTACACTTCCAAGATTGTTTTCTCTAGATTATAATGATGTTTAATATGTCCAACTTATTTAAGGTTTCTTTCCTTAATCCTCTTTACTAGCCAGCCTTCTTCAATATTAAGTTCTTGTAGTATGAATATATTTGTTCTTTTTTGTGTCCACGAAATTTGAACTAATCTTCTATAACATTTACACTCAAATGCATTGGTGTGTTTCTCTTCTGTTGTGTTAAGTGTCCAGGACTCACAGGCATATGTTGCGATGGGAAAGATGCATGCCCTTAAAAATCTTATTTTTGTAGTTCTGTCTTTTCCTCTCAACAGCTTCTTTAGTTGTTTTAGTTTCTGAAGAGCGATAAATGTCCTCTTCTTAGTTTCCCTCATTGTATCTCATTATTAGTTAGTAGTGATCCAAGATATTCAAAACTCTCCATTTCTTCCAATTTTTCCTCATTGATACATATTTAAGCTGCCTTTTTTGTTTTGTTAGTTGTTATCAATTTAGTTTTCTTCGCATTAAGATAGAGGTTTTATTCTTCACTATTCTTACGGACTGAGATAATTAGTTTTTCCATTCTTTTTTGTGTTGTGGACAGTAATACTGTGTCATCAGCATATCTAATCTCTGGTGTTTCATAACCTCCAATTGTTATGGCATCGTAATATTCTTCGTCAGTATTTTCTCTAACATGCCTCATTATATTTTCAGTATACAAGTTAAATAAGTAAAGCGAAAATGTGCATCCCTGACGGACCCCTTGTTTTGTGTCAGACCAAGTTGTTGTTTCACCATTTATTTTTACTGCTGTCTGTTGGTCTAGATACAACATACATTTTTTCCATTATTTACCACAGTTTCTGATGTTTTACGCAATCAAATGCGTTGAAAGTCTATAAAATGTAAATATAGATTCGCATTAAATTCCCTGATTATTAATGTTATATCGAATATATGATCTTGTTTCTCTTCCTTGCCTGAAACCAGCTTGGACCATATTGACTTCTTATTCTATTTTCTTACGAAGTCTATTCATTATGATTTTTAACAGAATTTTACTAGCATGACTAATCAGTGCAACAGTTATGTACTTTGTGCATAATTTCAAGATACCCTTTTTTGGCAGTGGTATGAATACATTGTTTTCCCATTCTGTTGGCCTAATACCTGAATGCCATATCTTTTTAAATAGTGCATGACAGACTGTTGCACATTCCTTTCCTCCTGTTTTAATATGCTCAGCCGTTATCTCATCACATCCTGGTGATTTACTGTTCTTCAGATTCTTTATTGCCCATAAAACTCCTTCTATTGTCGGTTCGGGTTCTTTCTCCTCCAATAATAATTCACACTGTTGAGTTCTGTCGGTTGTTTCATACTATTACAGTCACTGCCTCGAAGGAAAGCAATGGTAAACTACTATCTGAAAATATACCAAGAAACCCAAACAGCAACACAGCGGAAGCTATGAGTGATAATTCAGAGCATTGGCACGCAGGGTGATATGTCTGATAGTTCAGTGCATTGGCACAAGGGATGATACTGTGATAATTCAGTTCTTTGCCACAAGGGGAGATGTGTGAGATAAATCAATGCATTAGCACAAAGGGAGATACGAGTTTCATACGAACGGCAGTATCTGCCATGTTAGAAAGTGCTAGGTCACAATTTAGAAGATTATGTATATTGCATAATGAGGGCCAGGAGAGCACCCGGGCACTTGAGTTCATATGATTTCAGTTGATAATTAGAGAGTTATACATTATATTGATGTCATGCTTATTAGACTAATGATGATACATGTTGATGGCCTGTGTATGCAATGTCTGTTCTGGTGCTAACGTGGTGTATGAGTGTGAATAATAAAATGATTGGTTTAATTGCTTGACTTCGTAATATATATTGCGTGTCAGGAATTGTATGATTGTATGTAATATGCTGCATTTTCTGGCATACAATATCCATGAAGGAGAAATCCTGGGTTGTCGGTTAGATGAGGGTTGAGCCTGGCCGGCCAGTTCAGTATAAATTAGGCCATGGATTTGAGAGAATCAGCTGATTGTGATCATATCCCTTCTCACTTCCATCCCCAACTATAGATTTACCACATCCTAAGTTATCTATCTATCTATCTATCTATCTATCTATCTATCTATCTATCTATCTATCTATCTATCTATCTATCTATCTATCTATCTATCTATCTATATCTATCTATCTATCTATCTATCTATCTGTCTTTCTATCTATTTATCTATCTATCTGTCTATCTGTCTGCTGTCTGTCTGGCTGCCTGGCTGTCTGTCTGTCTATCTATCTGTTTGTTTTTTTTAGTTGTATGTTTGTGTCTTTCTGTCCTGCCTCTCTGTTTGTTTTTCTTTTTGTCTTCAATTATAAAAGATCTTTGCAAGTTATATGAATGAAATCAATAACTTACATTCTGTACAAACAGTAAAGAACTAGCCGTCTAATACACATTTTTCTATCTGTCTATCTATCTATCTATCTATCTATCTATCTATCTATCTATCTATCTATCTATCTATCTATCTATCTATCTATCTATCTATCTATCTATCTATCTATCTGTCTGTCTGTCTGTCTGTCTGTCTGTCTATCTATCTATCTATAGTCTGTCTGTCTATCTATCTATATGTCTGTCTGTATGTCTGTCTGTCTGTCTGTCTATCTATCTATCTATCTATCTATCTATCTATGAAAAAATGAGTACTTTAAAATTTCATTATTTGTATCCATATTATATTCTATTATAAAACACATCGGTACCTTGTTAGTTATTTTTTTTTACATCTGTTTTGCTTTCTCTTTTTTCATTTACACATTTTTAATTGAATTTTAGTTGTCTGGTTCTTTGTATTGCTTGTTATTAGCTATATTTTTGTTAGACTAGTTGCTTATTTTTTTACAATTTTCGTGTTCTTGGTTTTGCATTAAAATTTTTCATTTATTGTTCCAGTTCAAACAAAAGACATGCTTTGAGATGTATCTTCGAGTGAAGAACTACAGTGTCCTTCCATTCCTTTTTTCTGATCCAAACCTGTTGAGATAGTGCTGATGATGATTGTTGTAATATTGTACTTGGGACAGAGAAGAGGGAGATTCTTCTCTAGTTTTTACAGTCTGTGATCTGTTCCTTTCCTAGGTATCTTAATTATACTTCCCCTGTTCCTTTCTAAAGGTATCTTAATTATACTTCCCCTGTTCCTTTCTAAAGGTATCTTAATTATACTTCCGGTGTTCCATTTTATGGTAATTATAGCATCCTCTATTTTTCAAACAATGGCAGCAGCAGTTCTGCTGCTAGTTCTGTATCTATTTTTAAAAGGTTCTGCACTCAGTTTTTCCTGCCCAGGAGCTTTCCGTTTTTAGTTGTGTAACTGTCATAATGATTTCTTCTTTACTAGACTTGTCTGTGTTTATATCTAAATCATGTTAAGTTTCAGGGAGGTCTTCTTGTGTTACTGGTGGGTTTCTAATTGAGAAGCTATATAAAGTTATTTCTTCATGTCTCTTCTGATGTGATGAGTATTCCATATTTTTCTCTTTGACAGAAACAGTGTTAGTTGTTCTATGCTTTCCACTGATAGTGTTGGTTATATTGTATAATGCACCATGTTCACCTTTCAATGCCGCATTGTCATTTTGTCCTGCTAGTTCTTTCAGGTATTTCCTTTTATCAGTACAGATTTCTTGTTTTACTAAATTATTTAACTGGCTGTACTGTTAATTATATCTTTCTTTTACTCTTTCTGACTTGACTTCTATTTTCTTACTTTTTATCTGCTTTCTTAATTCTGTAGTTCTATGAGCTTCTGATATCAGACAGTCTTGTAAACTTAAAAAAACTTAACCAAGTATTACAGATTTCATTTTACACTGTTGCTGTCTTGTTCCGTTTCTGAAACACAGTTTTTTGCTGTATTTTCTTCTCGTTGGTTGCATTGGAAAGTTTCTTTAACTTACTTTATAAAGACCTTTTTTATAAGTAGGTCTTTCAGTTTTCCAACATCTTATAGATTTTCTATTGTTATTTTATGCATTGAACCTTTATTGTTCATTTTTGTTCTAGCTTCTACAAGATGATGATCATTGCCCAAATCAGCTCCTCACTTTTATCTCTTGTATGGAATGTCTCCATCTACCATTAATTAATATATAATCTATCTGATTTCTATCACGACTAGTTGGTGAATACCACGTTAAGTTATGCATTTCCTTGTGTTGGAAAAGTGTCCCTACAATCACAAAGTCATTTAGGCCAGAGAAATCTATAATTTATTACTCCACTCAGTGTTTCCCCTTGAAACTCTTCATTCTATAAAGTGTCTGTTCAAACCTTGTAAGTAAGGTCTACCATTATTATTATAAGGTCATGTCTGCGTGCTTTCTTTACTTCTTTTTTGGTAGTTGGAGATAAATGTCTTTTTTTTTCTCTTTGTCCTCATAACTATCATTTGTTGATGTATAGTACTGTATTATGGTAGTGTTAGTGAATCTCTTTCTCAGTCTTATGTGTATCACTCTGTTATTTATAAGTGCCCACTCCAATAATGCTTTATCTATACCTTTCTTCATTATAATGGCTACACCTTTCTGATACTGATGGTTTTCCCTTCTTGTAAATTAGCACTGTTTCTCTTGTCGCTGTTTACCCTCCCTGTCCCTGGCCATCACTGTTTCTCTTGTCGCTGTTTACCCTCCCTGTCCCTTGCCATCACTGTTTCTCTTGTCGCTGTTTACCCTCCCTGTCCCTTGCCATCACTGTTTCTCTTGTCGCTGTTTACCCTCCCTGTCCCTTGCCATCACTGTTTCTCTTGTCGCTGTTTACCCTCCCTGTCCCTTGCCATCACTGTTTCTCTTGTCGCTGTTTACCCTCCCTGTCCCTTGCCATCACTGTTTCTCTTGTCGCTGTTTACCCTCCCTGTCCCTTGCCATCACTGTTTCTCTTGTCGCTGTTTACCCTCCCTGTCCCTTGCCATCACTGTTTCTCTTGTCGCTGTTTGCCCTCCCTGTCCCTGGCCATCACTGTTTCTCTTGTCGCTGTTTACCCTCCCTGTCCCTTGCCATCACTGTTTCTCTTGTCGCTGTTTACCCTCCCTGTCCCTTGCCATCACTGTTTCTCTTGTCGCTGTTTACCCTCCCTGTCCCTTGCCATCACTGTTTCTCTTGTCGCTGTTTACCCTCCCTGTCCCTTGCCATCACTGTTTCTCTTGTCGCTGTTTACCCTCCCTGTCCTTGGCTATCTGTTCTCGCAATGTGCAGTTTGGAGTTTCTCATTTCTGTTATTATCTGTGGTAAATTTTTGACTTCAAATATTATTCCATCGTTCCAAAAACCAGATTTATTTTCAGAATTTGTAGTCTGAACATCAACTGGCATGATATTGGATTTCTTCGACTTCCACCACCAGCAGTCATACGAGCTTCACACGCTGGAGGTCCATCCCTCAGTGAGATTTGATTCAAGCAGTTATAGAAATTAAATGCTTTAAAAAAGAGAGTTTTCGTTAATAACTCTAGGCAAAGATAGTGTAATGTGTTTTCGATTACTTTTTACAATTAATACTATTTTTGAAAAACAATTTTCAAAATTACATAATCTATTCCTCTATTCATTAATCACTTATGCATTTACACACACATACACCCACATACACATACATATGTATGTTACGCCATGAATGTTTACCTGATATCTTTTCATTACATTTAAGTTGTGCGCAAATATACATTGCATTGGTATTTATTCATTATATGTTTTTTCAAACATGGAATTGATGAATGCTTCATACTTTCATTTTGTGATATTTCTATCTTAGTTCAATGTTCCTTCTTGTAATCTATCTGTATTTCAGTGTTGGTTGGCCTAGTTTACTACTATATCTCCATTGCGACAAATGGACACACATGCCACAAAGAAACTTACTGTCTAATGACATAGACAGAAAACAGAAGTTGAATATCTATCTATCTATCTATCTATCTATCTATCTATCTATCTATCTATCTATCTATCTGGCTATCTGTCTGTCTGTCTATATGTTTGCCTGTCAGTCTTTCTGTCTATATAGGTAGCTAGCTAATCGGATGGAAAAAAATTGCTTCTAGGATAAATTCTTTTATTTAACTGCAATTAAAAAAATAAAACATTTCGTTAGCATTTAAAAGTTGTTTGTTTTTCTGTATCTTTTCCATTCTTCATTTGTGTATGTTATTTATTCGTTTTCTGCCCAAAAGTATTTTCATTTTCTTCTTGGTAATTAGATTACTTTATTCCATGTAATGTTTATGTTACACATTAAGTGGTTTTCATTTACATTTAGTTTGTTATATTGCGATTTATAATCACAGAGAAGGGTTCTTTTCAAGAGTGTTCTCCATTGCGAAGAAAAATGCTTTTAAAATAGTAAAATAATTTTAACGTCTATACCTGATGCCGTACAAAAACAGTGGAGTATCAAATAGTTATTCTACAGAAAGAGGCACCTGAAATTACTTCATTAAATCGCGTTTCATGATAGAAATAAACTGCTACGTCTGAAGTGCAATGATGATCACCCCGACTATAAACCAAAAACAATAAACTGCTCCATAGAGATAATAACTTCTGATATAACAAAACAAAGCCTTTCAAAATTCAAAGTGTCTTAGACAAATTATTAGTTTAATATAATTTCACATATTTATTGGTCATCACTGTTATTGTTAATTTGTTATATTTTATGTCGATCCCATCCATCACTCAGGGAGTCTTGAGGAACATACAAACAGCTCTCCTGTAGGTCTTTCATTTGTAAGCACGATGCCTTGTTCCTGACGCATCCATTCGTTTCTTTGAACATAGCTTAGTCCTCATTTCCAAAATAATTAAATCTCTCCATTTTAAATTTATTTCTCGCTTATGGAGAAAATTATATATTTTCATTACACTTCATCTGTTAAAGCAATTAATCACTTGATTTGAGTATTACTTTATGGCTATTAAGTAAACTTTGTTTTCGCAATATTATGGTGCATAAGCTACGATTTTAGTTTCTGAATTTCTTTTGTATGATTCTGTGTTTTTTCTTATACTGTGATAGTCGGAGGAGTGCTAGTTATTCCTGCACGTTTCTGAACATGTTTGAAAAACTGAAGCTATGCACAGATGCCACAGACACTTACAATCTAATAAAGTAGGCAGAGAATATTATGTGGAAAACATTAAACTTCAAAACATTTTACTCACTATCTATCTATCTATCTATCTATCTCTATCTATCTATCTATCTATCTATCTATCTATCTATCTATCTATCTATCTATCTATCTATCTATCTATCTATCTATCTTTTTGTCTGTCTGTCTTTCTGTCTGTCTATCTATCTATCTATCTATCTATCTATCTATCTATCTATCTATCTATCTATCTATCTATCTATCTATCTATCTATCTATCCGTCCGTCCGTCCGCCCGCCCCTCTGCCCGCCTGCCAGCCTGCCTGCCTGACTATATCTTGTGGAAAACACTTTTCCTATTTCAAAAACATTATTCTAAATGTCACTATTTAAAATATTTAGGAACTCGTTTTTAATTTAAAGTAATTTGTTTGGCTGTAGTTTTTCAATGTTTTAAATTTTGTTAATGTGCTATTTTTGTTTATTTCAACGTTATTTTTTTTAAAGTTTCTTTCCTTTTCTTTTTGTTCATAATACAATTTTTCTTCGTGTAATTTACTTATTTTTCTATGAGAGTTACTGCTCATTTACATTTATTTTTTATTTTATTCATATCACATGTCAAGCGTATCTTCAGTGCAAAAATATAGAAAGAAATACAAAGAAAATTACGTCTAGACTTGATGCTACATATAAATGAGAAGTATCAAAAAGTATTCTGCTAAAAGTACACCTGAACTTACAGCACTGAACTTCATTTCTAACTAAATAAACTGCTCTTGAAAAATAATAATTTGTAACGCATCAAAATAAACTTTTGAAATGGAAAGTATCTGGGGTGTTTTAGGTAAATTTAACTTCAAGTATTTGATATAATTTAATGTTAATCACTCAAGTATTTTCCACTTTCAATATGATATTCTATTAATGAGGACCTAATATATTTTCATTATATTTAATTTTTCGTGCGTACAATGATGTCAATAGAAAATTGCTTCATAGGTATTTAACCATGGATAATTCTTTATTTAAAATATTTTCCAGTGTTCTGATCTGCAATTACGGTATAAGCTTATAATTTTTTTTACAGGATTCTAAGTTATTTTCTGTGTCATGCTTGCCGGAGTGGCGTCAATTAGCCATGGTAGATTATAACAATGTGTAAAATACTCAAATAATAATTATTTCCTCAAACTTACAACCTTACGATGCAGAAAGAAAACATTATGTGAAAAGTGTTGATCTTCAACATAATTCCACTATCTATCTATCTATCTATCTATCTATCTATCTATCTATCTATCTATCTATCTATCTATCTATCTATCTATCTATCTATCTATCTATCTATCTATCTATCTATCTATCTATCTATCTATCTATCTATCTATCTATCTATCTATCTGTCCGTCTTTCTGTCTGTCTGTCAGTCAGTCAATCAGTCTGTCTGTATATCTAGAATGTATAAAACAGGAAAAAGTAGGAGCAGCTTTATTACTTAACGATTACAATGTTGTGACGTTTCGGCGTGAGCCTTAATCATACAAAAACATACAGGACGAAGAAGTAGAGAGAGGAGTTAAAGTATAGATTCACATGAATGCAATTTTTAAAAAACATTTTTTTTTCTAAAGAGTACTTAGCTGTAAATTGTAAGGAGTGGCTTGTCCGGCGGTGTGTGTCAGGAATGGATTTAGTAGAACGTGGATACTTTAAATAGAGACCTGTGACATGTGGTCGGTGGGTTGTAACTGGGGGTGGTGGATGGGGAACCGGGGAAGGCAGAGAGAGAGTGTGTGATGCAATATTGACCTAGCTAGGAGAAGTTGAAACAGATGATTGGGGAAGAGGGGTTGCAGAGTGATGCTGTGAGGAAGTTTGAAAAGTAAGAAGGGGTAGACTTTGTGGAGAGGTACTGTAATGATTGAAGAGAATGTTACGCGAGTTTAACCCATGTGGTTCCAGCGTCCCATAATTTTGAATGCAGCGGTTCAAAATAGGGGTGAATCAGAGAAAATGTCGCGAGTGTTGGAGTCGAGTTGGATTATCGGCAGATGACGATAAAGAATTTTCTTAACCATCTGACCGTGTGGGTGGAAAGGCAGTACTAACTTAACTCTATCAGATGGAGTAACAGGCTTTTTCCTGAATACATCTTTGCGGCTCACTAGTTGGATACGGTTGAAGGCTTCACGAAGGACCTTTTCTGGGTAGTGGCGATGACGGAAACATTCTAATAACTTGCTGGACTGATCTATATCCAACTCGACTCCGACACTCGCGACATTTTCTCTGATCCACCCCTATTGCATACAAACGTGAGCCACACCTTAAGGACATTCTCGTCCACAGCCACCTGAAGCAGAGCCTTATATATGTTGGCACCAGAAAATGTAAACACCCCCCCCCCCCCACTGCGTTACCTGCCCTGTAGTCTGGGAAACGAAAACAATCACCTTCCCCAAAACTATCCTCACCCTTCATGAGGGATTCACATGCTAGTCCTGTAGTGTGATATATGTCATCGTTTGCAAAAGATACAGGATAACATATATTGGTGAGACTGGCCTCAGATTAGGGGACCGCATGCAAAAACATATGTACGACATCACCCAGTATGCTTCGAAACCAGTCCCAAATCATTTCAATGGCCCCAACCACAGAGGCAAATCTGACTTTCTGGTAACAGCCATCAAACAATGTCACGCAGATGACACAAGCCGCCTAGCACTTGAAAACCGCTGCATTCAAAATTATGGGACGCTGGAACCACATGGGTTAAACTCTCTGTTTAGTTACACGTAACATTCTCTTCAATCATTACAGTACCTCTCCACAAAGTCCACCCCTTCTTACTTTTCAAACTTCCTCACAGCATCACTCTGCAACCCCTCTTCCCCAATCATCTGTTTCAACTTCTCCTAGCTAGGTCAATATTGCATCACACACTCTCTCTCTGCCTTCCCCGGTTCCCCATCCACCACCCCCAGTTACAACCCACCGACCACATGTCACAGGTCTCTATTTAAAGTATCCACGTTCTACTAAATCCATTCCCGACACACACCGCCGGACAAGCCACACCTTACAATTTACAGCTAAGTACTCTTTAGAAAAAAAATGTTTTTTAAAAATTGCATTCATGTGAATCTATACTTTAACTCCTCTCTCTACTTCTTCGTCCTGTATGTTTTTGTATGATTAAGGCTCACGCCGAAACGTCACAACATTGTAATCGTTAAGTAATAAAGCTGCTCCTACTTTTTCCTGTTTTATACATTTTAGTATCACAGCTTTACTGGAGTGCTTCGTGTATAGTTATATACTTATACACTAATTATTGTGTCTGTATGTCTGTCTCTATCTATCTGTCTGTCTGTCTCTATCTATCTGTCTGTCTGACTGACTGTCTTTCTGTCTGTATGTTTGTTTGTCTAATTTGCCTGTCTCCTGCCTCTCTCTGTCTGTCTGTGCTCCTGTCTATGGACTGTCTATTATAAAGATTTAGAAAATGTTTCATGAAGAAAAAAAACGAAACTTACAAGCTAAGCAAAAATGAAAATAAACATCTATCTATCTATCTATCTATCTATCTATCTATCTATCTATCTATCTATCTATCTATCTATCTATCTATCTATCTATCTATCTATCTATCTATCTATCTATCTGTCTGTTTGTCATTCTGGATCTCTATCTGGCTGTCTGTCTTTTTGTCTGTCTATGTATTTAAAATATTATTTCAATGATACTTTTCTCATGTATGGTAATTAAAATAAATGTGACACCAAATTACAGTAAATAGCAATCTATTACAAGTATGTATAAATATTTATATGTGTGTGTATGTACATACACGTATATATATATATATATATATATATATATATATATATATATAAGCATATTTGTTCATTTATTATTACAAATTTTTAAAAATGTGTTTGTCCAAGGTATCTCCCAGTGCATAAAATCCATTGAAAAAACCAATACTACATATATCAATTAATTAATTCTTGAATTTTAGTAAAGACATACAAGTGTTAGGCAATAATTAATTTAAGGGAGCGTCAGAATTTCTTTCAAATATACAGGAAACTCTCTGCTGTAGAGATGAGAACAACAGATAAAACTCCTTCAGATCATCAGAGGAAGCACCTCCCCCTAAATTCCCCCCTCCTTGCAAATGTTTCGGCCCTATGGTAAAGGATCTCCATAATCTAATTCAAATAAATCTTTTCCTCAGTTCGATAAAATTCTCTAGATAAGAAGTAATTTCTGATGGAACACAGTGATAATTATGTACATGCATAGTATCTGACGATCATTGTTTGGCAAATTTAATTTCATGTATTTTTTAGCGATCTTAATGTCGGTTGATGTTTTTATTTTACTTTTACATTCAGATGGGGTTTCTGGCATGTTCTGATTTTTTTTCGCATCTGTTTGTTATTGTGAATAAAACTGACTTTATTTCCATAGAATGTTTTAGCTTTGCATTCTAAATCATCATTTATTCCATCAGTCTGGATGAATGAAGTACTTTTTCAAAATAAACGTTCTTTAGATTTATATGAAAATCAGCACACAGACAGAGAAGTACAAGAGAAACCACTTCGAGAAAGGGAACGAATCTCTTTACACTAAAATGTGTACATTTATTAAACTGTATTTATCAAAAATGTATTGTGAAACTGATGATCAATGTTTAATTGATTTCGTGATCTATTAATAGGGATACTCTTGCTTGGTTACCATAATATTTGTGACTCAGATTTTACTTCATGAAATACGAGCCGCTGTACAAATTAAATGTTTTAAAAAGAGCATTTTCGTTCTGTCATTAAAAAAATTCGTCAGTCAAAGATGATGTAAAGTGTCTTAGATTAGTTTTCATAGGTAATACTGTTAGACAGATTTTGAAAACTGTGTTAAATCATTTGTTTTTCTATTCGTTAAACACATCCATTCTCAGCTTTATATTTGAACTTTACTACTGTGGATCTGATACGTTTTCATTAAACTTAATATGTTTATATTGAAGTGTATTTGACAATTTATTTATTTTATTTATCACTGATATTTACTAAATGTAAAATCTCTGCGCACTATAATGGGAGAACAGTTTGCGCTTTCATTTTCTGGTATTTCATACATAGGTCTATGTACCTTCCTCTGACCTTCTTACCCTTTCAGAGCAAGTTGAGCTGAATAGTTTATGAAAATATTTTAAACTTTGAAACAATACCTAAAACACAGAAGAAACTTACAATCTAAAGACGTAGTCAGAGTATAATATATGAAAATCATTTATTTCTTTTCGATAATTTCTCGAAATGAAAGTTTCATATTTACCTTTAATTTTTTTTAAATTTTTCATTCCAAGACAAAGAACATAATTTTTCAGACGATACTCCCAATTCCCTCCCCCCTCCAAAAAAAAAAAAAAAAATTCTAAAAACGTCCAGATCGACCACTACATATAAATGAGTTTTACCATGCAATTATTCTCCTAAAGAAGTTACATCACTAAAATTCAGCTTAGAATATTTTTTTCACAAGATTCTATATTTATCTTGTACTGTGCTTGTTCGAGAAGTTGGTCTTGATAGTATCTGAATATAATTAAAATTTGGACACAATATATATATATATATATATATATATATATATATATATATATATATACACCAACAAGAAACTTACCACCTAAAGACGAAGGCAGTGAATAATATGTGGAATCGATATCTATCTATCTATCTATCTATCTATCTATCTATCTATCTATCTATCTATCTGTCTACCTACCTACCTGTCTGTCTATCTATCTAACTATCTGTCTATCTATCTATCTATCTATCTATCTATCTATCTATCTATCTATCTATCTATATGTCTGTCTTATTGATTGTTTCTCTGTCAATTTGTCTGCCTGATTTACTGCTTATCTATTACACAAGGTTGTAAATGTTATACGAAACACAAAACTAGAAACTTACAGCCTATGGAAACAGAAAAAGATATCTGAGATAACTGATAATTGATATCTATCTATCTATCTATCTATCTATCTATCTATCTATCTATCTATCTATCTATCTATCTATCTATCTATCTATCTGTCTGTCTGTTTATCATTTTATATGTCTGTCTATCTCTCTGTCTGTCTATCTTTATATATGTCAGTCTATCTATCTGTCTGTCTTTCTGTCTACCTGTCATCTGTGTCTTTCTCTCTTCTTTTTCTGTGTCTGTGCCTGTCTGTAGACAGTCCATTATAAAGATTTAGAAGATTTTTCAAGAAGAATAAATACGAAACTTACAGGCTAAGCAAAACAGACAAACAAACAACTGGTAATTGAAAAATGATAATATCTATCTATCTGTCTATCTATCTATCTATCTATCTATCTATCTATCTATCTATCTATCTATCTATCTATCTGTTTGTGTGTATGTCTATGTGTCTATCTGTCTGTTTGTATTTCTTTTTGTCACTCCTGATTTCTGTTCGGTTGTCTGTCTTTCTGTGTTACTGTGTATATAAACTACAATTTGAAAAAGGATATTCATTCGTGCAAATTAAATGAAATATGACATTGCATTAAAAAATACAATTCCAATACATACATATATATGTGTGTGTGTGTGCAAACTTATGCATATACATTTGTGTGTGTGTATATATATATCACATCATCATCATTAGGCGCCGTGCCGACTGGCGTTGGCTGTTATTGTTCTCCAGAGTATACGATCCTTCATGCAGGCCATCAGCTCAGTTGGTGATGTCCTCTCACACCATCCCGTCAGACTGCCCAGTATCATTTCTCTTGGTCTTCGTCTTGATCTTCTTCCCTCTATTTTTCCTGTTGTTATAATATTTCCAATGTCCCTTCTTCTCATTGCATGTCCTATGAAAGAACATTGTCTCTGTCTTATATTTTTGACAATAAATTTTGTCTCTCCAGCTCTTCTCATACATTCTCCATTAATTGTTTTTGGTGTCCATGGGATTCGCAACATTCTTCTAATAATCCACATTTCTGCTGCTTCCTGTGATTTCCTGAAGACCTGGTTATTGCCCATGATACACTTCCATATAACAAAATAGGTTCAATATAGCATTTTAGGACTCGTTTTTTAACATTCATTGATAAGGATATGTTGGATAATATTTTTCTCATTTTCTGAAATGCAGTCTTTGCTTGGTCTATTATGTTCTTAATTTCTGTTCTGCATTTCCCATCTGAACTTATTACTGCCCCAAGGTACGAGGGGATGTCAGTAAGTAACTCTCAAGAGACTATTACAAAAAAAAATAAGAAGAAGAAGAAGAAATGCGACAGTAATTTCAAAACATTAAATTTTTTGTCCTACATTAATCGTAATCGCCACTAACATTGACACATTTGTCCCATCGTGTAATCAGTGATGCAATATCCATGGCAATCGGGAGTCCTATTTCTGAACCATTATTTTACTTCTGTTTCCACCTCTTCGTCACTCAAATATCTTTTCTCCCCAAGGTGGTTTTTCAATGAACCAAACAGGTGAAAATCACTTGGAGCTAAGTCAGGATATAGGTTGGATGTTCAAGAACTTCACAACCCAAATGGCTAATTTTCTCTTGGGTTAACCGAGCCGTATGTGGTCTGGCATTGTCATGAAGGAGAAGCACACCTCTAGTCAGCAGACCAGGACGTTTTCTTTGAATTTCTTCCCGTTGCATCGACAGAACTTCACAGTACAATACAAAATTCACACTGTCACCATACTACTGGAACTTGGTTAACAACACTCCGTGATAATCCCAGAATACTGTCAGCATAACCTTCCCCACAGAACAGGACGGCCAATCGGACATTGTCAACAATTTCCATGGGTTCTTGAGAAAATTATTTTACCCCGTTATAGACCACTTTACGTGATAAACACTTTTCAGCATAAACTGTAACCATTTCCTCATGAATGTCCTCAACTGAATGTCCTTTAGCCCACAAAAATCGCACTACACTTTTCTGTTCTTTGAAAAACTCAATAGCGCTATGTCGCCCGCAAAGTCTAGGTCTTCGAGGGTTTTGACCTCGGTCCATGCGATACCCAGATGTCTATTCTTTGTACGGTTGCACTTGACCCAGTCGATCACGACACCGAATAACATTGATGAGAGGACACACCCCTGTCTCAGGCCTGTCTCAACTGAAGACCAATTAGAATTCCCAGAATGTGTTTGTACGCAGCACCGTGAATTCGAGTAAAAGGCTTTTATGACGTTGATGTATTAGGGCTGGAAGCCATATATACCCAGCAGCTTTCGAAGAAAGAGGGGCGGTGTAGGCTATCGAACGCTTTCTGAAAGTTAACGAAGTTGATAATCAGGTGGGATTGGAATTCCACCGACTCTTCAATAATAGATCTCAGCGTAAATATATGGTCGATACACGACCGATTTGGTCTGAAACCCGCTTGTTATTCTCTAACCCTCGCGTCTAATGCTTTCTTTACTCCATCTCAAGTATCAGACTACAAAAAAGTTTTCCTGGAAAAAAGTTTTCCTGGAACCCAGGGTAGGTTGATACCGCGCCAGTTGTTAGTTACCTTTCTTTACTAATTTGAATATGATTCCCTCTTTCCATTGCTGTGGTACACTTTCACATTGTCATACGTCATTGAAAGGTTCTAACAGAAGGTGGAGAGAACAATCGTCTGCTGTTATCATTTCTGCTGTTATTTCATCCTCTCCAGCTGCTTTGTTGTTTTTCACTTTTTGGATTACTGTTTTTAATTCTTTCAGCGCAAAATTTCGAATGACGCATCTCGGGAGTGCATAAAATTCTCTCCAACCAGATCGGGTATATTGGCCGAATAGGGTGTGTTCAATATTTTTCTTAAGTGCTCCGCCCAAGGTTATTTTTTTGTCGTATTCAGATTATAATAATGAAAATTGCTTATTTGTTATGGGTACGTGCGGTGACGGTGTATGATTACTCATACTTTTCAGGACGTGAAACAGGGATTTATTGTTCCCCTTCTTTACCTCAGCGTCCGTGGCCAGGCTTTGAGCGAGATTCCGTTGTCATTTCGTGCACTGTTTTTTTTTACTTCTTTGTCCAACGAAGAGTATCTTTGCTTGTTTACTTCATGTAGGGATGTGTTCTCTGTGGCCAAAAGTGTAGAGTTTTGCTTGTTTACGCTCTTGTATTTTGAGCCAGGTGTGTTCACTTGGCCACCTTTTCTCTCCTCTTTGTACGAAGCCTGCACTATTCAATGCGGTAATTTTCAATGAATTTTTAAACAGGTCCCACGTTTCATCGATGGTCGTGTTTGCATACTTAGGTTCCACATTTTTTGAAGGTTCATAATTTTTTTTTTACTTCAGAGTTGACAGTGGGTTGGTGGGTAGGTGTTAGTAGAGTTGAATGTGGGTTGGTGGGTAGGTGTTAGTAAAGTTGAATGTGGGTTGGTGGGTAGGTGTTAGTAGAGTTGAATGTGGGTTGGTGGGTAGGAATTAGTAGAGTTGAAGGTGGGTTGGTGGGTAGGTGTTAGTAAAGTTGAAGGTGGGTTGGTGGGTAGGAATTAGTAGAGTTGAAGGTGGGTTGGTGGGTAGGTGTTAGTAAAGTTGAAGGTGGGTTGGTGGGTAGGAATTAGTAGAGTTGAAGGTGGGTTGGTGGGTAGGTGTTAGTAGAGTTGAAGGTGGGTTGCTGGGTAGGAATTAGTAGAGTTGAAGATGGGTTGGTGGGTAGGAATTAGTAGAGTTGAAGGTGGGTTGGTGGGTAGGAATTAGTAGAGTTGAAGGTGGGTTGGTGGGTAGGAATTAGTAGAGTTGAAGGTGGGTTGGTGGGTAGGTGTTAGTAGAGTTGAAGGTGGGTTGGTGGGTAGGAATTAGTAGAGTTGAAGGTGGGTTGGTGGGTAGGAATTAGTAGAGTTGAATGTGGGTTGGTGGGTAGGTGTTAGTAAAGTTGAGGGTGGGTTGGTGGGTAGGTGTTAGTAGAGTTGAAGGTGGGTTGGTGGGTAGGTGTTAGTAGAGTTGACGGTGGGTTGGTGGGTAGGTGTTAGTAGAGTTGAAGGTGGGTTGGTGGGTAGGTGTTAGTAGAGTTGAAGGTGGGTTGGTGGGTAGGTGTTAGTAGAGTTGAAGGTGGGTTGGTGGGTAGGTGTTAGTAGAGTTGAAGGTGGGTTGGTGGGTAGGTGTTAGTAGAGTTGACGGTAGGTTGGTGGGTAGGTGTTAGTAGAGTTGACGGTGGGTTGGTGGGTAGGTGTTAGTAGAGTTGACGGTGGGTTGGTGGGTAGGTGTTAGTAGAGTTGAAGGTGGGTTGGTGGGTAGGTGTTAGTAAAGTTGAAGGTCGGTTGGTGGGTAGGTGTTAGTAAAGCTGAAGGTGGGTTGGTGGGTAGGAATTAGTAGAGTTGAAGGTGGGTTGGTGGGTAGGTGTTAGTAAAGTTGAAGGTGGGTTGGTGTGTAGGAATTAGTAGAGTTGACGGTGGGTTGGTGGGTAGGTGTTAGTAGAGTTGAAGGTGGGTTGGTGGGTAGGAATTAGTAGAGTTGAAGGTGGGTTGGTGGGTAGGAATTAGTAGAGTTGAAGGTGGGTTGGTGGGTAGGTGTTAGTAGAGTTGAAGGTGGGTTGGTGGGTAGGTGTTAGTAAAGTTGAAGGTGGGTTGGTGGGTAGGAATTAGTAAAGTTGAAGGTGGGTTGGTGTGTAGGAATTAGTAGAGTTGACGGTGGGTTGGTGGGTAGGTGTTAGTAGAGTTGAAGGTGGGTTGGTGGGTAGGAATTAGTAGAGTTGAAGGTGGGTTGGTGGGTAGGAATTAGAGTTGAAGGTGGGTTGGTGGGTAGGTGTTAGTAGAGTTGAAGGTGGGTTGGTGGGTAGGTGTTAGTAAAGTTGAAGGTGGGTTGGTGGGTAGGAATTAGTAGAGTTGACGGTGGGTTGGTGGGTAGGTGTTAGTAGAGTTGAAGGTGGGTTGGTGGGTAGGTGTTAGTAGAGTTGAAGGTGGGTTGGTGGGTAGGAATTAGTAGAGTTGACGGTGGGTTGGTGGGTAGGTGTTAGTAGAGTTGAAGGTGGGTTGGTGGGTAGGTGTTAGTAAAGTTGAAGGTGGGTTGGTGGGTAGGTGTTAGTAATGTTGAAGGTGGGTTGGTGGGTAGGTGTTAGTAAAGTTGAAGGTGGGTTGGTGGGTAGGTGTTAGTAAAGTTGAAGGTGGGTTGGTGGGTAGGTGTTAGTAAAGTTGAAGGTAGGTTGGTGGGTAGGTGTTAGTAAAGTTGAAGGTGGGTTGGTGGGTAGGTGTTAGTAAAGTTGAAGGTGGGTTGGTGGGTAGGAATTAGTAGAGTTGACGGTGAGTTGGTGGGTAGTGTTAGTAAGTGAAGGTGGGTTGGTGGGTAGGTTAGTAAGTTGAAGGTGGGTTGGTGGGTAGGTGTTAGTAAAGTTGAAGGTGGGTTGGTGGGTAGGAATTAGTAACGGTGAAGGTGGGTTGGTGGGTAGGTGTTAGTAGAGTTGAAGGTGGGTTGGTGGGTAGGTGTTAGTAGTGTTGAAGGTGGGTTGGTGGGTAGGTGTTAGTAGAGTTGAATGTGGGTTGGTGGGTAGGTGTTAGTAAAGTTGAAGGTGGGTTGGTGGGTAAGTGTTAGTAGAGTTGAATGTGGGTTGGTGGGTAGGTGTTAGTAAAGTTGAAGGTGGGTTGGTGGGTAGGTGTTAACAGAGTTGAACGTGGGTTGGTGGGTGGGTGTTAGTAGAGGCCGTGAATCTATTTTCCTTCTTATGGTGGGTTTGTGCAGGCTTTATAGTTTCATCTTTAACTTGGCAATACAGAGGTTGTGATCGCTGCCAATGTCTGCCGCTCTATACAGAGGTTGTGATCGCTGCCAATGTCTGCCCTTCTATACAAAGGTTGTGATCGCTGCCAATGTCTGCCCCTCTATACAGAGGTTGTGATCGCTGCCAATGTCTGCCCCTCTATACAGAGATTGTTATCGCTGCCAATGTCTGCCCTTCTATACAGAGGTTGTTATCGCTGCCAATGTCTGCCCCTCTATACAGAGGTTGTTATCGCTGCCAATGTCTGCCCCTCTATACAGAGGTTGTTATCGCTGCCAATGTCTGCCCCTCTATACGCTCTAACGTCTTTGTAGCAATCAATACTATTTGTAATTGTTATTTTTGCAAAATGTAATGTCAGGTTGGTGGATGGATGGGAACACTGAGATCGCTGGCAGAGATGAGGAAGATCTGATGTTAAACCAATGAATCCTGAACGTGACAAGCCTTTGGGTTTTTACAACAATGGCTATCAGAATGATCTATACAAAACAGAGTCAGTAGACTATAGGTGGCGGGGAATGGATATCGTTGAGGCACTCATCGGATTCCTCATCCCAATGTCGGAGTGTCTCTGTGGAACTGTCTCAAAGCCGTCTGGCCAGCCGGTGTTGAACGCTGGATCTGACGTGGAGAAGGGGCTTAAGTACAGCCACCAGAGGCAGGAAAACAAAGTTTTGGCCAGGTAGCCAACACCACTGTCTTCATTGCAGTCCAAACAAGACCACAGTCTGTCCTAACAAAGAAAGGTGCTGAAGTCGGAGGTACCTAACCAAAAGGCGCATCGCAAAAATCAGGGTAACACGCATTATCGCTAATGAAATGTCTGCAATTTTTAAACATGTTGCTCGCTCTGTGATGATTAACCAGGCAGGTGCAGTGCCGGGCCCTCTGCCTCGAAATAGTCCGCCAAATGCTACTGGATCTCCTCTCATTTCGTCTTGTGAAGCCAGGAGACATGAGAGTAGAGCTACTGGCCAAGTACAACAGGAAAAAACTGCCAAAAAGCAAGAACTAATGCAATTGAATGCTGAAAGTGTCAGCAGTGTTAGAGATGGCTGTAGTAAAAAGGTGGAACTAAGGAACATACTATCTGTAGGGCAGCTAAATATATGATGCATGTAGCAGACACACCTAACCAAAGATTTTAGATCAGACTAACAGAAGAGAAGAAATGTAGGAGTACTCACACTTGTTAAGAATAACACCAGCTCATGTCAAGTGGGAGTGTACATGGAAGGAACCGAATACCAGATGATCCATCTAAAAACCTGTAATACAGATGTCCACCTCCTTAACTGTTACTGTCCTAGTGACCGCCCACATGATTTGGAAACAATCCCACATAAAGAGAGACTGATGGTCTGTGAAGATTTTAACAGCCACTCCAGAGCTGGGACTAGGACCACATAGACAAGAGAGGAGAGGGAGTTGAGAGCTGGCAGGATGATAATGGACTTCTCCTGATCAACCAGCCAATGGATCCCCCAACATTGTATTCAAGGGCTTAACATACAACCTCAACACCAAATCTGGCATTCCTCTCTCCAGACCTGAAGTGGAACTTCACACGCAGAGTTGGAAAACAACTTGGAGGTAGCGACCATCGACCAGTCTTCCTGGCGAAATAAAATGAACTCATTAACACCAGATGGAACTATAAAAAAAGCAAACTAGACAATGTACAAACATCGTACAGGTATCCTGGTGGGACGGTATTCCATAGAAGGTAAGGATATTAACAGCATAGTGAAGGAATTCAATGCTTGTGTCCTTCAGGCCTCCCGTGAAACCATTCCTAGAGGAGCTCGTAGGGACTATAAACAATACTGGTCTGGTGAACTGGGAAAATTCCATGATGATGTGAAAAGAGCTCGAAAGCAAGCAGAAAACAGATCGTGCCAAGAACACTACAATAATTGCCAACATGCTAAGGCTAAATTTCAGATAGCCAAGCTGCAAGCCAGACTGGAAAGTTGGAGAGAGAAAAAGAGTCAGTAAACTTTGAAAAAGATGGAAGGAAACTGTGAAAACTAATTAAACAGTTAAACGATGAGAGCACTGGAAGAAATATAAAGATTACACTAATGGAGTATGGGAAAACTCTTACAGGTAAGCAGGTAGCAGATCACTTTCCTCACATGTTCGCACAAGACTCCGACAGTGATATCCATCCAGAGAAAGAGCGTACACTGCGCATTAACCCACAGAAAGAAGAGAAACAAGTCAGAAAAGTGAAGGTCATGGATGCACCAATCACACGCAGTGAATTAGACTTAGCAGTCAGTAAACTAAAACAGGTTACGCTTAGTAGTTTATTAAAATATTTACAATTTTGAAACAATACTTCCTTCTTTCCTTCTTCTTCGTTCGCTTCTAGCACAAAGACCGCCCTGTGATCCTACTGAATTTATGCCCGGAGTCCTCCGTGTGGTCCCCGAAAGTACCACAAGAAGTTCAAATTATCGCAAGGTCTGTGTTCTTGGTGGCTCTCAGAAGCGGGATTGCGTGATACCGTGGTTTTCGCTGCACCAGTTTACTCTATAGAGTTGGACTTTCTCACCGGAAAACCTCGACGTGTTTTGAATATCAGTATATCCCCGCCGGGTGAGAGGTGGTTGCCCATCCAGTCCAGCCTTGGCTTTCTCACAGAAAAACCTCAGCGTGATTAGGATACGCATATATCCCCGCCAGGTGAGAGGTGGTTACCTATCTAGACTGCCCTGGTCCAGTGTCTCTGACTTCAGCATTTTGTGGTCGTGGCCGCTACCCTTTCTAGTGGTGACCAGGATGGAGCTTTTGTCCGTGAGGAAAAATCCTCGCCATTAGTGACTTTCACTCCTGGGTTGAGCCGGTTTAGGCATATTGTCACAGTATCGGCGTGTTTAGGACGTGACCGACCTCTAGAGCGAAGGTGCCGTAACGTGCGTAGCCATCAAGTTTCACCCCTGGTGTAAGCCTATTTAGGCATATTTCACCTGTATGGCAGAGGTGGCGTGGTATTAGTAGCTCTCGCCGCGATACTACTGGACATACCGATTAAGCTTCACTTTATCCTTTCCATCACCTTTTCACATCGGCGCCACACAGCAACCCTAATTGCTTTTCCGCATGTTCTTCATTGGCCGGGAGGAGTTTCACTCTACACGCGGTATCCGAAGAATCTCGCCAGCAGTGTCTTAACCTCTGGGTTAAGCTGGTTCAGGTATTTTGCCTGATATGAGTGCAATTAGGACGTGGCTGACCTCCAGACCAGCGTATCCTCCACCACACCTCCAGCAATAACAGTCCTTAGAACCAAACAATAATTAAAACACAGAAGAAACTTACCATCTAAAGACGTAGGCAGAGTATAATATACGAAAAGCATTGATTTCTTTTTTCAATAGTTTTTCGAAATGAACATTTCAAATTTACATTACATTTTTCATATTTACACTACATTTTTCATATTTACATTACATTTTTCATATTTACATTAAATGTTTCATTCCAAATCAAAGAAAAGATTTACTTTCAGACAAGCCTCCCAAAGAGAAAAAATACAACAGGCAAATATAGCGTCCTGGCCTGGAAGCACAAAAACGAGGATTTTCAGACAATTATTCTCTTAAGGTGGCAACAGAATTTATTTCATTAAAGCTTAACTTATAATGCGTTTTTCACAAGATTCTATATTTATTTTTAACTCTGCTTGTCTGAGAAGTGAAACTGGTCTTGCTAGTATTTGAATATAATAAAAATGTTGACAAAATACATATATGTCAAAAAAGAATCTTACGACCTAAAAACGAAGGCAGAGAAAAAAATATGGAAAGCATCTATCTGTCTATCTATCTATTTGTCTGTCTGTCTACAGTTATGACAAACACTAGCCACACAGCTCTCACAAAAATAACATAATATAGGTTATCTAATATAAATAATGATACATTATGTGATGTTGTCTCTGGTGACTTTTTAAAAAACTTTCGGCATGATTGTAATCCTAGTTAGAAAGCGTATAAATTACACCTTGACTTAACAAAATATTATTACTTCAAAACTTCTTTCAAACAGACAGCAGTTAGTTTGCCTCAGTAGCTCTAAGTCAAGTTCATCTGTGCATGATAATGGTGTTCCACAAGGGTCTATTCGTGGTCCTCTGCTTTTTTACAATCTACATCAGTGATCTTTCACTTCATCTAAAAAAACCTTCTCGTGATCTTTTTGCTGATGACTGCACAGTTTACACTATTGACAATGACTGTATTAACCTTGGGTCAACTCGTTCAGTTTGAAATAAACATTCTAATTAACTGGAGCAACATCAACAGAATGCTCATAAACATTAGCAAAACAAAGTCCATGCTCATTACAACAAGACAGAAACTGACACATTCACCAACAACAACACAACAGCTCCGTTCTGGAACTTCAAAGATAGAGAATGTAAGGAACATAAAACTCTAGGTCTCATGATTGAACACGACCTCAGCTAGAATCGTCATGTAGACAATCTAATCAAACTTACCGTACAAAAACTTTACCATTGTGCCAAAATTAAACATTTTCTTGACACAGACACTAGGAAAATATACTACATATCACAAATACAAACAAATTAAGACTACTGTTCGACAATCTAATATGGTTGCTTCATACCAAACATGAAAAAACTTTACTCATTCCAAACACGAGCAGCACAGATTGTAGACAACAAACATGTAGCACATATTGCAAATAAGGGCAAACACCTTGACATTCTACCCAACAAGAAGAGATTTATACTCAACAAGACCACGTTAATACATACAGTCCTATCACACAATGCTCCTCTATATTTATTGTCATTATTCAAATCCAATCCAAAATACAGTCAACACTTTAGCAATTGTATACTCCCAGAACCAAGGCCTAACATGTTTTAAAAAAAGTGTCCCTTAGTCGGCTACCTATCTATGGAATACCTTACTAACACATGTAAAACTTATAAGTAATATTCATTCTTATAATTTCAAACTTTGTCAGTATCTGTTTTAAATGGACTTTATGCCTCTTTAATATGTATTTGTATTTGTGCATACTTTATATACGTATATAAATAGCTGAAGGTATGTATGGGTGTATATATGCGTAAATGTGCGTGTGTGTATTTGTGTACATGTATATCGGTATGTATATATATATATATATGCACATGTCTTTATGTGTACATACATACATGTGTGTACACATGTCTATGTGCATAAATGTGAATGTATGTGTGTATATGTACACGTGTAGATGTATATATTTGCTTTAAGAAAAGTACAGGCATATGTACTATTAAAGACTAAAAGAGATTAATGTAAAGTATGACATGATTGTTGTATCTATTATGTTGTTCTTCCACAAACTGTGTTAGTTTATAATAAATGTGAGAATGTAATAAATTTTATTTAATGTAATTTCATCAGGCAGAATGTGGAGGGTTTATTAATTTATTACTTATTCATTTTATGTATTTTCACGCATATTATGTTCGGTAACAAATACTGAAGATAAGATCTTTAAGGGCATGCATCTTTCCATATGCCGATGAGACCTGGACACTTAACAAAACAGCTGAGAAACACACATATGCCTTTGAATGTAAATGCTACAGAAGAGTTCTTCAAATATTATGGACACAAAAAGAATAAATATATCCATACTACAAGAACTTAATAATAAAGAAACCTGGCTAGCAAAGAGGATTAAACAGAGAAAACTTAAATATTTTGGACACATTAAACGTCATGGTAATCGAGAGAAGACAGCTTTGGAAGTGTACATAATGGGAAAAAGAAAGAGAGGAAGACCAAGGGGAAGATGGCTCCAAGACATCGTTGATGATCTGCAAATGGATGTCATCTTCCTCAGAACCGAGAGGCCTATAGGAGTGCTGTTAGGGAGGGAAAGTTCCGCAAGAGACACGCAAATGATTGAATGAATGAAAACAAATACTGAGCATCCATGAGTGAATGTAAGTTGTACGATGAAAGACAGAAAATGGTAAACGGATCTGCGTGATATTCTACAGTCTTTGATCTATCTATCTATCTATCTATCTATCTATCTATCTATCTATCTATCTATCTATCTATCTATCTATCTATCTCTATCTATCTATCTATCTATCTATCTATCTATTTGTCTGTCTATCTATCTATCTATCTATCTATCTATCTATCTGTCTGTCTGTCTGTCTGTCTGTCTGTCTGTCTGTCCATCTGTTGGTTTAGATGTCGGACTTACTGTTTATCTAATATTAAAGATTGTAAAAGTTATGTTAAAAAAGGAAGAGAAACTTACAGCCTTCGCAAACAGAAAAAGAAATGTGATACAATTATTAACTGATATATATATATATATATATATATATATATATATATATAAGTCAATCGAATATATATATATATATTCGATTACCTTAACATGTTAACCTCATACCACACCACCCCTCTCTCACCCCCTATGCCGATGGGGGCTTGGACCTAAACGGTATCGGTAGTGTCACTGTTCATCTCAGCGATTCCTAAAACTATGTATTCGACAATAATATCGGTCTTTTTCGATTATTTTACATGTCTATCTATGTATAATATACACCATGATACATTGCTTGGTGCTGCCTTTGTTGACTTCAAGAAAACCTTCGATATGACTGATCACGAAATTCTGATACAAAAATATAATATCTGATACAATTATTAACTAATGTCTGTCTCTCTGTCTGTCTGACTGTCTGTTTGTCTGTCTGTCTTTCTGTCTATCTCTGTCTATCTATAATATAAATAGTGATACATTGTTGGGTGCTGTCTTTGTTGATTGCAAGTAAACCTTGGATATGACTGATCATGAAATTATTGCAAAAAATCTGTAAATTTATAGAATACACCCTGACCAGACAAAAGTTATTACATCTTTCCTCTCAGGTGAAAACAAGTAGTTTGCTTTAGAAACAAAATATCTGACTCTTCTGTGCTTGATATTGGTATTCCTCAAGGTTCCATTCTTGGTCCTCTACCCTCTGCTATCTATATTAACGATTTACCACTACATTTAAAGCACTCTTTATGTGATCTTTTTGCTGATGAGTGTACTGTTTAAAATAGTGACAATGACATCAATAATCTACAGACAACTCTCTAAATTGATATAAATAGTGTGATTAGATGGAATAATAAAAATAGTATTTTGATAAACACTAACAAAACAATCCATGCTCATCACTACAAGACAGAAACTGCAGAATGCATTAAGGCATTAGAAAATGTACATGAGCATAACACTCATCATTGATCAACATTTAACTTGGAATTCTCACGTACATAACCTAACAAACTTGATTGCACAGAAAGGTTACCAACTAGCAAAATATTAAACACTTTATCGACAAAGACACAGGTAAGATTTAGTACATATCACACATACAAACACACTTAGATTACTGTTCCACAATCTGAGATGGATGCTCACTCTCAAGCAAATAAAGACTCCACTCACTTTGCAAACACGCATTAACTCTTATTTGTGGCAAACACCCAGTACAGGCAGCAGATCAGCTGAAAAAAAACTCAAAATCTTATCTTATATCTTATATCCTTCCCGTGCCGTTAAATGTCACATAGAGCTCGCAAAGTAGTTCGTCAATTTTTCCTGTCTTCGGCGAGTCTTTCAACCGCATCAAGGGATTTTATGCCTGTTAATTTGACCTCTCTTAACAATGTCCTCTTCAGAGTTTCACGCGGTCTGCCTCTTTTTCTTTGGTCTGTTGTGTTCCACTTGATAGCTTGTTTTGGGATTCTCTTATCATTTCTTCTCATCAAGTGACCAACATATGTCCTTTTCTTGATCACCCATGAGACTGGTTTTTGTTCAGTCATCTGTCTTATCTCTGCATTATTCTTAAATTCGTTCCACTTAATGGCGAGTACTTTACTTAGCCATTTGTTTTCAGAAGAGTCTAATTTCTTTTCTATTTCTTTAGTTGTTTTCCAGCTTTCGCATACATAAATAAGGGTTGATATTACATTTGAATTGAATAGACTTAACTTGGTTTTTGTGCTTATAACTTTTGAATTCCATATGTTCTCAAGATTCTTGAAGATCTATGCTGCTTTTGCAATTCTAACTTCCTTTCTAGTGTCACCATCCTCGTCTATGTAGCTGCCAAGGTATGCAAATTGATTGACTTCTTCAATATCTGCCCCTTCTATGTGAATTTTTCCATTTTGATTAAGGGGAATTTTCATTATTCTACCCCTCAAATATAGAGTCACTTTTAACAAAGTTAGGTTTGTTCACAGAATTCTGTCGCACAATGTTCCGCCTTACTTGTGGTCACTGTTTACGTATAACATTAAACATAGACAGTGTTTAAAAAATTGTCCTCTTCCTAAACCGAGGTTTGATCTGTACAAGAATAGCCTTGTATACTCTGCAGTACAGCTTTGGAACACCCTCCCCTATCATTTAATATCATTCGTAATACTTCATTCTTTAACTCAAACCTTCTGCATTATATATTTGATTGTAACTATTTGACTCTACAAAATATCGAGCACTCTCTTAACCTATTTCTCGCCAGCCGTCAGGTACTAAAATGAAAGTTCGAAAAGTAACTTTTTAGTCACTGTTAGAAATTATTTTAATGTTTGTTAAAAACATATGTGAGAAGATATGTACTGAAAATGTATTTTTGTTTATGTATATATCTGTATGTCTGCATGTGTGGGGGATATTTTGTTAGGATAACTAGCTGATTATCCGGCGTTGCTCGGGAATTTATTAATTATTACATAATACTGTAGAGTGGATTTAAGATTGCCATGTTTCTCCCACGGACAACCTTATGTTGGTTGCTCAAGAGTGGGTTCAACCAAGAAATTATTTATTCTTGTTTCTGGAGGTGAAACTAAAAATGTTGTAAGTAATCCAGTTTTGAGTTAAAATATTATTATAGTGAATTTGTAAAAGACTTTACTCTATAATGTGTAGACTGCCACCTGCGACTTGTTGATCGTGATCGAGAACGTAAGTTTCACTGGAAATTGCAATCTCTTAAAGTTAAAAGGGAGATACGTCGGAATGAGCGGTGTCCGTGTGATAAAAACTGCTTCACCCTCTCCATGTTAAGATAGTCGCTTCAACTACGTTGCCCAGTATCCTCTTTATACATAGCCTTGTGCCGTTGCAATGTCTTGACGGGTCGAGGTTCCGTAATAAAATAATTGGAGATTCCACCCTAATTTTCACTCCCTCTATCTTCCATAAAAGAGGCAGACCGCGTGAAACTCTGAAGAGGACATTATTAAGAGAGGCCAAATTAACAGGCATAAAATCCTTTCATGAGGTTGAAAGACTCGCCGAAGACAGGAAAAATTGGCGAACTACTTTGCGAGCTCTATGTGACGTTTAACGGCACGGGAATGATATAAGGTATAAGATAAGAAACGGCACGGGAATGATATAAGATATAAGATGAGATCTTCCATGCCGATGGGTGCTGAACTTGGACGTAAACGGCATCCGGAGTGCCACTATTCATATCAGCGACCCCAAAACAATGGAATCGACACTAATATCGTCCGTTTTCGATTACCTTAACATGTTAGCCTCATCCCACACCACCCCTCTCTCACCCCCTATGCCGATGGGGGCTTAGACCTAATCGGTATCGGTAGTGTCACTGTTCATCTCAGCGATTCCGAAAACTATGTATTCGACAATAATATCGGTCTTTTTCGATTATTTTTAAATGTCTCCTGCATCCCACACCCACCCCACGCCCCCTATGGGTATTAGGGATGTGTTACCTCAACAGTACTTATCTCCAGACTGTAAGTCATATCTTTACCAAGTGTGGGTTAAATTGCTCCAGGTGTCCCAGAGTTATGCTAGACCATACATGCGAACATCCATTATATATATATATATATATATATATATATATATATATATACTACTGGACAAAAGTTAATGGCTGGTCAATAATTTCAAATATATGTTTATTTTTATTGCAGTACTAAAAATGTAAATAAATTTATTGTAGAATCAGGATTAAATTGCAATCTCAGGCAATGCTCTATGCAACCGTGGCATAAACACCACCAACTGTTCATCAGAACACGTGTAAAAATGACGATAATACTGCAAAATGTTAGGGGATTTTTAAAAGTGTTAGCATGACCCAGCAGGTACTTAAATCATGCTGATTTGTGCTGTAAGTGCAAGATTCACCCTTAGTGAACACTTCTCATCTTCCAATCATTTTTATTAAAGCAGTTTAGGAGTATTTTTGTCATTTGAAAAACACTATGCCACCATGAAGCCTTTAAGCGTCATCGGGTCATAGCCTTTGTTGAAAGCGGTTTATCTAGCCGCGAAGTTGCACGGCATGTGGGGATGTCCCACTCTACCATCTAAAGGCATTTGAAGCGATTCCGCGCAACCGGAGTAATAGAAGACAGGCATTGTTCATTCCGACCTCGTTGCACGAGTAGACAAGATGACAGATACCTGCAGCTATCAACACTTCGCAACCGGACAGTAACGTCCTCCACTCTCAGAAACCAGCTAAAGAATATGGCAAACGTCAATGTTAGCGACAGAACAATTTGCAGGCGTTTAAGAGAATATGGGATGGCTTCACGGCGACCATCAATAAGAATACCTCTTACTACAGCTTACCACAGAGTTGGCTTTGCCTGGCGCCGGCAGCACATCCGTTGGACGAGGTGCCAGTGGGGTGAAATTCTTTTCACGGACGAATCCCCCTTCAGTATGCCCTTCAATGATGGCAGAATCCGTGTTTGAAGAAGACCGGGAAACGGTTCCATGACGCTACTATCCAAGAGGTGGATCGTTACGGAGGGGGATCAATCATGGTCTGGGATGGCATCAGCAGGCAAGGCAGGACTCTACTCCATGTTATTCATGGCAGCCTAACCGCCCAGCGATACATGAGTAAAATTCTACAAACCATTGCCCAGCCTACCTTGCAAACCATGGGTGCAGGGGCAATCCTACAAGACTATAACGCAAGACCACATAGGGGTCGTGTCGTAGATAGAGGTGTATGGTGCAGTTTTACAAGGTGGCAGAGGGAGGGAGTAAAGTGAGAAAAAAACGAATAGAAAGTATGAGAGCGAGATGAGAATGTATAAATGAAAAGCATAGAACATTCAATATTTCTGCGTGTTGTAGATTTTCTTCAACGGTAAAGGATCATTAGAATCGATCGGCCAGCTCGCTCGCCGGATCTATCACCCACTTGTGCACATTTGGGATGTCCTAGACAGACGGTTCCGACAAATCATCCTTCACCTGTTGACGTCAACCAGCTTTTTATTAAAAAAGAGTGGCAGGTCATTCCACAGAAGGTCCTAACAACCCTGGTTAACTTGATGAGGCAACGGTGCGTCGAATGTCTGGCAGCGAAAGGTGGCCACACGCGATACTGACATGTTTATTTGTTTAAGACCACTCTTGTGAATTTTTGGACGAGGGGTGAATGATTTCGCCAGCTTGCTGTATGTGTATTTCTATTCCGATTTGCAAATGAAATGATAGAATTTGTTCAGTTTTAAATGTTGTTTTCTTTGCTACTACTGGCTTGTTTGTTAGTCAGTTGATTTTGTTTTTGTAAGAATTGAAAGAACCGGCCCTTAACTTTTGTTCAGTAGTATAGATTACTTCTTCTCTTTTACTTTGAATGTAATAGTTTAATCTTACACTCTTTTGACATGTTTTTTCCTAATGTAATTTGTATACATGTATTAAAGAGAGCGTGTGTGAAGGATGAAAGATGGAGTGATGAAGGGCAGAATGTAAGACGGGCAGAATGTAAGATGAACTTGCGTGCCAATATTTGTACACTTTAAAAATAAAGATCATTCAGTCATTCATTCATTATATCTGTCTGTCAGTCTGTCTGTCTGTCTGTCTGTCTGTCTGTCTGTCTTGTCTTGTCTGTGTGCTGCCTATGTGTTACTACCTGTAAAAAATTATTTTCATGCACATTTCCTCTTGTATTATTTTTAATTGAATTTCTTTTTTTTCTTTTGGGGCTGTATGTATTGATTTTGTTAATGATATGTTTTTCTGTTTTTCTACATAATTTACTTAATTTTTTATTTAAATGTTTTATATTTGATTTTAATTTGTTTGTGAATTATTCAAAATGATACAAAGACATCCTTTGAAACTAGTTTTCTGAAACTTAATGTGCAAAAAAGTGATAATAAATAAATACATTTAAAAAGCAGCATCAGTTCTTGCTGACAAAGAAAGACAAAGAATTATCATTCAAAACATCTGTTAAAGATATACGTGAATGTATTTCCATGTCTCTCATTTCTTCGCTCAGATCAAGTGCATCAGAGAGAAGTTATTTTAAGACCTAACAAAATATTACGCATATCAATACTAACTAGTGCATGTTATTATGTAAAATGTATTTATTTCTTTGAATTATTTCTTTCAGTTATTTTTGTCAATTGCATGTTTTTTTTAATTTCAATTAAATTTATTTCAAGTAAATAAGCTGCATATGTTTTATTTTTTCTTTTGCTTTTGATATATATAGTATTGCTTCATTTCGCAATCTAAATCACATTTTATTCTAACACACTATAGAATTGCTGTGTTTTTTCGATATTCTTTAATTTCATGTGAAAATCATCACATAAAGAGAAAAGTCCTTGAAACACCATTATTGAAAAAGAACGAATCACGGTGCACTAAATGTATACATTTATTAAATTTCCTTTATTAAAATGTGTTGTGAAACTTATGTTCATAGATTTATTTGAACTGATCTCGCTTCTTGCAAATAGGATTGTGACTCAGATTTTACTTCCTAAAATTATCGACGAGGAAGAAATGAAACGCTTTAAAAAGAGAATCTTCTTGATGTCATGAAAACAGAATCAACAGGAAGATATATTGTTGTGTGTTTATATTTGTTAATTTATTAATGTGGAATTTGATTTGTTTTAATTAATATATTCACAAGTATAATGATGTGAATTTGAATATTTCTTCATGAGTATTTAATCGTGGTCCTTTTTTTCCTTTCAGCTCATCTTCTTCTTAGTGTTATACTGAAAAGTTTTATGTTTTCAGGTTACGATACTTCTATAGGTCTCTGGTAGAACCGGCACATATATGTCAGAAAGAAACTTACCATCTAACGACGAGGGCATTGAAAGATAAATAACAAACATCTATCAATCAATCAATCAATCTATCTATCTATCTATCTATCTATCTATCTATCTATCTATCTATCTATCTGTCTGTCTGTCTGTCTGTCTGTCTGTCTGCATGTCTGTCTGTCTATTTATTTATCTGTCGCCTGTCTCTCTGTATGTTTTTCTGTCTGTCTATATTTCTATTTATCTGTCTTCCGTCTGTTCGCACGTGCTGAAGAATAAAATTGCTACATTAAAAATGTTGCTAAAGACACTCATTCATTCATTTGCATGTCCCTTGCGGAAGTTTGCCTCCATAACAGCACTCCTGTAGGCCTCTCGTTTGTGAGCAAGATGGCCTGCCGCAGATGCACTCATTTGCAGATCATCAACGATGTCTTGCAGCCACCTTCGCTAATGACACTACTGACAGCTATTTTAAAAGAGTTGGAATTAATTTGTTTGTCTATATTTTTATTTTTATTTTATTTTTGTTATTTCAGTTTGTCTCCTTATGTGTTTTCCATTTCCTATTTTAATTATTATTTCCTCTGAATTTTATTTCTAAATTAATTGTTCGTTATTTACATTTAATTTGTTAATTGTATCGTTTCAAGAGAAAGAAAAAAAACTGCTATCAATAGATATGTTCCAATGTAAACAAAATTATTACTTAGGAAAGACGCTGGCGATGGTTGGGACATGTGCTCCGACTGACAACTCACTACCAAAAATAGCACTAAGATGGACACCACAGGGGAACAGAAGTAAGGATAGACCAAAGGAGACATGGAGAAGAACAACATAGAAGATGTTGAGCAATTATGGGTTCACCTGGGCAAGAGCAGAAAAAAGGCAACAGACAGGAACTTGTGGAAAACCCTTGCGGAAGCCCCATGTACCCTGGGCACTTAAGGTTCAGACAGAGAGAGACAGAGAGAGAGAGAGAGATTATGCCACATAAAAGCAGATTAGCATCAGGCATTAATTCTTTTACCGGAAAATCTGCATTTACTTCATTAAATCTCAGTGCATGGAGAAAAGATCTTCTCTAGAGATATAACAATGTCTAAAGGAACAAAACAAAATATATAAAAATGCAAAGTATCTGAGACATCTCTCTCTCTCCTTCTGGTCCATGCCAATCAAACATTGGTCGTCACTGATTTCCACGACATGTAGCCGTATAATTCTGTGCCAGACACAGCCACCGACACCTATAGGGGTTTTTACTACAGGGCGTTTCGAAACTCACTTGTTAGTGTGTGTTTAGTGTGTGAAGGTCGACGGGTGGTCAGGTTACGCATGTCGGTCATCGTTACGTTAAATTATGCTCGTTTGGTCGTTATCCTGGCTGAAGCTGCCCATCGTAAAAGTATGGTAGACTATAAGATCATCTCTGATAAGAACAGATTAGCGGCATCTGAAGTGAAATTTTTTAGTTAGACTCTGCAGAGGGGAAATTAAGTTCACATTTTCTTCCACTGTCTCTCACTGCCTAGATATGTCTCTCACAGACTAGATTTATTGATTTATTGTTTTGGTGATTTTTATAACAAAATTAAATGCTTGCAAGCCAGTGTTGACGCACACGGATTTATTTTCAAACATCATCTTTAAGGTAAGACAAATTTATGTATACTAATTCTTTTCAGTATTAAAATATTAATATACAATTGCAATTTTCAAAGACTTATTATATTATAATTTTATATTTTTATTATTTTTTAAAGTCGTTTTTAAAGTAAATTCTCACCGCTACCCGTTGCAATAAACCCGTATAATGTAAACTGCCTTTCCGTACTTTGGTTTTAAACTCAACGCTAGCAATGATGCACTCGGAACGGCCTAGATAGTTACATACGTCCGCAGTCGTTGCATACTTGAATTTTTACACACTACCAAGTGACTTTAGAAACACCATGTACTACACTATATGTTTTTAAAGTGTTGTGCGCAAATTTACATAGATAACCACTGTGAAACTTGACAACAAGAACAGTAAACTCACACCCAGGCGACGAGAACGACTTTACCAGTAATCAAACGTGCACTGAATGGCGTGAACAACGTTCAACCTGCAGACCAACACACCACATACAGTATATCCAAAACACCACATGAGGAAGCTTGTAACAAATCAAAATGTAATCTTTAAACAATATGAATGTGTGCATGGGTGAGTGTGAATTGCTGTGCGAATGCAATAACTGATGAATGATTACACCAGTGAACAAACAATGCATCCGGCAAATGTATCTGTCAAATATAATGTCAGCTAGCAAACTGGGATACTAAAAATCTTACCAACATCTACCATTCTAAATGTCCTCACACAGCTAACAACTACAAAATCACAATCTGTTATAAAATAAAAAGACAAGCAATCCAACAAGTATACTACGTGGTGAAACGAATAATAAGCACAGCCAATCCACAGAAGAATAAAAAAAGCACGTCTTAAAGCTCTTGCATCTCCAGTTGAACTCTCTAGATCTGTGCCAAAGCCACGGCGTTATCACGTGACCACCCGACCAATCGGAAGACGCAAACTTTTTTTTCCTCTATATTAGCATAGTCAATAAAGCCTTGGACAACAACTTTTGTCACGATAGGCTACATAAATTTCACATCGAAGGTGACATCTTGCATATCGAAACAAACCATCTATCCTTTGCTCTTTCTATTAGATGTGTTGTGAACCCTACTCCGTGCTACTCTTTTATCCGTCAAGTATTTTGGGGGGTTTTTTTTTGGTCTTCTTCTGTCGCCTTTTATCTCTAGTTTTCCTGTTTTCACTGGGTATTATAGTTTACCTCTTCTCACAACAAGTCCTGCAGATCTGATTGTTGTTCTGAAATTTTTCCATAAGTTATTTCCTTTGTCCAGCCTCACTTAGAACCTCTTCATTTGTTTTCTTGGCTCTCCTTGATATTCTCATCACTCGATGTAACACTGAATAACTCTTTCTGGTAATCATTGAAAGGGACGTATTGCACACTACGTTTTTTTTTCAAGTATATGCTAACTTGGCTTGGACTAGTCTACTCCTTATTTGGGTTTCGCATTTTGTCTTATTATTGTTTTCAAATACTTGAACTTATTTCTTTGCCCTAATTCTGTGGTTTTATATTGATGCTATATTTTGCGGTTGTTGTTTTTTCTTAGATATGAGTATGACCTCTGTCTTCATTTTACTTAAACTATGTCCTTTCTCTTCTCTTTTTTTCAACGCTTTATGTAGAAATGCTTATAGTTCTTGTTCGCTTTAGTACAGTGTAATCAGCATATCTTAGATTGTTTAGGTTTTATCCTCCAAATACTATTCCAGGCATGCTTTCAGTGTGTCTCAATCTTTTTGAAGCGATCAGGGACCAAGACACATCCCTGCCGTACACCCACTCTCGTTTTCTGATACTCTCCTGTTTGATTATCAATCCTGATTGCTGCTACTTGTTTTCAGTACAAATGTTTTATAATTCTCAGGTCTTTTCCATCTGTTTGTATGTATTTTAACATTTGTATGATTTCTTTTTATTGTTACTTCATCAAACGCCTTGGAGTAATCTATAAACCATATGTAAGCTCTTTTTTCACTTCCATCGCCCCTTTCTATTTGTACTCTTTTAATGCGTATTGTGTATATCAGACATATTATTAGGTACATGTATTTTAATGCATTACATTTTTCATTATTTTGTTTTCATTACTGTTGTCAGCTGGATGTAAGTTATTTTTAAAAAAGGCGATAAGAGCAAATGTGATAACTACAGAAGAATATCCTTGCTTTAAACAATCTACAAAATACTACCTATTATACTTAAAAGTAAGTTAAAACCATATAGTGAAACATACTGTGAGACTATCAAGCAGGTTTTATCTACATTAACTGTATACCAAATATTTTATCTACGTCAAAGAGCAAAAAAGCACTGGAAATATGGAAAAGAAGTACATAATACCTTCATTGACTTCAAGAAAGCTTATAGTAGCACAGATCAGATAGGAGGAGCTTATGAAAAATTATGAAAGAATTTGAGATACCTAATAAATTAAGTAATTTGACCAGAATATGCATGGGGGATACAAAAATATAGTAATGTATAAAGGGAGAAATCAGAACCCTTCTATATAAGAACTGGTTTAAAACAGGATGATGCATTATCTGCATTACTATTCAACCTAGTTCTAGAAAAAGATAATCAGAGAAGGGAAATAAGAAAACAGTAAAAGATAACAAGCTAAAATACTAGGATACGATGATAACATCGACCTAGTGGCGAAAACTATTTCAAGAAGTCATCAATAGCTGCATACACTTGATAGATGCGGCAATAAAAGTGGGTTTGACCACTGATCAAGATAAGACGAAGTATATGAAGAAAGAGACCACATACAGAATCATCCAGATTATATAAATGTTGTAGAGATGATTATTAGGAAAGCAGAAAAAAAAACAAATGTCTAGGCACAACCTTCAATAGAAACAACATATTAAGCGAGGAACTTAAAATCAGAGTACAGATAGGGAATAAAATATTCTTCGCCTTACAACACTTGTAAAACTCCAAAGTACTGTCCAAAACAGCAAAATAACAATCCTTTAAAAACACCAGCCGTCATGTATGAATCGGAAACGTGGAGTACAACAAAGAAAGATGAACAACAATTACAGATCTTTGAGAACAAGATCATAAGAAGAATCTTTGGGCCGATAAAGAATACCAACAGTGGAGAATGAGAGCTACAAGTAGAAATAAGACTGAACTGAACAGCTTATTTAAATCCCAACGAAATATAAATATCTTGAAACTGAAAATATTGTCACCAATTGGAGAGAGACGATTAGGAAGAGAGAGGAACGGGGTCCAACTGTATCTGCAGCAGTGAGTCTTAATGACTCGGAAAGCTGAAGAAAAAGAAGAAGAAGAAGAATAAGAAAAAGAAGAAGAAGAAAAAGAAGGACAAAAGTAAGAAGAAGAATATGTACTTTATGTGGTACTAATTCATGTATTAGATATAATGATGTTATGAAAAGATTCAACACAATAAGTTAATATACACTAATATCTTACTAATTTTTCTCTACACTTAACATTGCCAGCTAAATTTTCTTTGAATATCATTTGTTTTTCTTCTTATTAACAACACACTCGTTCTTTGCTATCACTTTTTTCCTCTATTAATGGGAAACTGATTCTTATTTACGGTATTTAATCTTTCCGTACGCATAATGACGTTAATCGAAAAATTGCTTCATACGTATTAAACTGTGTATATTTCAAAATTTCTTCGCAATTTATGATTTTTGTTTTGAACTTAAAACTTGTTGCATGATTCTACACTTCTTCTTATACTGTGCTTCCTTAAATAGTGTCGGCTGGTCCTGCTAGTTTGTGACAATTTTTAAATCATGAAACTGTGTATATATGTCAGAAAGTAACTTACGACCTACAGACGTAGACAGAGACTAACATGTACGAGGGTCATACCGAAAGTCGTGAACAATTTTTTTTAATCAGAATTTATATATAGAGAAAATATAAATATATCACCTTTATCTGCATCCTTTGCATTTTAGGTAGAGGTCACATGACGTTACCATCATGTGTCATGTGACTACGCGGAGCACAAACAAAATGGCGGGTGTTGAAGTTTCGTTCCGTCAACGAGCTATTATTGAGTTCCTCGTTAAAAAGGATATCCATACCCGATGCTGAAATTCACCAAAGACTTCAACTTGCTTATGGTGATGTGTGTATGGGTGCTAGCAGTGCTAGGAGGTGGTTGAAATATTTCAAAGATGGAAACACGAGCATCCAAGATATGACTCGCAGCGGTCGTACTCGAACTGCCTCCAATGAACGCAACGTGGAATTGGTTGACGACATCATTAAAGAAGACAGGCGTGTCACAGTATCAGAATTTGCTGTAAATATTGGAATCGGTCACAATACAGTACAGGAAATGATTGAAACCCTAGGCTATAGAAAAATTTGTACCCGCTGGGTCCCACAAGAGAGAACGTCCAGAAAACAGTATGTCTGTGCCGTCGGTCAGCTGGAAAAGAATTCTGCCGGAAAGGTATTTTCAAACCTGCAAAGCGATGGGAAAATGTGTGCAGAGAAATAGTGATTATGTTTAGAAGTGAAGAAAAGGATGCCTATTAAGGTGATATATTTATATTTTCTCTATCTATAAATTCTGATCTTTAAAAATTTGTGCCCACGACTTTCGGTATGATTGTCGTAAAATATAAATTATCTGTCTGTCTGTCTATCTATCTGTTATCTCCGTTGTGTCTCTTCTGTCTGACATGTCTGTTCGTCTATCTATCTGTTATGTTTGTCGTGTTCGTTCTGTCTGATTTGTCTGTCTATCTGTGTGTCTGTTTGACTTCTTTTATAAAAATGTATTGCATGTCAAATAAATGAAAATATTCACTTACACGCTATACAAACAAAAATAAGTAGATATCTGATAGAAATGATTACCGAAAACAAATATAGTTTCTTTTCTATCTATTCATTCATTCATTCATTCATTCCTTTGCATGTCCCTTGCGGAACTTTGCCCCCCAAACAGCACTCCTGTAGGCCTCTCGGTTGTGAGCAAGATGGCCTGCTGCTGCTGCATCCATTTCCAGATCATCAACGATGTCTTGCAGCCATCTTCGTTTCGGTCTTCCTCTTTTTCTTTTTCCCATTATGTATCCTTCCAATACGGTCTTCTCTAAATTATCATGACGTTTAATGTGGCCAAAATATTTAAGTTTTCTCTCTTTAATCCTCTTTACTAGCCAGCCTTCTTCAATATTAAGCTCTTGTAGTATAGATATATTTGTTCTTTTTTGTGTCCACGATATTTGGAGAACTCTTCTATAGCATTTACATTCAAAGGCATTTATGTGCTTCTCAGCTGTTTTGTTAAGTGTCCAGGTCTCACAGGCATATGTTGCGATAGGAAAGATGCATGCCCTTAAAAATCTTATTTTTGTGGTTCTGTCTGCTCCTCTCCACAGATTCTTTATTTGTTTTACTTTCTGAAGAGCAATAGATGTCCTCCTTTTAATTTCCCTCATTGTATCTCCATTATTAGTTAGTAGTGATCCAAGATATTCAAAACTCTCCACTTCTTCCAGTTTTTCCTCATTGATACATATTTCAGTTGCCTTGTTTGTTTTGTCAGTTGTCATCACTTTAGTTTTCTTTGCATTAAGATAGAGGTTCTGCTCTTCGCTGTTCTTGTGGACTGACATAATGAGTTTTTCCATTCCTTCTTGTGTTGTGGACAGCAATACTGTGTCATCAGCATATCTAATCTCTGGTATTTCATAACCTCCAACTGTTATGGCATCGTAATATTCTTTGTCTACATCTTCTCTAACATTCCTCATTATATTTTCAGTATACAAGTTAAATAAGTAGGGTGACAATATGCACCCCTGACGGACCCCTTGTTTTATGTCAAACCAACTTGTTGTTTCACCATTTATTCTGGCTGCTGCTTGTTGGTCTAAATACAGCAGTGATGTTAATTGTATCAAATGTGTTGGAAATCCCATTTTTTCCATTATTTCCCAAAGTTTCTGGTGTTGTACACAATCAAATGCCTTTGAGTAGTCTATAAAGGATAAATATAGATTCACATTAAACTCCCTGCATTTCTCTATTATTAATCTTAGATTGAATATATGATCTCTTGATCCTCTTCCTTGCCTGAAGCCAGCTTGGACCATATTGACTTCTTCTTCTATTTTCTTTCGAAGTCTACCCATTATGATTTTTAACAGAATTTTACTGGCATGACTAATCAGGGCAACAGTTCTGTAGTTGGTGCATAATTTCAGGTTACCCTTTTTTGGCAGTGGTATGAATACAGTTCTTTTCCATTCTTTTGGCCAAATACCTGAATGCCATATCTTTTTACATAGTGCATGATAGATTGTTGCACACTCCTTTCCTCCTGCTTTAATAAATTCAGCTGTTATCTCATCACATCCTGGTGATTTACCATTTTTCAGACTCTTTATTGCCCATAAAACTTCTTCCATTGTCGGCTCGGGTTCTTTCTCCGCCAATAATAATTCACACTGTTGATTTCTGCTTCCACAGTCGGTTGTTTCATACATTCTTTTGCAATATTCCTTCCATCTTTCCAGAATTTCCTCTGTCTCTGTCAGGGTATTCCCCATCTCATCACAAATTACATTTAGCTTAGGTGTGACATTTCTCGTCAATGTCTTCATTTCTTTAAACATTTCACTATCTCTTCCACACCTCTGATGTTCTTCTATTCTTTCACAACAATCTTGTATGTATTGTTTTTTGTCTTTTCTTATGTTTCTTCGTACTTCTTTTGTTAAAGTTTTATATTTATCTTTGTTGTTGTTTGTCACTCTCCATTGCGTCTTCATTTCTCTACATTGTTTTATCAGTTCTAGTGTACCTGCTGTGATCCATCTATTCTTTTGTGTTTTCTTTACTGGAACCATGTCTTTAGCGTTGTTACTAAGATATCTTTGGCCTGCGTAGCCAATTCATCTGGTGTCATCTCTTCCTGTACAGCCATCAGGATTTCGAAACGGTTCTTCACTTCTATACCGTATTGTTCTGGTATATTTGTAAGGTCAAAGCGGAGTGGTCTTGATCCCATAACTATCTTTTTTATCTTTATCTTCATGTCTGCTATTAATAACTCATGGTCCGTGTCACAATAAGCACCTGGTAAAGTTTTTGCTGATGTTATGCTTGACCTCCACCTTCTCTGCACTAAAATGTAATCTATTTGATTCCTGGTTTTCCCATCAGGTGATGTCCATGTGAAAGTCTTCTTGGATGTTGTTTAAAAAGTGTGTTAGCGATCATTAGCTCATTTTCCATACAAAACGCCATTAGATTGTCACCTGCCTCATTTCTGTGTCCTATGCTAAATTTCCCTACAACATGTCCTTCATCTTCTGCTCTTTCTGTACCAATTTTTGCATTAAAATCACCCATTATAAATACAATATCATTTTTCCGTACCTGGTCCATTGTCGTCTGCAGTGTGTTATAAAAATGTTCTACTTCATCTTCTTCTGCTGCTGATGTAGGTGCATATACCTGGATGACTGTTACATTTCTAGGAATGCCCTTAAGTCTGATTGTTAGGATTCTATCACTTACTGGATTGTAGCCTAGTAATGCTTTTGATGTTGATTTGTCCAAATAAAAAGCCACTCCATTCTTTCCTCCTACTTCTCCGCCAGAATATAAATATATTATCATTCTCGCTCTTAAAGTGTCCTGATCCTTTCCATCGATGTTCGCAGATTCCCAAAATGTGTATCCGCGTTCTTTTCATCTCGTCACTTATTACTTGATATTTTCCCTCATACATACTTCTTACATTCCATGTTCCTACTCTTATTTTTCTTTTTAGTTTGATACAGGGGTTTTCCTTGGTAACACCGTCAGGATTTTGTCCGTCATCACAATTACTAGTACCGACCTCTGCCTCACACTCTTCCCCAGTGTTAAAATTAGATCTATCTGGCCTGGGGGACTCACCACCAGATCTTTTTCCTATTTGACTTTCCATGATTGCTGCTTGGGTTTCTTGGTATGTTTCCAGAAGGTAGTTTACCATTGCTTTCCTTCCGGGCAGTGACTGTACTAGTCAGTGATCGTAGCCATTGTCCCTACATTGAGATCATCTGCCTACCATCATAGAATGGTGACCATAACCAACATTATCTGTCAGCTGCTCTCCCATTCCATCCACCACCTGCTCCCATGGCTTCACGTCACCCTGATCGGGGGGCTATACGGGTACTCCACCTTGCCCAAGGGTGTCCCGTAGACTGACGGAGGTAATCTATCTATCTATCTATCTATCTATCTATCTATCTATCTATCTATCTATCTATCTATCTATCTATCTATCTATCTATCTATCTATCTATCTATCTATCTGCTGTCTGACTCTCTGTCATCGATTTATGTTTACATGTAATATATGCAGTTAGATTTTCTTTGTTTGAATAGAATTTGTTTCTCTTTTTTTCAATATGTTTTTTTCGGCTTCACTGTCTTCCTTTAGTAATCAGGAACTAATTTGTTTTTAAATATATTAGTATTTAATCTTTTAATTTAAAAGTAATTCATGATGCAACAGAGTAAATTACATTGAACTTTATGGCACAAATCGCACATTATTAGGTTTATGTTGCTTAATGTATTTACTTTTTACCATTATTACTCTCAATGGGATATGTTTTATTTGTGTATATTTCCAGGTAGTTTTAATCTATTGTTCATATATATATATATATATATATATATATATATGAACAATAGATTAAAACTACTTGGAAATACACATATATAGAAGTCCGACAATAAGTAATGAGATTGATTTTATTATGACCAAGACAAAAAGACAAATGTGGCATCCTTCATCTATGATCTGGCAACTTTTCATCGCTGCCAGAGAAGCACACGACAAACAAGTCGCCATTTTATTGACCTAGTTAGAGGTGCACTGTCACGTAATCAGCATGGAGCATAAAGCTAACGCTAAATTCTGTTGAAAACTCGGAGAATGTGCCATCGAGACAGTTAAATTGATGCGACATGTTTATATTCAGGTTTTATTTACGATTCATAAGTGGTGTAGAAACGATAACAAATGCGACTAAACATGGACGCCCAATTTCTGTTCGTAATGAGGAACTAATTGCAAAAGTCAGAGAACTGATACATGAAGATCGTTGTATGATTGTGAGGACGATGGTAGATGAATTTGTTGTTAACCGAGAGACCATTCGTAAAATTTTATTGGAAGATTTGGGCAAAACAAAATGTTGCTTGCCGGTTGGTAACACATGCATTGTATTATGACCAAAAACATCAGCTTGTTGAGTACGCAAAAAAACATCATCAAATCTTGTCGCACAAAATAAACATTTCTTAAATGCGAATGTTGCAGAGAATGAAACATAGATTATCCGCTATGATCCCACAACTAAACGCCAAAGTGCTCAGTGGAAGTCACCAAAAAGCAAAACAATTTCGTCTTCAAAAGTCGAAAGTTAAGGCCGAAGAAAAAGGGGCAGACCGCGTGAAACTCTGAAGAGAACATTATTAAGAGAGGCCAAGTTAACAGGCATAAAATCCTTTCATGAGGTTGAAAGACTCGCCGAAGACAGGAAAAATTGGCGAACTACTTTGCGAGCCCTATGTGACGTCTAACGGCACGGGAAGGATATAAGATATAAGATATAAGAATGAAAAGGATTCTCCCAGTCCGACCCAAGTATTCAAAACCCGGCAGTGTTTCCCTTCTTCGTCATAATGCACCGGCTCACTGGGCAGTAGTTGTGCAGACATTTTTCGCCCAAAACAAGTGTTTGTTCTCAACCATCCACCCTATTCCCTAGATTTGCCTCCCTGCGATTATTTTTTATTCCAAAAATTAAAGTTACCATTGAAATGACGCTTCTTTGACTATGCTGATGACATCCAAAGGGCCGTTATATCGAGTTTAAGGGCCATACTAACAGAAGTTGTTACATCGTGCCACTCGCTGTATCAATACACAACGGGCTTACTTTGAGAAAAATACAGGTTATATCTTCAACTGCTGTTTATTTTATTTTTAAAGAATAAATTTCGTTACTTATATTGTCGGATCTTGCATATGTTTTTTTAAAATTTTGAATAAACTCAGATTTTGTTTTCAGTTAGTTTCTTAGCTTTTTCAGTTAGTTTCTTAGCTTAATATTCTAAATCATATTTTACTCCTTTAAAATGAAGAAATGAAGTATTCTTCACTTTCATTCGAAAATTATCCAGCAATTAGAGCACTACTTGACAAACCATTAGGAAAAGAACAGAAAACGAATCTGTTTGCCTACAGTTTTTCCATTTGTTAAATGTATTTTTAAAATATGTTGTGAATAAGTATGTAATAGTTTCATAATTTCAATTGAATTGATTTGATGTCTTCTTAATAGCGCTGCACTTACTTATATAACTTGGCATGTAACTTGACATTTATTACTAGCCTTGCACTTACTTTTTATCGTACCATTCATTAACCATGATATATGATTAATATGGCTACACATACTTATTTCACTTGACATTTATTAATAGGACTACACTTATATATTTATCTTAATATTTATTAATAGGGCTAAGCCTACATATTTATCTTAATATTTATTAATAGGACTACGCTTACATATTTATCTTTATATTTATTAATAGGAGTACGCTTACATATTTATCTTAATAATTATCAATAGAACTACACCTACATATTTATCTTAATATTTATTAATAGGACTACACTTACATATTTATCTTAATATTTATTAATAGGCTAAACTTACATATTATCGTAATATTTATTAATAAGACTACACGTACATATTTATCTTAATATTTATTAATAGGACTACACTTACATGTTTATCTTAACATTTATTAATAGGACTACACTTACATATTATCGTAATATTTATTAATAAGACTACACGTACATATTTATCTTAATATTTATTAATAGGACTACACTTACATATTTATCTTATTATGTATTAATAGGACTACACTTACATATTTATCTTATTATGTATTAATAGGACTACACTTACATATTTATCTTATTATGTATTAATAGGACTACACTTACATGTTTATCTTAACATTTATTAATAGGACTACGCTACATTGTTTTTCTTATTCTCTTCTTCTTCAGCTTTCCGAGCCGTTAAGGCTCATTACTTCAGATACAGTTGGCCTCCATTTCTCTGTCTTCCTAATCCAGTTGGTGACACGAATTTCTTGTATATTTTCTTCTTTGTTGTCTTTCCATCTCTGTCTTGTCTACCCCTTGGTCTTGTTTCCCTCATCTTTTGTGATTACATAATTTTCGTTTGTCTGTTCTCTTTCATTCTTTCTAGATGGTCCAATCATCGTAGTCTGTTTAGTTTCAAGATATTTATTTTTCGTTGGGATTTAAATAAGCTGTTCAGTTCAGTGTTCTGTCTACTTCTCCGTTCTCCACTATTGATATCCTTTATGGGTCCAATGATTCTTCCTAGGATCTTCTTCTCAAAGACCTGCAGTTGCTATTCATCTTTTCTTGGTGTACTCCACGTTTCTGATCCATACGTGGCAGCTTGTCTTATTATAGTTTTGTAGATTGTTATTTTTGTGTTTTGGGACAGGATTTAGGATTTTAACAGGTGTTGTAAGGTGATGTGTATTTTATTCCCTATCTGTACTCTGATTTTAATTTCCTCGCTTACTGTGTTGCTTCTGTTGAAGGTTGTGCCTAGATATTTGTATATTTCTACTTTGCTAATAATCACATCTCCAATATTTATATAATCTGGATTATTCTGCATATGGTCTCTTGATATCTTCATATATTCTGTCTTATCTTGGTTAATGGTCAAGCCCACTTTTAGTGCCACATCTCTCAGGTGTATGGAACTATTGATGACTTCTTGCATAGTTTCGCCCACCAGGTTGATGTCATCAGCGTGTTCTAGTATTTTAGCTTGTAATGGAGAAAATGTATCACTATGTTTTAGACCCATCTTATTTAGAGGGATTCTGACTTTCTTCCTTTATATATTACTATTTTTTGTGTATGCTCCATACATATTCTTGTCAAATTTATTAATTTATTAGATATCTCAAATTCTTCCATAATTTTCCATAAGTTGCTCATATCTATGGTTCATACGCTTTTTTGAAGTCAATGAAGATATTATATACTTCTTTTCCATATTCCCAGTACTTTTCTGCTCTTTGATGTAGATAAAATATTTGGTCTGTGGTTGATCTATTCTTCCTAAAATCTGCTTGATAATCTCCCAGTATGTTCTCGTTGTATGGTTTTAATCTATTTATAAATATTTATTAATAAGTCTACACTTAGTTATTTATCTTAACATTTATTAACAGAACGACATTTACTTATTTCTTTTAATGTTTATTAATAGGTCTGCAGTTAGTTATTTAGCTGGACATTGATTAATAGGACTATACTTAGTTATTTAACTGGACATTTTTAATAGGACTAAACGTACATATTTATCTTAACATTTATAAATCAGAAATTACTTTATTAACTTTGAGCCCCTGAATAACTGAAAATCTTTAAACATTGAATTTTCGTGATGTCATGAAAAAATCGGCAAGCAAAGATATTACTTTATGTTTTTAGCTATATTTTATTTCTTCTTTTAATTTTCTTTTAATAATTCGTGTCTTTATTAGTTAATCACGTATGTATTCTCAACTTTACATTTATTACATTGTTAATTTTCATTAGTTTATTTCTGTTCCCACGTATAATGAAGAATCCTCTCATGACATTACTATTTAATCATTGATAGGAAAAGATAACACCGACGTCGAAAAAGTACTGAGGAAAGAAGGAATTGATACAATAAATCAGAATGGAGAAATATTAATTGAAATATGTCTAACAGACGGCATGGTCACTAGAGGAACAATATTTCCATACACAGAGATACATAAAACAATATTGATATTTCCAGATGATAGAACCAGAAATCAGATATATCATTTTTGTATCTGAAAGCAATTCAGAACATCTCTCATAGATGTAAGAGCATATAGAGTTGCAGATGTTAACTGTGATCACAATCTGTGTATCAGGAAAAAAAAAGATTTCAACTGAAAAGCCAACACAAGAAAGCAATACTCAGAAAGATAAACAGCCACAGCCTACATGAAGAATATACTAACAATAAATTCAATCTGGAACTTGCCAATCATTTCACAACACTCAGTGAGCTAGAGGACATACAAGCAGATATAGATGAATTATAGAATTCTTATAGCACAGCCATAATCACGGCAACAAAAGGAAGCGCTGGACTGCAAAAATCAAGAAGAAAAGCATGGGTATCGGAAAACACATGGAAGTACATACATGAAAGACGAGCAACCAAATTAGCAGTTTTGAATATAAAGACAGATCTTTAAAAAGATTTGGCAAAAGCATCAAACAAAGAGACACTCGAGTAAAAAGTTCAGCTAGAAGGGATAAAAGAGAATACATAGATAATATGGCGAAATAGGCAGAGAATCAACAAAAGCAGGAGACAGCAAAACTTTATATAACATACAAAAGAGTTTAACAGGTACAATTACATCAAAAGGAAACACCAATCTTTAGCAAAACTGGAACCTTATTAACATCAAGTAAAGACCAAAAGGAAAAGATGGGCAGAACACTTCCAAAAGTACTTAATCGGCCACACTCAAAAGAATTGATAAACATTGAAACCGACGTACCATCCTGGGACTAAATGTCACCCTAGATGAAATTACGTTGCATGAAATTGAAACAGCAGTGAATTTAATAGCTAACAACAAAGATGCAGGTGAAGATGAAATAACACCATAAATGATAAAAGCTATCAACAGTGACAACATGAGACAACTACAGAGAATGTTTAATAAAATTGGAAACCAGTAACGGTCCCTTCTGAATGGAAAAAGGAATCATTGTTAAAATACAACAAAAAAAACAAACAAACAAAAGGCAATATATTGAAGAACATGTTGAAAAGCACAAACCATTAATCCTGAGCTTCATAAGCTTTAGAAAGGCATTTAATAGCATCCACAGAGATTTGCTGTGCAGACTTTTAAGACTATATGGAATACCATCTAAAATTCTTACATCTCTACAACTGATATGTTTGTGCAGTCAACACAGAAGTAGGAATGAGCGAATGGTTCCAGACTGAACCAGGCGTAAAACAAGGATGTATACTATATCCTTTGCTTTTTGGAAGTGCAATAGACTTCATAATGAAAACAGTGCAGTACAGGTAGCACAGGTACTAACTGAGTACAAGGGACCAAATAGAAGATCTTGATTTTGCTGATGACATAACTCTTATCAGTGACAATGTGAACTCGATGCAAGAAAGAACACTGTCTGGGAAAATAGGACTTGAGATTAACAAGAAAAAGACAAAAATAGTGAAAATTCCCATTAATCAAAACGGCAAAATATACGTAGTAGTGAAAACTGTTGAAAACGTCAACCAATTTGTATACCTCGGCAGCTACATAGACCAAGATGGTGACACCAGAAAGGAAGTTAGAATTATAATTGCAAAAGCAGTATCGACCTTCAAGTATCTTGAGAACATATGGCACTCTAAAGTTATAAGCACAAAATCAAAGTTAAGACTATTCAATTCAAATGTAATATCCACCCTCATTTACGCATGAGAAAGCTGGAAAACAAGGAATAGACAACAAATTCTGAAAACAGATGCTAAGGAAAATAATCGCCATAAAGTGGAACGAATTCAAGAACAACGCAGAGATAAGGCAAATGAACGAACAACAACCAGTCTCATGGGTGATCAGGAAAAGTAGGTGGAGATATAACGGTCGCGTGATGAGAAGAAACAATCAGAGAATCCCAGAATAAGCTACCTAGTGGAATACAGCAGGTAAAAAAAATAGGTCAATCACATGATACTTTAAAGAGAACACTGTTAAAGAGAAGACACATTATTAGGTATAAAATCCTTTGATGAGGTTGATTAGATCGCCGATGACAGAAAAACTTGGTGAACTGCCATGCGAGGCCTATGTGACGTTTAACGGCACCGGAAGGATTTATTAATTTCCCTTGACTTGGACACCTCAGGGGAAAAGAAAGAAAGGAAGGCCGTTAGGATCGCTGAAACATACAATACAGAAAAAAAAACTAAAGGAAGGGGGAGAGACATGGTTTGAATTATCCCGACCAGCTAGAGAACCTTTGTTGATGCCTTATGCTCTGCTGGGAGTACACAGGAATGAAGATGTTGATGATTTAGTCATTTAAAATTTTTCCTCATAATACTTTGTTGAACAATGTATGCTCACATTTTATATTTCTTACATAGAGCTATGCTACTTCTCATTAAGTGATCACCCGTTCAGAAATCTATATTTAATGGTTATGTTTAAGTTACGAAACAACAAATATGTCAGAGAGAAACTTACGAGCTAACCATGCAGGCGGAGGATTTTACGTGACAAACATTATTCTGTTAATTCTGTCAATCTATCTGTCTATCTGTCTGTCTCTATGTCTATCTATTTACAAATCTGTTAAAACAAAAAAAAAACTGCAACTTCAGAAAGTTCTTCTAATAACACTGATGAATAATATTTAACAACTCATTATCAATTAAAAGAAATGAATTTGCCTGTTTCATTTTCCATTTATATTTCTACACAAAACGTTTGAAATAGTATGTACAGGTCATGGGACCAGCTGAAACAGTGAAGTACAAGCCAGGCACGGTCTTATCTAAATTAGTCTTCGTAGTTAGCCGAGTCTGAACTTCAGCTGAAAGGGTAAATGTTGAAGAAGGGTGCTTATGCTGCTGTTATAATGGGTTTAGTGGAGTAAAATGTATCAATTCTGAATATTATCAGAAAATATAATCAGTTTGTTTCTATGATATTCATAGAGAGACTAACACAACCAAGGCATTCGATTCCACCTAAACAACAGCAACATAACTCTGAAACTCTCTCCACAAAACCAACACATAACTGTACAGAGTAATCTGAAAAGTTGTGGAGAACATAGAACAACCATTTATTAATAACAACTAATGATAGGTGAGTGATGTCGTGAAGTAGGTTGACAAAATAATACACTTAGGCTCCAGTCCAAGTTACAGCTAAGTGCCATATACATTTTATTTTATTTCTTTTTTTTTTCTTTTTTTTTAACTTAGCATTCATTCGAATATATACGTTATCTCCTCTCGCTATTTCTTCGTCCTGTATGTTTTGTATGATTAAGGCTCACGCCGAAACGTCACAACTATGTACTCGTTATGCAATATAGCTGTTCCTACTTTTTTCCTAGTTTATACATTCTCTCTCAGCTCAGTCCACGAGACACAAAAGTCTCGTGAAGAACCTCATGTTTTATACCTTTCTTTGACTTATTAAAACATATCATCCCATTTTAACCCCAAGATGTTTTTATTGCTCTCTTAAGTCAGTAAAGACGGGCTACCTCAAGATTTCTCGTGTTTCTTGACCAAATCTTTCCTTGAGCATTTCACTCTTTCAAAAACCACGTGCGCTGGTGACAATAATCAAGGACATAACTCTCCCTAGTTTAACAATAATAACGATTATATCCCCTTAAATATATAAGCTACAAAAGAAAAACAAAGAAAACCTCCTATACTCTTATACGTTGTCTGCTAAAGATTTATTTTCTCTCTTATTTATTATATGTATGTATTTCATCTGATTTCAAGAAAAATGTGAAATTTCTGTTCCCATGTCATTAAGGCACTGTAGAGATAAGTTGTTAAGCCCGTACTTTCACGACGTTATGCATATGAAACTGTGGTGTGGTCAGTATCACGCCTGGCCGAATTTACCTCCAAAGATTTGTCAGGTACACATTTTTAGAGGCTTGGTGAACCCCGAAGCCTTTACGGTGTGTACCAGATAAAATTCCCATTTGGGCCTTGAACGTGATACCACTAGATTAGTATACCAAGTACTTACCCACTCATCTCACCAAGCCACCATTTCATCTGATTTCCTTATTTTTATATATTAAATGGTCAGTATTTACATGTAATTTATTAATTAATTTATCATTCCAAATCAAAGAAAAGACAACTTTTGGTCGCATCGTTCAATCATGTGCCGTGCCACGTGGCGTAGGCGATTATTTCTCTCCACAATTCCCTGTTTTTAGACTTGATTATGAGATCCGCCGGTGACTTTCTTCCTAGCCACACTGACAGCCATCCAGTAACCTCTCTCTGTGTCTTCCTCTGTCTCTTGTTCCCTCAATTTTTCCAGTTGCCACAACTTGTTCCAGTTTTCATCTTCTCAGAAAATGTCCTATAAATCTCGCTTGTCTGAATCTGATCTTTGCTATAATTTGCCTTTTAACTCAAGCCTCTTGTAAACTTCTTCATTGGTTTTCTTAGCTGTCCATGGTATCTTCAACATCCTTCTTATAAACCACATTTCCATGGGCTCCATTTCTCGCTCTACTCTCCTATTCAAGGACCACACTTCACACACATAAAACAAACTTGGCTCGATGTAACATTTAAGTACTCGGAATTTTGTTTCCATTGACATGGATCTGTTGCACAAGATGTTTCTCATTTTCTAGAATCAATCAGGCATTCTACACTCCAAGTTTCTTCTTCTTTTAATGAAGATCTGGTACGTCTTCGTTATATTTAATATGTCTGCTTGTATAACGAAATGATTTTCAACATTTATTCTGTGGTATTTAATACTAGGCATTTTCTTGTTTTACTTTCTTTTTTCCTGTTATATGAGGCACGTAAGAACTTTTTAAACTTACGGTTGTTTTCACACAATTCTCTTTTTATGCTGTGCTTCAATGAGCAATGTTGGGTGCTCATTCTAGTTTACGACTTTCTCTCCATCACTGACACAAGGACACACAGATCAAAAGAAACTTACTGCCTAATGACAGAGGCAGAGATCAATATATGAAAATCATGTCATCTGTCTATCTATCTATCTATCTATCTATCTATCTATCTATCTATCTATCTATCTATCTATCTATCTATCTATCTATCTATCTATCTATCTATCTATCTATCTATCTATCTATCTATCTATCTATCTGCTCTGTGGCATCATGACACAGCATAAACAATTTAAGCAGACATTTATATTCGGCTCAGGGAGATTGGCTCCCCTGGGTTAAATTCTGCCCTCCAACCGCGACTTGCCCAGCAAGCCGGTGGTGGATCTCTTTACCGTTCACAGAAAACACAGGAGGAATAGGCAGATTGATATAAACAGAAAATGACTCGGAAACGTTAAACGTCAAAGAGATAGAAAAATGATTCATAAAGTGTGTACTATCAACATATGTAACATAAAGGATAAAAAGGTGGAATTACAGGATGAATTGGAAAGGAGAAAAATAAAGATAAAGGGAGTTGCACACACCAAACTCAGAAGTAAAAGCTGTAAAACAAACACATCAGAATTATGTGTTCCTATACTCAGGAGTGAGTAAGTAAGAAAGAACACTCTGAACCATTCATCATAAAACCTGGAGTGAGGCAAGGCTGTGTACTATCTCTCTTAATATCCATAACATACATTGACATCATCTACATAGAAGCTAATATATACATAGTAAAAACTCCACCACAAAGCTGCCCAAACACAGAAACAATGCCGATAAACCCTCATCACCTCTAAGAAGACATACATAATAGGAGGACCATAAACGAACTCCTTTTTACTGACGATCAAGCGTTTATAACGACATCAGAAAAAAGACCTACAGCAAAACATGGATAATTTAGGAAGGACACGTAAAAGCCACAACATGGAGATGAGTGCTGAAATAATAAAAAAACAGAAGTCATGACCGTAGCAAGAGAAGAAGTCCACACAAAGATCTTCCTAGGACAGCCAGGCCTTGAAACAAGTGAAACATTTCAAATACTCAAGTAGCATAATATCAACCTCGGGGACGAGTGACACTGAGCTGAGAACATATGCAAAACATCGAATCAGGTCATTGGACAAATGATTCCTTTACTGAAAAAACAAATACCTCACAAATAAAAGAAAAATGGCACTGTACAACAGATTCCCTCCCAACTCTACGCTATCAATGTCAAACATGGACACCAACAGCCAAGAATATAACTACAGAAATGAGATGTTTAAGAAGAATACTAAATGTGACTAGAAGAGATCAAATAAGAAATGACATCATCAAGGCAAAAGTTGGAGTAACACCAGTATTACAATATACCCAGAAACAGCAAGTCAAATGTTTTGCCCATGTTACACTGTTACTACCAGAGAAGTGTAGGTCAGGAGATGAAGAAAGGAAATTAAGCAGCACTGGGTATCCCATTTTATGAAGCACATCGTCGAGCAGTATCTAGACATCTATTTGTCCCCTCAACACCAAAAGGTATATGAGGAAGAAGAAAAGACAAAGAAGACGAAGAAAAGAATATAATCTATATATCTATTTATTTGTCTGTACGTTTGTCTGTCTGTCTTGCGTGTTGTCTGTTTTTTGTTTCCTTTATATTAGACAAGTTTGTAACATATTATTATGAATGAAACCATAAACGTACAAGCTATACAAACAGAAAATAAAGATCCATCTAATACAATTGTCTCCTAAAAAAGAAAATCTATCTATCTATCTATCTATCTATCTATCTATCTATCTATCTATCTATCTATCTATCTATCTATCTATCTATCTATCTATCTATCTATCTATCTATCTATCTATCTATCTATCTATCTATCTGTCTGTCTGTCTGTCTGTCTATCTATCTATCTATCTGCCTGTCTGTCTGTCTATCTATCTATCTATCTATCTATCTATCTATCTATCTATAACAATGTTAGTTTTGATTTATATTTTTAATGACTGGTAGTAGAAGTGTTCTTTGATCAAAGCATCACGAATAGATACTATGAGTTTCAACAAATCAAGTCTCTGCACGAGTTACAGATTCCATTTAATTCAGTCCAATAATGGTTCAGGCAGAACAGTTGGTAACATCACTTGGACTAGAAAATGCTTCTCCTTGTTCATCATAGAATCACCTAAACAATGTTTCAGAAAAATTAAACTGTAGCATATTCTACATGCAGCATTTCCGCAATGTTCTCAACTTCAAACTACTCCACACGTGATACGAGAACAATTCCAAACTCTGTACTATAATAGATCTGCAACACTTGGTGAACTCCTCGCCTGAATCACTTTAGACAAAATTTCAAAAGTATCAAATCTTCATAATCACTTAGAACACATCTTCAGTCTGTCCGAAAATTACTTCTGGTTCTAAACTGCTTTTCTTCAGTGTCTATGTTGTCCTCCGTGTACTTTTCTTGTTCTCCTACATGTCTTTTTCTTTGTGCCCTCCTGTTCTGGTCTTCTACTTCTCCTAGTGTGTCCTCTGTGTGTCTCCTTGTGTGTCCGTGTGTCTCTTTGTCTTCTGTTTCCGCCTGACTTACAAGTCTTAGGTCAATTGTCCATAAGGACAACCGCTATTCCTTGTCACTGGTCAGACGGCCAAGTCGGTCCACTCCCTTTTTTTCAGAATTATGAACAAAAAGCGTCCTAAGATTAGCAAATATGGCTCACGTGACAGTCTGTTGTGTCAAATCCGTCTATACAATTGTCCAGTCCACCATCTCTTTCATGTCGTTCTCTATTTTTATTGTGTCCTCGCTTTTAATTACCATACCACCATATACCTCTATCTACCTTTATTATTTAAAGCAGTTTTACTGCAGTCTCCATCCCTTTTATCTCTCGCTTTTAATTATGTCGGTCTCCTCTGTACTTTTATTATCTGAGTAAATCCTCTTTGTCCTTATTTATTGTCAGCGTGTAATATTTCTAAGTATCTACTTAATTCTGTCGTAACAATATAAATAAGGTGAGAGTGTTTTTTTTTTAATTTTCGATCATTTCTGGCCGAAATATTACTACATATTTTTAGTAATAGTAAATATAATAAAACTGATAGTAATAATAACCATAGCATTAATAATAATAACAATACCATAATCATTACTTACAAGGTCATGCTACATATCTATCTGTGTAAAAAGTGACTACTCTAAAATGTCTTTACATGTACGTGAATTAAATTAAAAGCACCTCTGTACACTATTACTCAGTTCTTAGCATTTCGTTGCTTTCTAGTTGTTATTTGAATTTTACTTTATTCAGTATCTTTGTATTGCTTCATGTTAAATGTATGTGTTCTCATATAATTTGCTTTTGTTTTAAATTAGATGTTCTTGGTTTTGCATTTTTTTTTGCTTTTAGAAGTATCTTCGAGTGAAGAACTACATTGTCCTTCTATTCTTTCATTTTCCTGCAGTCTGTTCAATACAGGTTTAACAATGTCTCTCTCTCGTCCATTCTCAGCCTGCCTTTTATTTTAGTCTGTCCAGCAAGACTATCCACCATGTCATTTATATGTATACCTACATTACCTGGACAGTAAGTCCTCGTTAGACTCATCATATCTGAATGGCGTATCAGATGAACCCATTATTTTCGAAGCAATTTCTTCTCAGTTTTACGAAGCATACAATGTGAATCCGTCAAAATGCAACAAAATAATAAGTGTATATAGACAAAGTATCTGAAACATATTATTAGGTAATTTCATGTTCTTTGATCTTTGGATGTGCTTTATTTGAATTTATTTTTCTTATAATGTTAATCTTATTTTTTACCAATCAATATGTTTATTATTGTGAATTAATCGAATTTTCTATCCATCCATATCTTGGTCGGGGATCGGTTGAGCAATCATCGCCAGGTACGTTCTGTGGCGTCTTTCAAGGCAGCAACAAACTCTCTCCATTTCTCATGGTACGAGGCCAGCCTTTGTATTGTGCCCCAACTGTGCTACATAATACTCATTTCTGCTTCTACAGTTCTCATCCAGGTAGCCCTGTGTCATCCTCTCTTTTGTTTTTCCTCGGGTGTCCACGGCATGGGTGTTTTAGATATGTTGCTTGGGCCTCTTCAGAGCACGTGACCAATCCATTTATATAGTTTTTTTTCTTTCTGTGGGGGGTGGGGTGGGGGTATTATGACCTGCATATCTTCTAGTTCACATTGGGCAAGTAGGTCTCTATTATTTGTTCTTTGTAACTAGTAAATATTTAAAATCTTTCTGAGGCAGGTTGTGTGGAATGAGGATAATCTACCCATTTCCTTGTCAGTTGTTTCACAGATAGAGAAGTATGAACAAAACACAGCTTCGGTACACTTTTATTTTGGTTCTAGTACTGTACATGGAGGATGTCCAGATGTTTCTAAGATTAAAGAAAGCTGTTCTCGCTTTATTTATTCTGCTCTTTATGTCCTTACTTGTTCCTTTATCCGGGGTTAGTCTGCTGCCAAGGTATGTGAAGGTGTCCGCTTCTGTTAGGTTTTGGTCATTAATTTCAGTTGCTGCTTCGCTTTCTGTATTGAGTTTCATTATTTCTGAGTTTTTTATATTGATGTTCAGTCCCGCTTGTCTGCTGATTGTATCTAGAGTACTCTTTTTCTCCTGTATGTGGTGGTGAGTATTCTACATAATTCAGATATTCAAATATGTAAAATATTGTCCTTATAAAACCTCTCTGGGCGAATTCTGTTATTTTATTCATCACCCAGTCTATGACAATGATGAAAAGAGTAGCTGATAGGGTACATCCTTGTGTAACCCCTGTTTGTTTTCACCCCAAGAATGTGATTCTTCACCAGTTGTTACAGTCAGTAAGTAAAGCATAGTCCCTTGTAATCGACAATTATGAATATAATTATGAATATATTTTAGTTATAATAGTTACCATTAAATAAGATCGGAACATTTAGGTAGGAAACTTACAAGAACAAGGTAGAAAACCAGTTTCCACGACACTAGTAAAAGACCATTACGAATGGACGCTGACAAGGTTAAACAGAAGAAACAGACGAATAGAATGGGCAGACACAATGGCACTGAGATGCAGACATGCTAAAGAAAGACGCTCATCAGTAAAATAGGGCTACATGACCATCCGGCAAGTGAAATAACAGGTGATGATATACTATCGCGCGCACGAATATCTAAGAATAGGATGACAGACAGTTAACTGGCGGCAGACCCCAAACGCTCCAGAACAACTTGCCGAAGATCAACTGGACAGTGACGCTACACAGATTTGAGAAAAGCCAAAAGTCTTGTTGGCGACGGATAGTCTGCGAACTGGACACGATGAATAAAGAAACGGACTAGCAATCAGACAAGTACAGGTAGAAAGTGTCACGCGCAAAGGGCTGAACATTCGACAACACTAACCTGACAGGTTATGACTCAAGAACCAATAGGGACACATTTAGAAATCAGTGGACATTTAGGGGCAGAGCAGAAATAGGGACTAGTCAGTCCATCAAACTGAGCTTCAAGATAAAAGAGGGGCAGAGGAAGCCAGGTGAGAGGCACATGCAGAGACAGATGAGGCAGAGAATGCAAAGGTGCAGAAGAGGTGCAGGAGAGAAAAGATGAGCAGAGAGGTACGCATCATGACTCTGGGCCAGAACTAAAACTCCGACATCAATGTACTCAGTGACGAAGATAACCAGATACTCGATGACGAAGATACTCCGACACTAAATACTCGGACAGTCAGACAGAGATTCGAATAATTAGATCGAGACCAAGAGAGATGTGCAGATAGAAACAAACAACTACAGACAGATATTGTAGGAGAAATAGTAGAAGTGCACTTTGCGAAATAGAATTGGACAGTCATGCTAGTGTGATGTAACTAAGGGCTAGTTTGATATGCAGGTTCGTAGGAGAGCTAGTGAATAGATATCGATACTGTGAGTAGGAAACTGAAAGATTTGGAAATATTCCGTTGATAGTTCATGAAAGAGAAAGAGATCAAGTTTTTAACAAGTTCCAGGTAAACCAAACTAATCTGCCTAGCAAGACTGAGTTTCTTGATGGTTCATGAGAGAGACTTACTTACTTATGATCGTGTAACCCAGGTGTATATACCTGTTAAGATTAAGTAACTCGTGGTTTATGATTTTTCGTATGAACCGTTGGAAATTTGACGTCCATGTTTACAAGAGTCATCTGTATAAATAAACTTATATTTTCGTACCGACTAAATGGACTTCACGAACTTGTATAATACGATATCTGTATGTGCGACGATCAGTCAATCAGTCATTTGCATGTCCATTGCGGAACTGGAACTGTGCCTTCCTAACAGCACTTATGTAGGCCTCTCGGTTGAAGCAAGACGCCCTGCTGCTAATGCGTCCATTAGCAGAACATCAACGATGTCTGGTAGCCATCTCAGCCTTGGTCTTTCTCTCTTTCTTTTTCCCACTATGTACCCTTCCAAGACTGTCTTCTCTAAATTATAATGACGTGTAATATGGCAAGTATATGTTTGTTTTCTCTTTTAATCTTCCTTACTGGCCAACCTTCTTCAGTGTTAAGTTCTTGTAGTACAGATATATTTATTATTTTTGTGTCCATGATATTTGAAGGACTCTTCTGCAATATTTACATTTAAATGCATTTATTTGTTTCTCAGTTGTTGTGTTAAGGATGCAGATCGCACAGGCATATGTTTCGATTGGAAAGATACATGCCCTTAAAAATATTTTTAAATCTGATATTTATGTATAAATAAACAACCAAACAACGGAAATATTTTATAACATTATTATATAAGGTTTATTTTGTTAGATATCTTAATTATACTTCCATTGTTTCTTTCTGTGGGAATTGTTATAGCTTCCTATATTTTTCAAACAATGGCAGCAGCGGTTCTGCTGCTAGTTCTGTATCTAATTTTAAAACATTCTGCACTCAAGTTGTCCTGCCCAGGAGCTTTCCCGTTTTTAGTCACGTAATTGCTGTAATAATTTCTTCTTTACTAGACTTGTCTGTGTTTATATCATGTTCATCTTCAAGGAGGTCTGTTGTGTTACTGGTAAGTTTCTAACTGAGTAGCTGTGTAAAGTTCTTTCTTCATGTCTCTTTTCTGATGTGATGAGTATTCCATAGTTTTCTCTTTGACAGAAACAGTGTTGGTTGTACTATGCTTTCCACTGATAGTGTTGGTTATAGTGTATAATGCACCATGTTCACCTTTCAATGCTGCATCCTCATTTTACTCTTCTAGTTCTTTTATGTTTTTAACTGACTATACTGTTAATTATATCTTTCTTGTACTTTTTCTGACTTGACTTCTATTTTCTTACCTTTTAATCTGCTTGCTCAGTTACGTAGTTTTATGAGTTTCTGATATCTTACAGTCTTGTATCTTCTTGCTTCTCAAATTTAGGAAGTTTTACAGCTTATATTGTACACTTTTGCTGTCTTGTTGCATTTCTGATCGACATTTGTTTGCTGTATTTTCTTTCTCGTTGATTGCACTTGAAAGTTTGTTTAACTTTCTTTATGAAGGCCTTTTTTATAAGTGGGTCTTTCCAAATGTCATACAGTATTTCTGTTGTTGTTTTACGCCTTGTGCTTTATTCTTCACTTTTATTCTAGCTTCTACAGTGTGATAGTCGCTACCCAAATCAGTTGCTCTTCTCACGTTCACATCTTGTATGGAATGTCTCCACTTACCATTAATTAAAATATCTATCTGATTTCCATTACGACCATTTGGTGAATACCACGTTAAGTTATGCATATCCTTGTGTGGGAAAAGTGTCCTTCCAACCACAAAGTCATTTAGGCCACATAAATTTATTAATCTTCATCCATATTGCTCCACTTCAGTGATTCCAAATGATTCTTTCATTCCATAAATTGTCTGTTCCATCCTTGGCATTAAGATCTCCTATTAATATTACGAAGTACTGTCTGGGTGTTTTCTCTACTTGTTTTTTTTAGTTGGAGATAAAAGTCTTTTTTGCCTTCATTGCTATCATTTGTTGGCGCATTCATTCATCCATTCATTTGCGTGTCCCTTGCAGAACTTTGCCTCCCTAACAGGACACCTGTAGGCCTCTCGATTGTGAGCAAGATGGCCTGCTGCTGATGCATCCATTTGCAGATCATCAACGACGTCTTGCAGCCATCTTCGCCTTGGTCTTCCTCTCTTTCTGTTTCTCATTATGTACCCTTCCAAGACGGTCTTCTCTAGATTATCATGACGTTTAATGTGTCCAAAATATTTAAGTTCCCCCTCTTTAATCCTCTTTACTAACCAGCTTTATTCAATATTAAGCTCTTGTAATATGGATATATTTGTTCTTTTTTGTGTCCATGGTATTTGAAGAACTCATCTGTAGCATTTACATCCAAAGGCATTTATGTGTTTCTCAACTGTCTTGTTAAGTGTCCAGGTCTCACAGGCATATGTTGCGATGGGAAAGATGCATGCCTTTTAAAATCTTATTTTTGTGGCTCTTATTTATGTTGGTGCATAGCATTGTATTATAGTAATGTTAGTGAATCTCCATCTCAGACTTATTTTAATCAGTCTGTTATTTATACAAGCTAGGTGTCCACTCCAATAATGCTCTTTCTATAACTTTCTTCATTATAATGGCTACAATTTTATGATATTAATAGTCTTTCTTTCCTGAAAAGTAACACTGTTTCTCCTGTCGCTGTTTTTATCCTCACTGTAACTGGCCATCTATTCTCACTTGTTCCCAGGATGTGTAGTTTGTAGTTCTTCATTTCTGTTGTTATATGTGTAAACCTTCCGGCTTCAAATATTGTTCCAACGTTCCAAGAACTGGTTTTAGTTCCAGATTTTAAGGTCAGATCATCCACTGTTATGCTATTGGCTTTCTTCGGCTTTCACCACTAGCAGTCATACGAGCTTCACACGCTGGAGGTCCATTCCGGTGTGGACGAGACACACTTAGATCGAGGGGTGTACGACCTTGACTGAAGCGTCATCGTCTGAGTGATTGGTAGTGTTTTCGGAAGGATATATATATATATATATGTTTAAACATTGGCGGGCAGTTCAGTTACATAAAGGCAATGGCCGGGCGATGTCATTTTTAGTCGTTCTTTAGATATTTAGTAAATTCCTGATATTATGGTGATTGTTGGGCATATTCTTGCTGTGACTACCTCATATGGTGTAGATTATGTACTTGTGCAGTAAGCTATGATGTAGATTTCTGTATTTACGTATGGATATGGAAATTCTCTGTGTGACTTATCAGTATATTGGATGGGCAACATGTTTGATTCGTTATTATGCGTTCATGTAGATTGATCTTGTGCTGCGCAACGCGGTTATATAGAGGTGTGTTATGGCAGTGATAGCTGCGTGGAATAAATGCCATTGCACATTAGATTCTTAGTGTAGGCTACGTGTAGGGCCAAGAGAGCCCGGACCACAAGTCTATAAGGTTTTCATTAATGCAACATGAGAAATCATTATCATATGATACCATGCTTAATTACCATTATAATGGCATCTGTCTTGATGTCATGTTGATATTAATGTCAGTTGTATGTCTTGTTGTGACATATAGTGAGATTAAAAATGATGTGTCCTTAATTTCAGACTTGATGATTTGTACTGCATGTCAATGTATTGTATATTGATTAAAGGCTCAGCATTTATGCATAATTAGCATACAACATTAACAAGGAGGGGATAACCTGGGTTGTCGGTCATGATAGGTGAGCTAGATTGGCCTCTAGTATAATAGTACATTGATCAAGGTATGTTGATTTGTAAAATATGGATAAAATATTTCTCCCATTAGTTATAAAAATGTAAACTTGCGCCAATAAGTTTTACGCAGCACTGAGACTTGATTCAAGCAGCTATATATAATGCTTTAAAAAAAAGAATTTTCGTTAATAACTCAGCAAAAGATAATATAATTTGTTTTCGATGAGATTTCAAGTTGATATTATTTTTAAATAATAATTTACTTTTTTATTTGTTAATCGTTAATGCTTTTCCCTATTTATATTTATTACTTCTAATGTGAATTTATTACTTCTAATGTGAATTAATGTGAATCTGATAAGTGTTCACTAAATTTAATCTGCCATCACCTATGCATTTTCACTGGTATTTATTCATTTCAAATTTTTTTTCTATAACAGTATTGTTGAAAATTAATGAACATATTTATACATATGAAACAGTACATTTAAGACAGAAAGGAACTTACTAACTAACGAAGCACACAGATAACAATTCGTATCAAATATTACTTTGTTCATCTATCTATCTATCTATCTATCTATCTATCTATCTATCTATCTATCTATCTATCTATCTATCTATCTATCTATCTATATCTATCTATCTATCTGTCTGTCTGTCTATCTAAATCTATCTATCTATCTATCTATCTATCTGTCTGTCTGTCTTTCTGCCTGTCTGTCTGTCTATCTATCTATCCATCTGTCTATCTCTCCGTCAATCCCTCTGTCCGTCCGTCCGTCCGTCCGTCTGTCTGTCTGTCTGTCTGTCTTGTTTTGTCTGTCTGTCTGACTAGCTATTTACCCGGATGGAAAAACATTTCTACTTTATAATTGTTTTATTGAACTGCGGCAATTTGGTATCAGGTAAAAGTAAGTTATTTTTCTGTATCATTTTTTTCATTCCTTATTGCTGTATGTTATTTTATCGTTATTTGCTTGAAGATTACTTAATGTTATATATTAAGTTTGTTTTATTTATTTACATTTAGTCAAAGTCGTTATCATTTATAGTGAAGGAAGAGACGTTTTTTTCAGATATCTTCTCCAATGCAAAGAAGTTTTTTTTTCAATACCACAAATTTAACATTTATACCTGTTGACATATGTCAGGGGTGCATATTGTCGCCTTACTTATTTAACTTGAATACGAAAATATAATGAGGAATGTTAGAGAAGATGTAGACACAGAATATTACAATGCATAACAATTGGAGTGCTGTTTGGGAGGCAAAGTTCCGCAAGGGTCATGGAAATGAATGAATGAATGAATAACTGGAGGTTATGAAATACCAGAGATTAGATATGCTGATGACACAGTATTACTGTCCACAACAAAAAAAAGGAATGGAAAAAACTAATTATGCCAGACCGTAAGAACAGTGAAGAGCAAAACTTCTGCCATAAAGCGAAGAACACTAAACTGATGACAACTGACAAAATAGTACGGCAGCAGAAACATGTATCATTGAGGAAGAAGTGGAGAGTTTTGATTATATTGGATCATTCATTCATTTTTCACGACCCTTGCCTCCCTAACATCTCTCTTGTAGGCCTATAGGTTGTGAGCAAGATGCCCTGCTGCTGATGCATCCATTTGCAGATTTTCAACGATGTCTTGCAGCCATCTTCGCCTTGGTCTTCCTATCTTTCTTTTTCCCATTATGTACCCTTCCAAGACGGTCTTATCTAGATTATCATATGTCCAAAATATTTAATTTTTTTTTGTTTAATCCTCTTTACTGACCAGCCTTCTTCAATATTAAGTTCTTGCAGTATGGATATATGTGTTATTTTTTGTGTCCATGATATTTGAAGAACTCTTCTGTAGCATTTACATTCAAATACATGTGTGTGTTTTTCAGCTATTTTGTTAAGTGTCCAGATCACAGGCATATGTTGCAATGTGAAAGATACATGCCCTTAAAAATCTTTTTCTTGTAGTTCTGTCTGTTCCTCTCCACAGATTCTTTAGTTGTTGTTTTACTTTCTGAAAAGCGATATATGTCCTCTTTTTAATTTCCCTCATTGTATCTCCATTATTAGTTAGCAGTGATCCAATATATTCAAAACCCTCCACTTTTTCAAATTTTTCCTCATTGATATATATTTCAGCTGCCTTGTTTGTTTTGTCAGTTGTCAACAGATTACGTTTCTTCCCGTTAAGATAGAGATTTTGTTCTTCACTGTTCTTATTGACTGACATAATTAGTTTTTAAATTCTTTTTTGTGCATAATTTCAAGTTACCTATTTTTTGGCAGTTGTATAAATATAGTTCTTTCCCATTCGTTTGGCCAAATACCTGAATGCTACATCTTTTTACATAGTGCATGATAGATTGTTACACATTAATTTCCTTCTGCTTTAATAAGTTCAGCTGGTATCTCATCACATCCTGGTGATTTCCCGTTTTTCAGATTCTTTATTGTTGGTACAGAAAGATCAGAAGACGAATGATATGTTGTAAGGAAATTTAGCATATGCCGTAGAAATGAGGCAGGTGACAATCTAATGACGTTTTGCTTAGAAAATGGGCTAACGATCGCTCATCCACTTTTTAAATAACATCCAAGAAGACTTTACACATGGACATCACCTGATGGGAAAACCAGGAATCAAATTGATTACATTTTAGTGCAAAGAAGATGGAGATCATGTATAACATCAGCAAAAACTTTACCAGGTGCTGATTGTGACACGGACCGTGAGTTATTAATAGCAGGCAGACATGAAAATAAAGATAAAAAAGTCAGTTACGAGATCAAGATCACTCCGCTGTGATCTTACCAAAATACCAGAACAATACAGTATAGAAGTGAAGAACTGTTACGAAATCCTGATGACTCTACAGGAGGACATGACACCAGATGAACTGGCGACGCAGGCCGGAGATATCTTAATAACAACAGCTAAATACTTGGTTCCAGTAGAAAAAAACACGAAAGAATGGATGGATTACAGCAGTCACACTAGAACTGATAAAACAACATAGAGAAATGAAGGCGCAGTGAAATGTGACAAACAACAACAAAGAGGAATATAAATCTTTAAAAAAATAAGTACGATGAAACATAAGAAAAAAATATACATATAAGATTGTTGTGAAAAAATAGAAAGACATCAGACGTGTAGAAGAGATAGTGAAATGCTTAAAGAAATGAAAACATTGACGAGAAATATAACATCTTACCTAAATGTAATTTGCGACGAGATAGGGAATACCTTGACAGAGACGGAGGAAATTCTAGAAAGTTGGAAGAAATGTTGCAGAGGAATGTATGAAACAACCGACTGTAGAAGCAGAAATCAACAGTGTGAATTATTATTGGAGGAGAAAGAACCCAAACCGACAATAGAAGAAGTTTTATGGGCAATAAAGAATCTTGAATCATTACTAATTAATAATGGAGATACAATGAGGGAAATTAAAAGAAGGACGTCTATCGCTCTTCAGAATGTAAAACAACTAAAGAGGCTGTGGAGAGGAACAGACAGAACTACAAAAATAATGTTTTTAAGACTATTCATCTTTCCTATCGCAACATATGCCTGTGAGACCTGGACACTTAACAAAACAGCTGAGAAACACATAAATGCATTTGAATGTAAATGCTATAGAAGAGTTATTCAAATATCATGGACAGAAAAACGAACAAATATATCCATACTTCAAGAACTTAATATTGAAGAAGGCTGGCTAGTGAAGAGAATTAAAGAGAAAACATAAATATTTTGAACACATTAAACGTCATGATAATGTAGAGAAGACCGTCTTGGAAGGGTACAAAATGGGAAAAGAATGAGAGGAATACCAAGGCGAAGATGGCTACAAGACATCGTTGATGATATGCAAATTTATGCATCAGCAGTAGGACGTCATGCTTACAACCGGGAGGCCTACACGAGAGGTGTTATGGAGGCAAAGTACCGCAGGGGACACACAAATGACTGACTGACTTATCTGATGCCACATAGAAACAGTGGAGAATCTGTTATTATTTCTGTTGAAGGATGCACATGAAATTACTTCATTAACCTCTTTTCATGAGAGAAATAAACTGCTACGTCTGAGGTGTAATAATGATCACCCCGACCATAAACCATAAACAATAAACTGCACCACAGAGATACCAACTTCTGATATCACAAAACAAAGCCTTTCAAAGTTCAAAGTGTCTGAGACACATTATTAATTTAATGTAATATTACACACATTTATTGGTTTTTACTATTGTTGTTAATTAGATGTGCTTTATGTCGACTCACCCATACAATATATATAATAATGTTTTAAAAAAACTGCACAAAAGTTGACGTAATGTCCTTCCAGTTACTTTTTATACTTAACTTGTCAGTCGCTTTTGTTTGTTTCAATATAATTTGATTCTCGTTTTGAAAATAGTTCATTCTCCCCATTTTCAATATGCCCCTCTATTAATGATGAATTTCTGCATTTTCATTATATTTAAGCTGTTCGCGCAATTAATGAACTGATTTGATTATTACTTCACGGCTATTTAATCACAATCATCTCTTTATCTAAACTTTGTCACAATATTATGGCGAATAAGTTATGATTTTAGCTTCCGAATTTCTTTTATATGTTTCTTTGTTTCATCCTATACTGTGCTAGTCTGAGGAGTGCCAGTTATTTCTGCAAGTTTGTAAATGTTTGAAACACTGAAGCAATGCATATATGTCAGAGACACTTACGATCTATAAATGTAAGCAGAGAACAATATGTGGAAAACATTAAACTTCACAATATTTTTCTCACTATCAGTTGTCTTTCTATTTGTCTCCATGTCTTTAGGCCTATCTATCTACCTATCTATCTATCTATCTATCTATCTATCTATCTATCTATCTATCTATCTATCTATCTATCTATCTATCTATCTATCTATCTATCTATCTATCTATCTATCTATCTATCTGTCTGTCTGTCTGTCTCTGTCTGTCTGTCTGTCTGTCTGTCTGCTATCATCTCTCTATCTATATGTCTGTCTGTCTGTCTCTAACTATATGTGATCGAAAAAATGTGTATTTTAAAAATTTCTTCAAAAGAACACTAATTAAAATATATCGTTAGTAGTTTTACTAGTTTAAAGTAATTTATGTGAAGTTTTTCATTTTTAATATATTTCTACATTTGGTACTCTTGTTACTTCAACGCTGTTTTCTTAAAATTCATTTTCTTTTCTTGTTTTTAATGAAACTATTTTCTACGATGATTTCTTTATTTTTCTGAAACAGTTATTGGTTATTTACATTTTTTTTTTATTTTACTCATATCCCATGTCACGGAAAAGACTTGCTTTCAGGCATGTCTTCCAATACAAAATTACAAAGAAAATTACGTCCAGAACTGATGCTATATACGAATGAGAAGTAACAGAAAATTATTCTGCTAAAAGTACACCTGAACTTATAGAACTGAACTTCATTTCACGGCGGAAATAAACTGGTCTTGAAAATTAATAATTTTCATGCAACAAAATAAAACACTTAAAATATAAATTATCTGGGACATTTTAATTAAACATCATATATTTAATATAATTTTATATTAATTACTTAAGCATTTTTCACCTTAAATTTAATTTACTATTAATACCGACCTGATATATTCTTATTATACTTAATTTATTTGCAAGTTTAATGAAGTCAACAGAAAACTGCGTCACGGGAATTTACCCGCGGATAGTTCTTCATATAAAATATTTTCCAGTATTCTGATCTGTAATTACGTTTCAGCTTATGATTTTTTACAAGAATCTGGGTTTTTTTTTTCTACTATCCTTTCCTGAGTAGTGTCGATAAGACCTGTTAATTTATGGCAATATTTAAAATATCAAACAGTAATGATGTGACTGAAACTTACAACCTTAAGATGTAGGAATAAATAATAAATAAAACTATGTTCATCTTCACAGTAATTCCACCCATACTCTATCTATCTATCTATCTATCTATCTATCTATCTATCTATCTATCTATCTATCTATCTGTGAATTTTCCATTGTAAAGATTTATAAAATGTATGAAGTAAAAAACAAGAAAACTTACAATCTATGTAAAACAGAAATCAATTAATTGGTTACTGAAATCTATCTATCTATCTATCTATCTATCTATCTATCTATCTATCTATCTATCTATCTATCTATCTATCTATCTATCTATCTGTCTGTCTGTTTGTCTATCTATCTATCTATATGTCTGTCTGTATTCCTATCTATCTATCTATCTATCTATCTATCTATCTATCTATCTATCTATCTATCTATCTATCTCTATCTATCTATCTATCTATCTATCTATCTATCTATCTATCTATCTATCTATCCATCTATCCATCCATCCATCCATCTATCTATCTATCTATCTATCTATCTATCTATCTATCTATCTATCTATCTATCTATCTATTCTATCTATCTATCTATCTATCTATCTATCTATCTATCTATCTATCTATCTATCTATCTATCTATCTATCTATCTATCTGTCTGTCTGTCTGTCTGTCTGTTTGTCTGTCTGTCTGTCTGTCTATCTATCTACTTATCTATATGTCTGTCTGTATTCCTGTCTATCTATCTATCTATCTATCTATCTATCTATCCATCCATCCATCCATTTATCTATCTATCTATCTATCTATCTATCTATCTATCTATCTGTCTGTCTGTCTGTCTATCTATCTATTTATCTATATGTCTGTCTGTATTCTTGTATCTCTATCTATCTATCTATCTATCTATCTATCTATCCATCCATCCATCCAACTATCTATCTATCTATCTATCTATCTATCTATCTATCTATCTGTCTATCTGTCTGACTATCTATTTATCTATATGTCTGTCTGTATTCCTGTCTATCTATCTATCTATCTATCTATCTATCTATCTATCTATTTATTTATCTAGCTGTCTGCCTGGCTGCCTGTCTGTCTGTCTGTGTGTCTGTCTGTCTGTCAGTATGGATCTGTGTCCGGCTCTCTGTCTTTCTGTCTGTCTGTGTACATAATTTACTATTTAGAAAGTATTATCATGCATGCTGATTAAAATAAATGTGTCAGTACGTTCTAGAATATAAAAATCTTATATAAATATAAAGTGACGTATTGTCACAAATCAAACAAAAACATTCATTGAAAGGTGTCTTATAAAGTATAAAAAGAATTGAAAAAAATCATGATTAATATATAAAACAATCATTTCTTGAACCTACATAAAGATTTTAATCTAAGCATCAGGCAATAATTATATTAAAAGAGCAGCAGAATTTACTTCAAATGTATTATTTCTTCAGAGAGATCAAATACTCGAGATAAAAAAAAGTTATCTCTGATGCAACAAAATAATAAATAAGCACATGCGTAGAATCTTGGGAATATTATGTGGTAAATTTAATTTCATATTTATTTTTCGCATTGTTAATGTGGATTGGTGATTTTTATTTGACTTGATATTCTAACAAGGTTACTAGTGTGCTCTGATTTTTTTCGCATTTTATGTTTGTTATTGTGAATAAAACTGTCCTTATTTCCATATAATGTCTTCGCTTTGCATTCTAAATCACATTTTATTCCATCAATCTGGATGGACGAAGTATTCTTTAAGGTCATATGAAAATCAACACAGAGATAGAGAAGTACTTGAGAAACCACTGCGAAAAAGGGAAAGAATCTCTTAGCAATACAATGTTCACATTTATTAAACTCTATTTATCAAACATTTATTATGAAACTGATGCTCATAGTTTCATTTTAAGTGACTAACTGACTTATTACTAGGAATACTCCTGCGTCGCTACAGTAACATTTGTGACTCAGATTTTACTTCATGAAATATGAGCCGCTATGAAAGTGAAATGTTTCATAATACGGTTTTTCGTTCTGTTGTGAACAAAATCAACAGGCAAATATAATATAAAGTGGTTTTGGTTATTTTTCACAGTTAATATTGTTAATTACATTTATAAAATTGTGTAAATAATTTGTTTCTTTCTTCGATAAACCCATATGCACGCCCAACTTTATATTTGTTACTTTACTAATGTGGATCTTATACGTATAACGAAGTATATTTGAAAATTTATTTACGTATTTAATCACTGATATTTTTTAACTGTAAAATTTTCTGCACATTAAAATGAAGAAAAGATTGCGCTTTCACTTTCTGATAATTCTTACATAAGTCTATGTACCTTCTTCTGACCTGTCTACCCGTTCAATGCAGGTGGAGCTTAATAGTTTACGTAAAATATTTAAAATTTTGAAAAATATTTACACAGAAGGAACTTACTCCCTGCAGATGTAGACACAGCATAATATATGAAAATCAATGATTTTTTAAAAAATGATTATTCTAAATTAAAGTACCCTATGCATTTAGTTTCTGAATGAATCGTTCTAAGTCAAAGAAAAGATTTGTTTTCAGACGAGTCTCTCAATGCGAAAAAAAATAAATTGTATAAAAAGCACAGAAATAACGTACAGGCCAGGCCGCACAGATAAAAGAGGCTTTTCAGCAAATTATTCTCAAAAAGCGGCAAAAGAATTTACTACATTAAGTCTCATTTCATCGGAGAAAGGAACCGCTACAAGTAAATAATAATTTCATTTCTGATGCAATAAAATAAAACATATGGAAATGCTAAGTATCTTAAATATATTATTAGTTAATCTCATGTATTCATATTTTTTTCATTATTGTAGCCCATTTATGAGACCCCAATATTTTCATCAAATTTATTTTGTTAACAAGTATAGTGACGTGATTTCAAAAATTGATGATGCATTAAAAATTGTTTTTAGCATTTCTGTTTCGTATAATTACCGTTTTCAGCTTAAATTATTTTTTTTCACAAGATTCTATGTATTTCTTTCGTTGAGCTTGTCTGAGGATTGAAGTTGATCTTGCTAGTATATGAGTATAAAGAAAATGTTGACACAATACTTACTACCTAAAGACGTAGGCAGAGAATAATATGTGAAAAACATGAATGAATCTGTCTGTCTTGTCTGTCTGTCTGTCTGTCTATCTGTCTGTCCGTCCGCCCGCCAGCTTGACGGCCCGCCCATCCATCCATCCATCCATCCATCCATCCATCCATCCATCCATCCATCCATCCATCTATATGCTCTTATAGACACTGAATACATTTAATTGTTTATTCTGAATAGTCCCGAAATTTTTGTTTAGTAGATAGTCATTTATATATGTATGTAGTTGCTTCTGTACTGAGTGAATGGATAGAAGCGAAACGGAAAAGTTATATTTTATTTTATGTCTCTCAGCTTCAATGTTAATTATGTTTGTTACATGAAGAGCATATTTGTAGAATGTTTTGAATAGAGTGAAAGATGTATGATAAAGGGCAGAATGTCAGACGAGCCTGCGTGCCCACTTCTTAACCCTTTTGAAATAAAAATCAATCAGTTGTCTGTCTGTCTGTCTGTCTGTCTGTCTGTCTACCTAATCTGCCCTTCCGTCCGTCCATCTTTCTGTCTGTCTGTTTGTGTCTTTTTGTCGTCTTTTTTATCTATCTAATCCACCTATCACAATTCGCTTCCTGTTAATGTGTTATACTAATGATCGATCAAATCGATCTGTGGCGACTATAGTTATGTTTTACTTTAAAACCATTCAGAAACTTTCTGTTGATTTTTTTTCTTACTGAGCTAACATCCTAAGATGAGTTTCGTCAGATTTCACTCCCTCTGCCCAAGTTAAGACTAAAGACTGAACGGTGCGCTAAGCGTGTTGAAAGAGAAGGTGATGTGTTGCGTCATTTTCTCTCCGGTGTAGTTTCGTGTAATTTTCAAATTGCCTTTGCTTTTGTTTATCTTGTACACCAAAAAAAAAGGTTTGTATGATCCATTTTAATTTATGCTCACTAGCATCTATCCTATAGTCTACTTCACTTTTCTATTATATCACTTATTATTCACGTCACGTTGTACAATGCTTATGTGACCTGTCTGTGGAATATTCTCCAGTTTACATTAATGACCACGACTTAATTTAGTTTTAAATCATCTCTGTGAATTGAAATAAATAGTATATGTAAATGGAGCAGTAACTCGTGCATGATAATAAATATGAATTGGACAAGATCCATGAGTGAAGTTTCTAATTTTAAAAAAATCAGCACCACAGCTTTCCGCTGAAACTTCACAGACAGAAAATGTTAGCCACAATAAAACTGTAGGTCTTATCATTTACCAGAACTTAATTTAGAATTCGCATGCACAGAATGTGAATATACTTTTGAATATTAACCAGAAGTTAGCATTGTATCAACCAAGACACACAGAGACTACTGTTCTACGATCTAACAACTCTATGTCGAACACAAAAAGACTTTACTAACTTTAGAAACAAAGAATACGTCTCATTTGTGATAGGCACAGCGTTGTCAGCAAGATAAATCATACCCACTTTTCAGCCATGCATGTTGATAAAGGGAATTGTGTTGCGCGTGGGATGCCGTGGATCATTCAGAAGAAACCTTATAGGAGACGAATCACAAGGGCTAAATTATGGAAGATGATTAGACGGTGACAATCTGACTAGCCAGAATTCACATTCATTAAAGTTTTCATTCCAGTGGGCAAAGAAGTCGCAAACAGAGACAATGACGTCACTGACCTTTAGATACATAAAGTCATTCAACAGCATACCCAGCAGCAAGACTACGTCATCTTTGATAATATGATCTGTTATGAGTGGATTTCGTAGTGGTCGGGGCTTTGCGGTATACATGGACGTATGGGGATGGAAATTGATTGCAATCGCTTGGCTGGTTAAACTAAACATCAAACACACCATGAAGTCATAATGAGCCAGTCTCAAACCTTGATCCATAAGATGAAGAAGGGCATGTTTCTCTCGGGGGTTTATCAACTTGCCCATAGAGTCACATGTGTCAGACCTGACATGTGGGAGAATAACCCGCACATCCACAGAATGAAGGAACTTGTAAGAAGCAGGATGAAGAAAGTACTGAGGCTCTCCATGGACAGAAGGAACGAACCTATGGCCAACGTGGGACAGGGACAATGCGCCTACACATCTTACATGGGTTACTTATATGGGTTACTTATATAGGCTACTTATATGGGTTACTTATATGGGTTACTTATATAGGTTACTTATATGGGTTACTTATATGGATTACTGGAACTGACGGTGGAGCAGATTAGGAATGTCCTGACTGCAGAGATGACAGATTTCAGTTAATTAATCCATCCAGAACAGACTATAGGTCAAGGCAAACATCCTAGAAATCTGCCTCACAAAACTAGACTCACTTTCAACAACGGCACACTAGTTCTGTCACTGAATGCTCTGCCATATTTGTGGTCAAAGTTTAAATCTAATCCAAAACCACAGAGAAAGACTAAACAGTTGCCGTCTCCGAGAACCTAGGCTTACTTCTAGAAGAAAAGCTTTTATGAAAACCCGTCATCTCGCATAAAACTCATCATAGTTACGACGGCTCTGTAATAAAAGCTTGAGAATTGTAGATAGCCCACAGAACGGCACAGATAGCGCGGTGCGTCTACTCAACATCTCTAACGGCAGGTTTTGACAACAAACTGTCTTTTTTGTCTGTGCTGATGTCAGCATTAAACATGAAGCTACATCAGATGAAGGGAGCGCACTCTCAAGCCGTTCCTCGGATTTTTTACTTCACATGCAAAATTTGTGCGACGTTTGTTGACTGAGGATAAGAAGCAGAACCGGTTTAAGTGTCAGAACTGCTTGATAATGTAAACGGTAATATGTTCTAAGAACATATTGGAGCAAACATTCTTTCACTGTGGTCTTTATAACGGTTCTGACATCTTCCCTTCTGCCATCAATGGTTTCAAGTTTATCACGCGATTTCCATGTTTGTTTACGAATATTCTGATTTTGAAAACGTGTAATACTTTTCTCATCCTATAAGGTTCCTTCATATTTATTAGACCCCATCCATTATCGTTGGATGTTTCATGCAGACTTTCTCCATTCCTGTGATCTGTCTGTGTAGTTCTTCCTTTCCCATTTTTGCATTAACATCTCCCAGTATTATCAGTATATCATGTTTCCTCATTTTCTCTAGTACTCTTTCTAGCACTCTAGTACTCTTTTTATATCTTCTGTTGGTGCACATTAATCATTATTATATATATATATATTTTGCTCCCTTGATGCAGAGGGTGACGATTCTTTCGTTGAAGGCACTGAATCAAGTCCCTTACTTTCCTCTTAACCGCAAGACCTGGTCCCTGGTTTATGCCTTACGTTTCTAATACTTCTGTATACTAATACCAATTCTCCTGTGACTGCCATTTTTTCTCAAAGACACCTGATTTCCTGAAAAATTATAACGTCCATGTCATACTCGTAGCTATTTTGTTCATTTGCTAATTTTTAGCAGTCTCCTACCTATTAAAGCTTCCATGTTTCAAGTCTCTTTTCAATTTCCGATGTCGTAATCTATTTTTGTCAATCCGGTATCGAGGCTTCTCTATCTGTAACAGTAATTAGAGATTGAGATCCCCATACTCTGGGCATTTCCATATGTGCTCCGCTTTCTGTTCCAGCACCTACTGAAGTGTGGGCCTGCTGATGGAGACAGTTCACTCACTGGTTGTGGGTAACGCGCTAAACCACTTCTTTCAACAAACATTCACTTCATAAGAGATTTCGGTGGGTGTCTAGGAGCAGGTGCTATACGGCCGATACCGAATATCGGAAAGAACAACCACTAAAAAGAGGCTTCTCTGTCAGTTCCGTAACACTATTTTTTAAACTGATATGGGCTTGTTGGCACCATCCTCCAACATTCAATCTAGAGGGTCATTTAATAATGAGAAGCAGATTCTAAGGACTGTTATAGCCGGAATTGGGGTGGGGGATACGCTGTCTACTCCAATGACGTGCGTCTCAAATAGCCTCTGACAGTCAAGTCCAGCTCCTGGCATTACCGTGGCAGAACTGTTCAAACTGACCGGAGAAGGGGCGAAGGCGAATATCTGGCGCCTGAAAACCAGACTGTTCGGATAGGTGAGAGTCATGTTTGGTAGCTCATTTACCGCTGCTGGCGAGATACTTCAGCTGCCGTGCGTGGAGTTGGGATCCTCCCGACCTGTGAAGAAAGGTGCGAATGGGGTTGCCGCGCGGCACCATTGTGGAAAAGATGAAAGAAAAGGTTAAGCGAAGTAAACAGTAGTCATATCACGGCAATTCTGGTCTGGAGATCAGCCGATGTGCACTCATATCGGGCGAAATGCCTGAATCGGCTTAACCCAGAGGTTAAGACACTGCTGGCGAGATTCTTCGGATGCCTGGCATTGAGTGAAACTCCTCCCGGCGAATGAAGAAATTGCGAAAAAGAAAGGGTTGCCGTGCAGCGAAGATGTGAAAAGGTGATTGATAGGATAAAGTAAAACTTAGTCGGTATGTCCAGTGGTCTCGCAGCGAAAGCTACTCATACAATGGTACCTCTGCTCTAGAGGCCAGCCACGTCCGAAGCACACCCATACTGGTGAAATATACCTAAACCGCCTTAAACCGGGACTGAAACTTGATGGCTATGCATGTCACGGTACCTCCGATCTAGAGATCGGTCACGTCATAAACACTCCCATACTGGGATAATATGCCTAAACTGGCTCAACCCAGGAGTGGAAGTCACTATTGGAGAGGATTTGTCCTCCTGTACAAAAGCTCCGTCCTGGTCACAACTAGGAAGGGTAGCGGCCACGACCACAAAATGCTGTAGTCGGAGACACTGGACCAGTGCAGACTATATAGGCAACCACCTACCACCTGACAGGGATGTATGCGTATCCTAATCACTCTGAGGTTTTCCGGTGAGAAAGTCCAAGACTGGACTAGATGGGCAACCACCTCTAACCCGGCGGGGAAACACATTTATCCCAAAACACGTCGATGTTTTCCGGTGAGAAAGTCCAACTCTAGATTAAACTGATGCAACGGAAACAACGGTATCACGCAATCCAGCTTCTGAGAACCACCAAGAATACAGGTTCAATCCCTGTGATATTCTGAACCTCTTGTGGTCCTCTCGGACATCTTGTGTGGTCCTTTCGGGGACTACAGGGAGACCATGGGACATATCGAGGACCACAGGAGTTAATTCAGTAGGATCACAGGGCGGTCTTGGTGGTAGAAGCGAACGAAGAAGAAGAAGAAGAATGAGAAGCTAAATAGCATATTATTAAAATCTGACTTTCATTACTTGAGATTTCACAAATATTATAAAATTTATGTTTTACGATAATATAGTTTTAGGTTATACTACATTCATTCCTTCATTAACTTTTTTTTCGTTAACGTAAAGTGTAAATCTTAGATGCATACAATGTGATATATGACGTAACGAAATTGAGTAACACAACTTACTAACGCTATCTCGAATCCTCCGAGGAAGGATGCCATACACCATACTCGCGTTATCAGAGTCATCAAAATTCGAGTCTTTCCCACTTATTGAGAGAGCCTCCATGTAAACGCAGCAGATGTGCATAAAAAAGCACACTACCAAGACACTCATTCTTGGAGGCATCGAAAAGCTTTTGGAATTCATGTTCTTTCAACTGAAAATAACTGAAAGACAGAAAAACAAACAAGTAAAATAAAATATTGATTATAAAAACAAGGGACCAAATCCGAGATGAGACCATCAGGGCGGGAGTTTGCTTAACACTAGTACTACACTACATCCAGAAACAACATGTCAACTAGTTTGTCCACGCTACTCGACCATCTTCATACAGTATACCACAGAAATCATTCACACAGCAGGAAACAAATGGAGAGACAGAAATATCTGTATATATTTCGTTATATGAAGCAAATCTCCGAGCCCTTTTAAGATGTTCATTTGATCCCACATCCCCGCGGCCCCCCCCCTCAAAAAACATTAAAAGGTAATTAGTAAAAAATACCAGAGATTGCGAATCTGTTACTTGTACAGACGGGTGGGTGGAACAGGGCAAGAAGTTTGACTCGGCCTTTTTCACAGTCAACTCTAACAGCAGAAGAAACAGCTTCTCACTGTAGTAAATCATGGCTGTGACATAAGTTCTGAGCTGGTTCAACGAACAAGACGAAGCTCGCAAACTCGCATCTAAAACGACAAACTCGCATCTAAAACGACAAACTCGCATCTAAAACGACTACTTGAACATGCTAAAAGAAATTCTGGCTGGCTCTCTAAGATAACAGTGGCACAAATCCCTACAGATGTCACAGATCCATCAACTGGTATTCATTTTTGTACTAGACGATGTCTATCACCAATTACAACAAAACATCAACAAAGTCCCTAAACACGACATCCTAATTGCTATGGGGGACCTCAACGCTCAGGTAGGAAAAGATAATACCGACGTTGGAGAAGTAATGGTAAAAGAAGGAATTGACATGGTTAATCAGAGCGAGAAAGATAAATTGAAATATGTCTAACAGAGGGCATGGTAATTGAAGGTACAATATTTCCACACAAAGAGAAACATAAAACAACTGGGATATCTCCAGATGATAGAACTAGAAACCAGATAGATCATTTTTGTATTATAAAGCAATACAGAACATCTCTCATAGATGTAAGGGTTTATAGGGGTGCAGACGTTAACAGTGGTCACAACCTGTGTATAGGGAAAATAAAACTAAGACTGAAAAGCGAACACAAGAAATCAGTATACAAAAAGATAAACAGCCATACTAAAAGTAAATTCAATCACGAACTTCCCAATCGTTACACAACACCCAGTGAAGTAGAGGAGATAAGTATAGATGAATTATGGAATTCTTACAGCACAGCCATAATCACAGCAGCAATAGCAAGCCCTGGATTGAAAAAAAAAAATAGAAAAGCATGGATATCAGATAACATATGGAAGTACGTACATGAAAGACGAGCAGCCACATTAGATATTTTGAATGTAAAAACATATCTTGAAAAAGATCTGGAGACAGCAATATACAAAGAAATAGACTAGAAAGTAAAAAGTTCAGCTAGAAGGGATAAAAGAGAATACATAGACAATACGGCGAAAGAGGCAGAGAAAGAAGCAAAATCAGGAAACAGCAAAATTTTATATAACATACAAAAGAGGCTAACAGGTACTATTACATCCAAAGAAAAACCAATACCTAGCAAAACTGGAACCCTATTAACATTAAGTAAAGACCAAAAAGCAAAGATGGGCTGAACACTTCCAAGAAATATTTAATCGACCACACTCAAAGGAATTGTTAAACCTTGAAATCGACTTACCAGCCGCAAAACTAAATGTCAACCTAGATGAAATTAAATTGCATGAAATTGAAACAGCAGTGAATTTAATGGCTAACAACAAAGCTGCAGGTGAAGATGAAATAACACCCGAAATGCTAAATGCTATCAATAGTGACAACATGAGACAACTATAGAGAATGTTTAATAAGATTTGGAAAGAGGAAAAGGTCCCTTCTAATTGGAGGAAAGGAATCATTGTTAAAATACCAGAAAAAGGCAACCTTAGTGACTGTAACAATTGGAGAGGAGTAACCTTAATATCAGTTGTGTCAAAAGTATTTTGCAGGGTCATTTTGAATAGACTTAAGGATATAGTGGATACTGCAATGAGAGAAGAACAAGCAGGATTTCGAAAAGGGAGAAGCTGACTCGACCAGATCTTTACTCTAAGAATAATACTTGAAGAACATATTGAAAAGCAGAAACCATTAATACTGAACTTTATAGACTTTAAAAAGGCATTTGATAGCATACACAGAGATTCATTATGGATAATTTTAAGTCTATATGGAATACCATCTAAAATTGTCAAATCATTAGGGATTTCTACAATGGATATGTTTGTGCAGTCACAACAGAAGAAGGAATGAGAGAATGGTTCCAGATTGAAATAGGTGTGAAACAAGGATGTATACTGTCTCCTTTGCTTTTTTGTATTACAATAGACTTTATAATGAAACAATGCTGCACAGGTAACACAGGTATTGACTGGGTACATGGGACCCAGCTAGAAGATCTTGATTTTGCTGATGACATAACTTTTATCAGTAATAATGTGAATTCCATGCAAGAAAAAACAGATATCCTGTCTTCACTGGCCAGCAAAATAGGACTTGAAATTAACTAGAACAAAACAAAAATAACGAAAATTCCTCTCATTCAAAATGAAAAAATACACATAGAGGGGACAAATATTGAAGAAGTCAATCAATTTGCAAACCTTGGCAGCTACATAGACCAGGATGGTGACACTAGAAAGGAAGTTAGAATCAGAATTGCAAAAGCAGCATCAATCTTCAAGAATCTTGAGAACATATGGAATTCACAAGTTATAAGCACAAATACCAAGTTAGGCTATTCAATTCAAATGTAATATCCACCCATTTATGCATGTGAAAGCTGGAAAACAACTAAAGAAACAGAAAAGAAATTAGACTCTTTTGAAAACAAATGCCTAAGGAAAATACTCGACATCAAGTGGAACGAATTCAAGAACAATGCAGAGATAAGACCGATGACTGAACAACAACCAGTCTCATGGGTGATCAGGAAAATGAGATGGACATATGTTGGCCACTTGATGAGAAGAAATGATCAGAGAATCCCAAAACAAGCTATCAAGAAACAACACAAAAAAGAACAAATATATCTATACTACAAGAGTTAATATTGAAGAAGGCTGGCTAGTAAAGAGGATTAAAGAGAGAAAACTTAAATATTTTGGACACATTAAACGTCATGATAATTTAGAGAGACCGTATTGGAAGGATACATAATGGGAAAATGAAAAAGAGGAAGACCAAAACGAAGATGGCTGCAAGACATCGTTGACGATCTGCAAATGGATGCAGCAGCAGCAGGTCATCTTGCTCACAACCGAGAGGCCTACAGGAGTGCTGTTTGGGAGGCAAAGTTCCACAAGGGACATGCAAATGAATGAATGATGGTATTTGAAGAACTCGATTATTAGTTAGCAGTGATCCAAGATATTCAAAACTCTCCACTTCTTCCAGTTTTTATTCACTGATACATTATACAGCTGCCTGGTTTGTATTGTTAGTTGTCATCAATTTAGTTTTCTTTGCATTAAGATAGAGGTTTTGCTCTTCGCTGTTCTTACAGACTGACATAATAAGTTTTTCCATTCCTTTTTTTGTGTTGTGGACAGTAATACTGTGTCATCAGCATATCTAATCTCTGGTATTTCATAACCTCCAATTGATATGGCATCCATAATATTCTTTGTCTACATCTTCTCTAATATTCCTAATTATATTTTCATTATACAAGTTAAATAAGTAAGGTGACAATATGCACCCCTGATGGACCTCTTGTTTTATGTCAAACCAAGTTGTATCACCATTTATTCTTACTGCTGCCTGTTGGTCTAGATACGGCAGTGATGTTAATTGCATCAAATGTGGTGGAAACGCCATTTTTTCAATTATTCTCAGTTTCTGTTGTTGTACACAATCAAATGACTAGTCTATAAAGGATAAATATAGATTCACATTAAACTCTCTGCATTTCTCTGTTATTAATCTTACATTGAATATATGATCTTTTGATCTTCTTCTTTGCCTGAAATCAGCTTGGACCATATTGACTTCTTCTTCTATTTTCTTACGAAGTCTACCCATTATGATTTTTAACAGAATTTTACTGGCATGACTTCCCCCTGGGAACAACTGTGTTAAGAGCACACTTATCTTAACATAGTGTTTGTGAGACAGGGAACATAGATCTGTTTGCTTAAAAACTCTGACCTACCTCTGTAGCCCAGAAACTTGTAGCAATCAACACTAATTGTAATTGTTATTTTTGCAAAATGTAATGTCAGGTTGGTGGACAGATGGGGACATGGAGATCTCTGGCGGGGATGAGGGAAGTCTGGTGTGAAACCAGTGAATCCAGGACGTGACAAGCCTATGGGTCTTTACAACAATGGCTATCAGAATGATGTAAACAAAACAGAGCCAGTAGACTATGGGTGGCGGGGAATGGATATCGTTGAAGCACTCATCAGATTCCTCATCTCAAAGTCAGAGTGTCTTTGTGGAACTGTCTCAAACCATCTGACATGGAGAAGGGGCTTAAGTACAGCCACCAGGGGCTCGAAAACAAAGTTTTGGCCAGGCCAGCCACACTGTCTTCATGGCAGTCCGAGCAAGACCACAGTCTGCCCTAGCAAGGAAAGGTGCTGAAGTCGGAGTTACCCAGCCAAAAGGCGCATCGCAAAAATCAGGGTAACACGCATTATCGCTAATGAAATGTCTCTATCTGCAGTTTTCAAACATGGTGCTCGCCCTGTGAAGACTAACCAGGCAGGTGCAGTGCCGGGCCCCCTGCCTCGAAAGGGTCCACCCAATGCTACTGGAGGTCCTCTCAGTTCGTCTTGTGGAGTCAGGAGACATGAGAGTAGAGCTACTGGCCAAAAAATACAACAGAAGAAAATAGCCAAAAAGCAAGAACTTAAAATAATGCAGTGGAATGCTGAGGGTGTCAGCAGTGTTAGAGATGGCTATAGCAAAAAGGTTGAACTAGAGAACATACTTTTTGCAGAGCAGGTAAGTATATGCTGCATACAGGAGACACACCTAACCAAAGATGCCGCCTTTAAAATCAGAGGCTACCAGTGCTTTAGATCAGACCGACAGGACAGAAGAAAAGGAGGAGTACTCACACTTGTTAAGAATAACATCAGCGCATGTCAGGTGGGAGTGTACATGGAAGGAGCCGAATACCAGATGATCCATCTAAAAAGTAGTAATACAGATTTCCACCTCCTTAACTATTACTGTCCTAATGACCGCCCACTTGCTTTAGGAACAATCCCACACAAAGAGAGACTGATGGTCTGTGGTGATTTTAACAGTCATTCCCAGAGCTGGGGCTATGACCACATAGACAAGAGAGGAGAGGAAGTTGAGAGCTGGCAGGATGATAATGGACTTCTCTTGATCAACCAGCCAATGGATGCCCCAACATTTTACTCAAGGGCATGGCATACAAAATCAACACCAGATCTGGCATTCCACTCTCCAGATCTGAAGTGGAACATTACACGTGAAGTTGGAAAACAACTTGGAGGTAGCGACCATCGACCAGTCTTCCTAACAATAGAAAATGAACTCCTTAACACCAGTAACCCTCTCCCCAGATGGAACTATAAAAAAGCAAACTGGACAATGTACAGACATCGTACAGGTACCCTGGTGGGACAGCTGTCCATAGAAGGTAAGGATATTAACAGCATAGTGAAGGAATTCAATGCTTGTATCCTTCAGGCCGCTCGTGAAACCATTCCCAGAGGAGCTCGCAGGGACTATAAACCATACTGGTCTAGTGAGCTGGGAAAACTCCATGATGACGTGGAAGGAGCTCGAAAGCAAGCAGAAAATAGACCATGCCAAGAACATCACAATAATTACCAACATTCTAAGGCCAAATTTCAGAGAGCAAAGCTGCAAGCCAGACGGGAAAGTTGGAGAGAGAAAACAGAGTCCCTAAACTTTGAAAAGGATGGAAGGAAACTGTGGAAACTAATCAAACAGTTAAATGATGAGAGTACTGGAAGAAGTACAAAGGTTACACTAATAGAGGATGGGAAAACTCTTACAGGTAAGCAGGTAGCAGATCACTTTGCTCGCATTTTTGCACAGGACTGCAACATTGATATCCATCCAGAGAAGGAGCGTACAGTGCGCATCGAGCCACAGAAAGAGGAGGAACAAGTCAGAAAAGTGGAGGTCATGGATGCACCAATCACACGCAGTGAGTTAGACCTAGCAGTTAGTAAACTGAAACCAAGGAAATCACCAGGACCAGATGGAGTGTCCAATGAAATGATCAAGAACCTGGGAATGGCAGCAATGGGAAAGCTGTTGGATATTTTCAATATGTGCTGGAGCACAGGTAAGTTACCTCAAATCTGGAAGGAAGCAAGCATGGTACCACTGCTAAAACCAGGGAAAAACAGTGATACTGCCTCCAGCTACAGGCCAATCAGTCTCACTAGCTGCCTATGCAAAACGATGGAACGCATCATTGACCTGAGGCTAAAATGGTACCTAGAAAGTGAAAACCTTCTCGTTCCACAACAAGCAGGATTTAGGCAGTACTACAGTACGGAAGATCAAGTGACCTATCTCTCTCAAGAGATTGAGGATGCATTCCAAGAGAAAAACCTTGTACTAGCAGCGTGGATAGACCTGAAGAAAGCCTTTGATAAAGTATGGAAAAAAGGTCTGCTGTGGAAACTAAGAAACTGCAATGTGAATGGAAGACTGTACAACTGGATAAAGTCCTATTTACACAATAGAAGAGCTAGAGTAGTAATGGATGGACACAACAGCCAGAAAGTACTTCTGCGACACGGTGTACCACAAGGAGGAGTCCTTTCACCTACACTATTCCTTGTATTCATTAATGACCTGGTCAAGGAACTTCCCTATGGAATCAAAGCGGCACTGTATGCAGATGATCTGGTCATGTGGTGTACAGATGAATATGCGACAGTTGCTACACAGAGACTCCAAAGAGCAGCAGACATCTTGACATCATGGACAAACAAATGGTGTGTAAGTATCAACACAGAGAAATCAAGTACCACTCTGTTCATCCTCTCATCTAAACAGAAAGCAGGTAAGATCTTTGTAAATGAAATACCCTTAAGGATGGACAACCAACCCACTTACTTAGGAGTGACTCTTGACTCAAAACTGACGTGGAAGCAACACATCAACAGTGCAGAAGCAAAAGCCAGAAGAAAACTAGCCATATTAAGAAAATTGAGTGGAACCACATGGGGAGCTAGTGAAAGAATCCTCAAGAATGTATATCAGCAAAGTATTCTACCACATTTAGAATATGGCTCAACATCTTGGTGCACAGCATCAAACACTACGCTGCATAATCTAGACAAGGTTCAAAATCAGTCACTACGGATTATCACAGGTGCCATGAGGTCCACACCAATAGTAGAAATGCAGAAAATAGTTGGTGTTCAAGCGCTAAAGGAACGTAGAGACACAAAGGTCATGACCATGGGAGAAAAATTCCTTAGCTCTGTAAGCCATCCCCTGAAGGAGAGATTCAATAACTTGGCATTAGGACGGCTTAAAAGAAGCAGCTTCATTCATCAGGCCAAGCGTATGCGTAAGCTGATACCTGACCTTCCAACTGTAGTCGCTCCATTATCATCTGTACCAGAGCATACACCATGGAAAGAAGCAGATTATACACAAATAACTATTCAGACTGAAGTGAAAGGTGTGCAGAATGGTGAGATGCAGAGCAGTCTTGTAAGATCAACAGCCACACTTAGTGTTCTAGATGACAAATATCCATGTGACACCTGGATACGTGTGTATACAGATGGATCTGCACATAATGCCATAAAGAATGGAGGGGCAGGAGCATATATTGAATATCCAAACAACACCATTGACAAGATTTCCATACCCACTGGTAAATACTGCAACAACTTTGATGCAGAAGTTAGGGCAATTATTGCTGCAGTTGAAAAACTATCAGACTCCAGAATTGATACATGTCCTGTAGTAATTCTCACAGATGCAAGATCAGTACTGGAGGCTCTTCAGTGCAACAAACTACCAGACCTTAAGGATGCCTTGTCAAAAATTGGCTTACAACATGGAGTCACTTTGCAATGGATTCCCTCCCACTGTGGGATACCAGGCAATGAGAAAGCTGACCAACTGGCCAAAGAGGGCACTGAAATGGAGCAGCCAGACATACCAATCACTTATAATCAGAAGAAAAGCATGATAAAAACCTACAGGAAGCCACAAACACCACCACATGATGACTATCACATGCTAAACAGAAAGGAACAAGTCACCATCTTCCGTCTCCGAACAGGACACAGCCGACTCCGAAGTCATATGTATACAAAGTTTAAGGTTGGTACTACTAATCTGTGTACATGTGCCCAGGTGCCCCAAACTGTGGAACATATCCTCCAGAACTGCATCAACTACGAGTCACTGAGAAATAATTACTGGCCCAGTGAAACCACTAAAGAAGATAAGCTCTATGGTTCCATACATGAATTACAAAAAACAGTGAAATTTATCCAAGAGACAGGACTGCAGATATAGACAGACAATGCGAACGAAGAAGAAGAAGAAGAAGACTGGCATGACTAATCAGGGCAACATTTCTGTAGTTTAATTTCAGGTTTCCCTATTTTGGCAATGGTATGAACACAGTTCTTTTCCATTCTTTTGGCTAAATACCTGACTGCCATATCTTTTTACATAGTGCATGATAGATTGATGCACATTCCTTTCCTCCTGCTTTAATTAATAATTTCAGCTGTTATCTCATCACACCATGGTGATTTACCATTTTTCAGATTCTTTATTGACCACAAAACTTCTTCTATTGTCGGTTCGGGTTCTTTCTCCTTCAATAGTAATTCACACTGTTGATTTCTGCTTTCACAGTCAATTGTTTCATACATTCCTCTGCAATATTCCTTCCGTCTTTCTAGAAAGTCTTCTGTCTTTGTCAAGGTATTCCCCATCTTGTCACAAATTACATTTAGCTTGGGTGTGACATTTCTCGTCAATGGTTTCATTTCACTATCTCTTCCACACTTCTGATGTCCTTATATTTATTCACAACAATCTCGTATTATTTTTTTTTGGGTCTTGTCTTATGTTTCTTCGTACTTCTTTTGTTAAAGATTTGTATTCCTCTTTGTTGTTGTTTATCACCTTCCATTGCGCCTTCATTTCTCTACGTTGTTTTATCAGTTCTAGTGTGCCTGCTGTAATCCATCCATTCTTTTGTGTTTTATTTACTTGAATCAAGTCTTTTGCTGTTGTTATTAAGATATCTCCGTCATATCTATACTACAAGAACTTAATATTGAAGAAGGCAATCTAATAAAGATGATTTAAAAAAGGAAATTCAAATATTTGACACATTAAACGTCATGATAATCTAGAGAGAACTGTCTTGGAAGAGTACATAATGGGAAAAAGAAGGAAAGGAAGACCAGAGCGAAGATGGCTGCACGACATTGTTGATGATCTGCGAAAACGATGCAACAGCAGCAGGTCATCTTGCTCACAACCGAGAGGCCTACATGAGTGCTTTTAGGTAGGCAAAGTTCCGCAACGGACATGCAAATGAATGAATGAATGTGCACTTGAGTTTTCAGTTTCAGTCTATTATTATGTTTCCATTTATCAACCACTATTCTGTTAGGATGGTCTGGGGCATGCGTTTATAAATTTCTACTCCCTCAACGGTTGACGTTTCGCTTCTTAAATCTAATGGCTGTATGTTTGCATCAGTTTCACATGCGTGCAGCTGTGGGTGTTGATCTCATTGCCCTACACCATGAAATGAACGGCTTGATTTGGGATTCTGTCAACTTGTGTAGGAGAGCTCTTTGAGGGAGGCTGTAATCTATTATAGATCTAACATATCCTGTGTACAGTTGTCTGAATGTTGCTTTGTCAGTTCCCAAATATGTACTTGCAAGTCGCTTGAGTAAGTTTAGTCTTTTGGATGCTTTTTCTGCTAGTTCATCCATTAACTCTTTAAAGTTCTAATTTCTGTCTAATTTCACACCAAGGTATGTTGGATATTTTTCTTTCATGATTTGACCACCATTAAGAGTTATTTTCAGTTCAGTCTTGGCTACTTTGTTGCTAAGAGTGAAGACTGTATATGTAGTTTTACTAACATTGATCTTCAGCTTCCAGAAATTGCAATAGGCTGATATGATGAGGAGGGCTCTATTAAGTCTCTCAGCAGCCAGCCGCAGGTCTATTCCACTAGTCCATATGACAAAGTCATCGGCAAACATTGCTATGTGGCTGTTCAACAGGTCGGGAAGGTCATTTATACAGATTAGGAACAAGGTGCAGCTAAGAGTAGAACCTTGAGGCAGATCTTCCTCCAGGTGTATATTGTTTGACAGTCTGTTATTGACTTGAGTTTGTATGGTCTTGATACTCAGGTAGTTTTTAACACATTGATACATTTTTCCATGTATGCCCATCTTTAACAGCAAGCCTTTACGCCAGACCCTGTCATATGCCTGCTGTAAGTCTACAAAGGCATCTACAGAGTTTCTCTTCTATTTAAAAAAAACTGTCTTTTACACTTCGAGTGGGGAGAAATAGCTGGTCTTCGGTTCTTGATCCTTTGCGGAATCCTGCCTAAAAGTTAATGATGGACCCCAAGGATTCTAACCACCAGTACAGCCTGTTGTTTAGCATTCGTTCTGCTAGCTTACCAATGTTGAAAGTCAGTGAGATTGGTCTAAAGCCTTTAAGGTCATCTTCTGGCTTTCATTTTTTCAGGATGTGTCTAACTATGGCTGACTTCCAAGATTTTGGTAGTACTCCACTTTGCCAGGGCTTGTTAATGAATTTGAGCATTGTGGACTTTCCTACAGGGCCCAGATGAAGGATTATTTCATTTGATACTTTTATCTGGTCCTGGTGCTTTTCTTAGCTGTAGCTTACCCATAGCACTCTGGAGTTCATGGATGGTAACGTTTTCCTCAAAAAGTGGAATGTTTGCCAAGCTAGATTTCTCTTTACTTCTCAGAACATTTTCCCAGCGCCTTGTCAAGTACTTTCCTGTTGGAGGATTTGTTGGTGGCAGCAAAAGAATTTGTTAAAAGTACCGGTTTTGTCTGAGTCACTTGAGAAGACTCGATCAGAGATTCGTATTGGCTTAGGGTTTGTTTGTTTCTTCCTTCTTTCCTTCAGTTTTGAGGTTGAAATTGCTACATGTTCTTAACCACTTCTCTTTCTTTGCTTTTTTAGTTTCGAGTCTTACATTAGCTGTTAATTTATTGTATATTCTGTTTTCTGGAGTAGGGTTTTCTCTGCAATCTTCCTGGCTGCTCTTCTTCTTTTTACTACGTCTTCCAGAGATTTTGTCCAGAAGGGACTGAGCGTGTCAATGTTTGTGTTGTCATTTAATTTTTATTGGTTTTTATCTGTTTGTGTTCTGAATTTTTCCCAATCCGCCTTTCTATAATTACAACGAGGGGGTTTGTGTAGTCTTGGGTTTTGTGTATGAGAGATTTGTAGTAGTATGGAGCCATGGTCGCTTCCTATGTCATGTCATCAAGTACTCTCAGAGTACAATCGTTGTGGATGTCTGCTGGGACAAAGGTGAGGTCAGGTCTGTATGTGCATCCAGTGGATCTGTGGAGGAGTGTTGTGGGGAGTAGAGTCTTGCAATATTATCATGTTGCTGGGGTTGCATAGCTATTCAATGTTTTTTCTCATGTGGTTTCGGTTTCTCCTGCAATGATAGTTTTCTGCATATCTTTTCTTTGAATGTTGATTTGACTTTCAGAATGGAGGACAATAAACATTATACAGAGTGTACCGCAGTCCTTCATGACTCACTGTTATCTTTTGGATATCATTCTCATTGCACTTTCTGTTTTTAACTTTTCCTTCCTTGGATGTCATTTCTCAAGAGTGTGGCAATGCCCCTGCATTTACCACATTCACATTTATACGTGGTCTGATTGGCGAAGTGGTTAGTGCACTGGTCTCTCATGGCGAAGGTTGGGGGTTCGAATCTGGCCGGAGAAACCCCAGTCACCCAGCTATAGAAATGGGTGCCCGACTTCTTCTGGAGTTGGGAAATGAAAGGCGGCCAGGCGTGATACTGACCATATCACCTTCTAGTGTGCAGACAGGTCAAGGAAAATATGGACACAAACACCGTATCCCTATGTGCCTCTAAGGCATGAGATGATTACCTTTACCTTTTTTTTTTACCTATCCAGGCACTGAGTGATCTTTTCCATATAGAAGGGTTTCTTGTATGATTGCAATATGGAAGTTGACTTTCTTCAACTGTCTGCTTAATTCTGAGGCCTTTGGCCTAAGTCTATAAATATTGATTTGAAGAACGTTTAGTGTGCCCTCCCCTCCCGTAGCTGATATTTCGCTCAGGGTACTTGAGGGTGGGGGGGTGGGTGCGAACCACCTGGCGTGGACCTTTTACGAGGCGACGTCAGGGTTCGAATGGTTTTTTTTTTTTTGTTTCTGACACTTTTATATTGGGGTTTTTGTCCTAAGTCTTTCTTTTACGCCCAGAAAGGATTTCCCGTGAGAAGCTCAGATCAGGCCGCAAGTGCAACATCGGCCCATCCAACGGCTTTGAAATATTTTCACAGAGACACTCCGACCTAGGAAGCAGGGATCTGATAGTGCTTCTCCGATGTGCATTCCCCGCCACCTATAGTCTGCTGGCTGCTTTGTTTGCCTCATTCTGATAGCTATTGTTGTAGAGACTCATAGGCTTGTCACGTCCTGGACTTGTCGATTTCCATCACACTTTCCCCATCCTCGCAGGTGATGTTGTGTCCCCATTTATCCACCATCAAAACAGCACAGCGCGGCCCCAGACCAGGTTGCCAGTTCCACCTATTGACAGGTGTGCAATGTTAAAAGCTGGAGGCCCTTCTATCTTCAGTCATTCATTCATTTGCATGTCCTTTGTGGAACTTTGCCTATATAACAGCACTCCTGTAGGCCTCTCGGTTGTGAGCAAGATGGCCTGCTGCTGATGCATCCATTGCAGATCATCAACGATGTCTTGCAGCTATCTTCGCCTTGATCTTCCTCTCTTTCTTCCTTCTATCTTAGGAAGGGCATTTGTGCTTGTCATTTTTCCCACAGGCGAGTGGGTTTTCTTAGAGTACGTAGCATAGTTTTCTGTTCCCAAAAAATTCTGCCTTATAAGAGGGTGACATTATATTTTATAACAGTAACAACAGTGTTGGTTGCTACAGCTTTCTGGGCTACAGGAGCAGGTCAGAGTTTTTTGAGCAACCAGATCTGATGTTCCCTTTTTCACAGACTATATTAAGGTAAATGTGGTCTTAACATACGTGTTCCCAGTGGAGTTCACATATTAAGAAGCCCTGGTCTAAGCGAAATTTTCCAGAGAAAGTCATCTTAAAGAAAACATAGAACTGACAAAACCACAGATTTTCATTGTTAAAATACTTTAGCTGTGGAAAAGGAATAAAATAATAGCTTTTCTTAGCAGAGATGGAGACAACTGAATAAGTTATTTTTGTTGCGGGCGGGGAGAGGAAGCGGGGTAAAAGTAAGAGTGATAATAGTTCATGGCGGAAATTCTGTGGAAAAGGAGTGGAGTTTGGGTAGCAGTAAAATTAGTAAGTACTGAAAGTGATGACTGACAGGTTGATTCTTGTCTTCGTGGAGTCGGGAGAAGGAGAAATAGGCCAATGTCACGCTGTATGTTTATATCGCTGTGACTTTGAGGGATGTGGTTTGACCGAACGATCTGTATGAGCTGAGAACTTGTAAGTTTATTTCGGTCAGTTAACATGAGTTGTCCATGGTGTCTTGTTGTCTGGTTTAAGGATTATTTGTGCGCTGGAAGGGGATGAGTTACTGCTAGAGCCGATACACTGTCGACACTGGCTTCATCCTTTCAATGCCGAGAAAAGTATTGAGAATTTATATCGAAACATTGGAAAGTAGTACAGAACAATTCTATGAGTATTACTGAGTGTCTAAAAGCTTGGTTCTAAGACCTGCTAGAAGTGCTGAATCCACACATCATCAAGCAGAATACAAAGTTTAGGAGTGCAGTAAATGCAGGGGAAAGATTTACAGTAACACTTAGGTAGAAGAGAAAATAAAACTTTGTTAAATAAAACTTGAATTGACATATTGTACAACAATGATAAAATGTGACAAAATAATGATTACACAATGGTGGCTAAATTCTCTCTCTCTCTCTCTCTCTCTCTCTCTCTCTGAACCTTAAGTGCCCAGGGCACATGGGGCTTCCGCAAGGGTTTTCCACACATGCCTGTCCTTCGTCTTTTTTTCTGCTCTTGCCCAGGTGAGCCCTCTATTGCTCATCATCCTTTCTGTTGTTCTTCTCCATGTCTCTTTTGGCCTACCCTTACTTCTGTTCCCCTGTGGTGTCCATCTTAGTGCTATTTTTGGTAGTGAGTTATCAGTCATTCGGAACACATGTCCCAACCATCGCCAGCGCCTTTCCTCAATAATTGTTGTCAGTGGCTTCATCTGCATTTCTGCTAATAAGATGTTATTTCTTATGGTGTTTGGCCAAAATATTTTTCTTATTCTTCGAAAACATTTAGTCTGGAAAGAATTCAACTTGTTTTCTATGGTTTTGGTGATTTTCCAGCATTCACTTCCATAGAGTAGTACACTTAGAACATTACTCTTAAATATCCTGATTTTTCAGATTTATCAGACTGCTACAGAAACGGAAGGTGGCTAAATTAGCTTATCATAATTGCTATGTACGATAAACTTCGGACATTTGTGAGACACAAGACGTGAACAAACATTGCACAAGAACTGACACATATTGTTACAAAAACGAAACGGATGTACGTAACAGTATATATATATATATATATATATATATATATATATATATATATATATATATATATATATATATATAGTATATATTGTTAGCATCTGTGATATTATTTTTCTGTAGCACAATTTCTCTGTAATTCTTGATAATCATTTTTTTCTTTCTCTAACTCAAATCTACCACTGAGATTAACATTTAAGTATTACAATTTATTTCCTCTCTCATTCTTTAGCCCGTCGACTCTCAGTTTATAGCTGGTAATCAATCATTCAAGTGCCGTACCGCTTGGCGTAGGCGATCATTTCTCTTCATAATTCCCTGTCTTTAGACTTGATTGTGGAATCCGCGGGTGACTTTCCTCATAGCCACACTGTCAGCTCATCCAGTAACTTTTCTGTCTTCCTCTGTCTCCTATTCCCTCAGTTTTTCCAGTTGCCACAATGTGTTCCAATTTTCCTCTTCTCAGAAACTGTCCTACAAATCTTGCTTGTCTGATTCTGATCTTTGCCGTAATTTGCCTTTTAACTTCAGTCTCTCTTAAGATTTCTTTGTTGGTTTTCTTAGCTGTCCATGGTACCTTCAACATCCTTCTTATAAACTACATTTCCATGGCCTCCATTTCTCCCTGTACTCTCTTATTCATGGACCATGCTTCACATCAATAAAACAAAATTTGTTCGATGTAAACAAAAAGATTGGCTGGTAAATAATTGTAAAAAAAGTTATTTTGTAAATTTATCTTTATATGAATTATGACGTGTAAAAAAGGGGGACTGAGTCAATATATACTTGAAGATGAAATCATAGATGCCATCAAACACATGAAGAAAGGAAAACCGACTGGTCATGATAATATAATAATAGAAGAAATAGAGGCACTAGTGGAGACAGGAATAAAAATAATAACCAAGTTACTGAATGACATTTACAACAGTGATTATATTCCCAGTGACCTGATTAAATCCACGTTTATAGCACTACCAAAGAAACCAGGTGCAAAGGAATGTGACGACCACCGGACTATCAGCCTATCATGTCACATAACGACCACCGGACTATCAGCCTCTCATGTCACATAACGAAGCTACGTCTGAGAATAATTATGAGAAGAACAAAGAAAAAGATAAAAATGGAAATAGCAGATGAACAGTTTGGATTTGTTGAAGGAAATGGAACGCACAATGCCATTTATGCTTTACGAACACTAACAGAAAGAGCTTAAGAAGTACAAAAAGATCTCTACTTATGCTTCATTGATTACACCAAGGCATTTGACAAGGTGAAACATAATGAAATTATTAAAATGCTTGAAGACATCAATATAGACGGCAAAGACCTGAGGATTGTAAAACATCTATACTGGCAGCAAGAAGCAGCAATTCGAGTTGAAAATAGAACTGGAAAATATAAACCTATAAAACAAGGGGTGCGACAAGGATGTGTACTATCTCCAGACATTTTTTTCTCTGTATAGCGAGAATATTCTAAGAACACTCATCACAGAACCAGGCATAAAAATTGGAGGATACAATATTAACAACCTTCAGTATGCTGACGACACAGTACTGATAGCTGAGAACCAACAAGACCTGCAAAATCTCTTGGATAAAGTCGCCAAAGAAAGTGAACAGAAAGGCCTTACTTTGAACATCAAAAAGACAGAGACTATGGTTATATCTAATAAACAGAATCCACCAGCATGCAGTATTAAATTAAACGGAACTATTCTAAAGCAGGTGAAGAAATTCAAATACCTTGGAGCAGTAATAACTTCAGATGGGAAATGCAGAACAGAAATTAGGTACAGAATAGGCCAAGCAAAGACTGCATTTCAGAGAATGAGAAACATATTAGTTAACACATCTTTATCAATGAATGTTAGAAAACGAGTCTTAAAATGCTCTGTTGAACCTATCTCGTTATATGGAAGTGAATCATGGACAATAGGCAAGTCTGCACAAAAATCATTGGAAGCAGCAGAAATGTGGTTTATTAGAAGAATGTTGCGAATCCCCTGGACAGCAAAAATAATTAATGAAGAATGTAGGAGAAGAGCTGGAGAGACAAAAAAACCTTGTCAAAAAGATAAGAGAGAGACAATGTACTTTCATAGGACATGCAATGAGAAGAGGGGGCATTGAAAATATTATAACAACAGGAAAAATAGAAGGAAGAAGATCAAGAGTAAGACCAAGAGAAATGATACTGGACAGTCTGATGGGATGGTGTGAGAGGAGATCACCAACTGAACTGATGGCCTGCATGAAGGATCGTGTACTCTGGAGAAGCGTAATAGCCAACGCCAGTCGGCACAGCACATGATGATGATGATGAGTCAATATATTTCTGCGAGCCACACATCACATGTTAAAGAGCGGCACGTGGTTCACTTTCCACGGTTTGGTAACCCCTGATATAGCAGCACAATTGTAATAATTATTCATCATCATCATCATCATCATCAGGTGCCTTGCCGACTGACGCTGGCCATTATGCTTCTCCAGAATACACGATCCTTCATGCAGGCCATCAGCTCAGTTGATGATCTCCTCTCACGCCATCCCGTCAGACTGTAAAGTATCATTTCACTTTGTCTTCCTCTTGATCTTATTCCATCTATTTTTCCTGTTATATTTTCAATGCCCCATCTTCTCACTGCATGTCCTACGAAAATACATTGTCTCTCTCTTATTTTTGGACAAGATTTTTTTGTCTCTCCAGCTCTTCTCATACATTTTCCATTAGTCATTTTTTGCAGTTCAGGGGAGTCGCAACATTCTTCTAATGATCCACATTTCTACTGCTTCCAATGATTTTTGTGCAGACCTGGCTATTGCCCATGATTCACTTCCGTACAACAAGATGGGTTAAATATAACATTTAGGTCTCGTTTTCTAACATTCATTGACAAGGAATTATTATTACTGAACATAATAAATTTCACAGAGTGCTTTTCCCTGAAGGCTGGCCTTTCATGAATGTACTCACTAAATTATTCCACATAACAAAATTTTTCACGTGGAAGAAAGAACTATTAAAAAAACATATATATATATATATATATATATATATATATATATATATATATATATATATATATATATATTCACAGAATACATATATTCACATATATATTCACAGAATACTTCCTTTACAAAAAAAAACCAACAAAATAGTCTGTCTAATACACTTTCTAGAACGAAATAATTAGATTAGAAGACGAGTATGAGGCTGAAAGTAAGATGTAACACAAGAAGTTAGGTTAAGTTTTAGTAAGATATAACACAAGAAATTAGGTTAAGTTTTAGTAAGGTGTAACACAGGAAGTTAGGTTAAGTTTTCTTTTTTAATGTACACAGCTACTTCCCAAAACGAGTATTTGGGACTGGGACGAGAAAAAAATTGAAAAGACGAGATACATTTGACAGATTTTTCTACAAATTCTTGAAAGTCAGAGATATCTGTTTTAATATGAGAGTTAGAAAAAAAGAAACATGTTTCTAAATTTTAAAAAAAAATATACACACATCGAGAAATAAGAATGAAATTAAATGACACAAAAACTAAAATATTTAATCTTCATCAAAGAAAGAAATAGAAAGAAAATCCGCGTCAAGTAACACAGGAATTAGAAAATCTTACTTGAACATTAAACCATTAAAAAGTAAAGGAAATCAGTTGCACCTCCACATATTGATAGAATTTTCTTAACATATTTAAAATATTCGAGCCACAAAGCTTACTTGTTAAAATTTTGTAGTAAAATATTTGTACTTTTAGTCGGCGAGAAGAACTTTTATACAGTAAATTACTCACTATCTTGGCAAGTAGTTTGGGACGTTCGGTTTGCTTAAGTTCGTGGTACGAAATGCTGGGCTGTTCACAAGTTCCAGTTTATAATAACTCAGTCTTGACTGGTTGTAATGAATCAAAGAATAGCCACGCCTTCGGGATTATGTTAGACACGTGGCTTTCTCTGTTTGGGGAAAATTCAGGGAATAGCGTATCGTTCTCTTGCAGAAGTAGCCAGGCTCACCGAGAAAGTGGGTTCATTTGACACACCTCTACGAAGTTTGTGTGTGTAAGGGGGGGGGGATGGAACGTGGAGAATGGTAGCAGAGGGTAAAGGGATGTGAGTTTTTTTTTACTTTTCTTACTGCTAAAAATTAATAATAATAATAATAATCATATACCGTTTTAAGCGACATGTCATAGAAGACGCATTGGTTAAGAGGAAAATCGTATGGAAAAAAAAAAGAGAAAATTGTCAAATTCAGAAAGTCGGCTAACTCCCTATACAAAGTCTTGAAATATCTTTATTATACATCATTTTGTGGTTCTAAGGACTGCAAACGCGCCACAAACAGCCTCTGGCAGTCAAGTCCAGCTCCTGGCCTTCCCGTGGTAGAACTGTTTAAACTGACAGGAGAAGGGGCGAGGGCGAATATCTGGAGCCTGAAAACCAGTTACTTAGGGTAGATGAGTGGCACGTTTGGTAGCTCATCTGCCGCTGTTGGCGAGATCTTCAGCTGCCGTGCGTGGAGCGGTGCTCTTCCCGGCCAATGAAGAAGTTTGCAAATGAGGTTGCCGCGCAGCATCACTGCGGAAAAGGTGGTTGAAAGAATAAAGCGAAGCAAACAGTCAAATCACGGCACCTCTGATCTGGAGGTCGGCCACGTCCTGAGTGTAGTCATATCGGGTGAAATGCATGAACCGGCTTGTCCCAGAGGTTAAGTCACTGCTGGCTTGACTTTTCAAATGCCGCGCCTGGAGTGAAGCTCCTCCCGCTTAAGGAAGTAAATGCGGAAATAAAGGTTGCTGTGCGGCGCCGATGGGAAAAGGTGGTGGAAAGTGAAGTTTAACCTGGTATGTCCAGTAGTATCGCTACGAGAGCTATACCACGGCACCTCTGCTCTAGAGGCCGCCTACGTCCGAAATACACCTACACTGGGTGGAACTCGATGGCTAGACATGTCATGCCACCTCCGCTCTAGAGGTCGGTAACGCCTGATAAACACCCATACTGGTGAATTTTGCCTAAACCGGCTCATACCAGGGGTGAATCTTGAAGGCTATGAATGTCACAGTACCTCTGCCCTAGAGGTCGGTCCCGTCCCAAACATGCCCATACTGGGAAATGACCATGCCCATACTGGGTTGAGCCTAAACCGGCTCAACCCAGGGGTAGAAGTCACTAGTGGCGAGGATTCGTCCTCCTGGACAAAAGCTCCATCCTGGTCACAACCAGGAAGGGTAGCGGACACGACCACAAAATGCTGAAGTCGGAGACACTGGACCAGGGAAGTCTAGATAGGCAACCACCTCTCACCCGGCGGGGATGTCTGCGTATCCTAATCACGCTGAGGTTTTCCGGTGAGAAAGTCCAACCCTGGACTGGATGGGCAACCACCTCTCACCCGGCGGTGATACACGGGTATCTCAAAACACGTCGAGGTTTTCCGGTGAGAAAGTCCAACTCTGGCCTGGGTGGGCTAACGCCTCTCACCCAGCGGGGATGCACTGATATTCCAAACACGTCGAGGTCTTCCGGTGAGAAAGTCCAACCCTAGACCAAACTGGTGCAATGAAAACCACGGTGTCACGCAATCCCGCTTCCGAGACCCACCAAGAATACAGGCTAAAGCACTGTGATACTCTGAACCCCTTGTGGTCCTTTCGTGGAACTCGTGTGGTCTATTTTGGACCACACAGGGGACCACGGGACCTAACGAGGACCACGTGCGTGAATTCAGTAGGTTCACAGTGCGGTTTTTGGTGGTAGAAGTGAACGAAGAAGAAGAAGACATCATTTTGTTTGAAGCTGGATATAGTTTGATATTCTAAAGCTTAAAATGACATTTTTGAAGCTATGTGACTGCGAGCTCGTGAAATATGAATAAAGTACGAAATAAAATTATTACAAAAATATTGACAAAAGGCTTAAGAAGGAAAAATGAAAAGTAATGCGATTTTGGAAAACAAATTGATTGTTTTTTTTGGAAAAAAATGACTGCATTATGTGCTCAGATATGAAGTCAATCTGACCAACAATACCGAAATGGTAACAATTTTATATTGTCAACATGAAGAGTAAAATCGTTAGAAAAAAAAGAGAAATTTGTCCAGTTAAGAAACTTGATTTCAAAACATAAAAACATTTAATGTTTACATAAATGGCAGTGTACACATGACTTGTTTTTTTTTTTACTTTTTCTGATCCCCGGGTTTACGAGTTTTCACTCTGTTTCCCTTGTGCCAGATAATGAAACCTACAGGTCCTCTTCAGCTGTTCTACGTCTCCGTAAAGAATGTCGGTGATTGAGGAGTTTGGTACTATCAGGTTCTTCCGTAGGTCCTTCAGTGCACTGCAGTCCAGCAGATGATGTTTCTCCTTCTTGTCTGTTGCAGTGGATGCAGTATGTTGTGTGGTCAGCGGTCACTCTGTGTAAGTGCTTATTGAGGGTGATGTGTCCTGTTCTCAACCTGAAAATTGTGCGTTGGTCTCTACGACATAAACTGTTGATGTGGTCTCTGGGGTTAGGCTTTGGCGGGTGTGTATATAGGGATCTTCCATTTGAATTACTGGCCCAGCTGTCCATCCACTGCTGCTTGTAGTTGTTGTGTATAATGTGTTTAGCTGTTCTCATGTTGGTGGAGATGTGGGACTGTGACGTAGTGGCTCTACTCTTTGCCAATCTGTCAGCACATTCATTTCCTCTGATATCTATGTGCTCTGGTATCCACTGTATCTTGATGTCATAGGAGGCGAGTTGTGTTATTGCACTATGTCAGTTGTAATCAGCTGATATTATCCAGTTTTCCAGGGCCTGGAGAGCAGACTGGAAGTCTGAGAAAATAACAAGGTTTTTTGAGTGAGAGGCACTGTTTTTGTGTTTGTTGGTGGTGGCTGCCAGGGGTGCTAATATTGCCTGCATCTCTGCATCATAAGTGGAGCAGCGAGATACACAAGAAGCAGAAATGTGGCTTGTTGTTTTGTCTGGAAACATTATGAGTATCCCATATCCTGCATTGTCTATTTCCTTGAACGCTGACCCATCAGTGTATGCATGGTTCCAGTCTTTGGGGTAGGATTCTATGGTCTCCAGTGCACACAGCTTTAGGGTGTTGGGATCTGATGATTTGTTCACTAATTTGTTCTTTAGTTTGGTGTTAGTTTGAGGAAGTGTGTAGTTTGTGTTTGGTGGGATGTCTGGTATTTTTGTAAGTTCTTCTCTGTCTTCAGGGAGTTCGTGTCTTGTGTTTGATTGTTCTGCTGTGTGCACTGGAGTTTTCAGTTTCAGTCTATTATTATGCTTCCATTTATCAACCACTATTCTGTTATTATGGTCTGGGGTCGTGCGTTTATAAATTTCTACTGCCTCAATGGTTGACTTTTTGCGTGTTATATCTAATGACTGTATGTTTGCATCAGTTTCACATGCAGCTGTGGGTGTTGATCTCATTGCCCCATACATGAAATGAACGGCTTGGTGTGGCCTGTAGGGGAAGGTTGTAATTTATTATAGGTCTAACATATCCTGTGTACAGTTGTCTGAGTGTTGCTTTGTCAGCTCCCAAAGATGTACTTGCAGGCCACTTGAGTAAGATTAGTTTTTGGATGCTTTTTCTGCTAGTCCATCCATGAACTCTTTAAAATTCTATTTTCTATATAGTTTCACACCAAGTTATGCTGGATATTTTTCTTTCATGATTTGATCACCATTAAAAGTTCTTTTCAGTTCAGTCTTTGCTACTTTGTTGCTAAGGGTGAAGACTGTATATGTAGTTTTACTAACATTGATCTTCAGCTTCCAGAAATTGCATTAGGCTGATAGGGTGAGGAGGGCTTTATTAAGTCTCTCAGCAACCAGCCGCAGGTCTGTTCCACTAGTCCATGTGACAATATCATCGGGAAACATTGCTTTGTGGGTGTTCAACAGGTCGAGGAGGTCATTTATAAAGATTAGGAACAAGGTGCAGCTAAGAGTAGAACCTTTTGGCAGATCTTCCTCCAGGGTGTATGTGTTTGACAGTCTGTTATTGACCTGAGTTTGTATGGTCCTGTTACTCAGGTAGTTTTTAACACATTGATAATTTTTTCATGTTTGTTAAAGATGTTTTGTATCTTTAACAATAGGCCTTTTCGCCAGACCCTGTCATATGCCTGCTGTAAGTCTACAAAGACAGCTACAGAGTTTCTCTTCTGTAAAAAAAACTGTATTTTATACATTGAATGAGGAGAAATAGCTAGTCTTCGGTTCTTGATCCTTTACGGAATCCTGAGTAAAAGTTATTTAGGGGCCCCAATAATTCCAATCACCAGTACAGTCAATTGTTAAGCATTCGTTCTGTTAGCTTACCAATACTGTAAGTCAGTTGGATTGGTCTAAAGCTTTTTATGTCATATTCTGGCTTTCCTTTTTTCAAGACAGGTCTAAATATGGCTGACTTCAAAGATTTTGGTAGTACTCTAATTTGTTCATTTGACTTTTAGAATTTGGAGGACAATAAGCATTACATAGAGTTTACCGCAGTCCATCATGCCATACTGCTATCTCTTGGATATCATTCTCATTGCACTTTCTGTTTTCAACTTCTCCTTAGATGTCATTTCTCAAGAGTGTGACAATACCCCTGCATTTACCACATTCACATCTGTACATGGTGCATCCAGGCATTAAGTGATATTGTCCATGTAGAAGAGTTTCTTGTATGATTGCAATATGGAAGTTGACTTTCTTCAAATGGCTGCTTAATTCTGAGGCCTTTGGCCTAAGTCTATAAATGTTGATTTGAAGAACGTTTAATGTGCCCCCACCTTCCGTAGCTGATATTTCACTCAGGGTAGCTTGGGGGGGGGGGGTGCGAACCACATGGCGCGGACCTTTTAGGAAGCTACGTCTGGGCTCGAATAGTTTTCTTTTTGTTTCTTACATTTTCATATTTGGGGGTTTTTTGTCCTAAGTCTTTCTTGTACACCCAGGAGGCATTTGAGATCAGGCCCCGAGTGCAACATCGGCCCATCTGACGGCTTTGAGACAGTTTCACAGAGACACTCTGACTTAGGGATGAGAGATCTGATGGTGCTTCAGCGATGTCCATTCCCCGCCACCTATAGTCTGCTGGCTGCTTTGTTTGCCTCATTCTGATAGATATTATTGTAGAGACCCATAGCCTTGTCACGTCTTAGACTCGTCAATTTTCATCAGACTTTCCTCATCCTCGCAGGTGATCTTTGTATCCCCAACAATCCACCATCCCGAACAGCACAGCGCAGCCCCAGACCAGGATCTCAGTTCCACCTATTGACAGGTGTGCAATGAAAAAAGCTGGGGGGTCTTCTATCCTAGTAGAGGTATTTGTGCTTGTCTTTTTTCCCACGGGCAAGTGGGTTTTCTTAGCATACAAAGCAATTTGTCTGAGTTATCTGACACTCCTATAATAAATAAGAGGCTATTAGCAGATTTCTCAGTTCCATGTTCTCTCTTTCTTTTACAGAAAGTTCTTTTCCCTAAAAGTCTGCCTCATAAGAGTGTGACATTATATTTTATAACAATAACATATAGTGTTGGTTGCTGCAAGTTTATGAGCTACAGGAGAAGGACAGAGTTTTTTAAGCAAACAGATGTTCCCTGTCTCACAAAGACTATATTAAGATAAATGTGTTCTTAACACAATTGTTCCTAGGGGAGTATACAAATGAATAAAACAATTCTAATTATTTGTGTATTGAGATCTACACTGAAAATCGTGCGAAATTATGTTATAATTATGTCTGGTGACACACTATCAGGTGACACTTCACAATGTAAAATTGTTATGAATTGTGACAGACAGAAACAATTTCTCCATTTCTGAAAACATAAATAAGTATTATATATTTGTCATCTAACACTTGTTTGTACTTCTCTTTACTTCTCTTTACTTTTCTGTAGCATTTTTACTGATTATCTCTAATTTTAGGATTCATCTGCATGGGAAAAAAGGCTTTCCAGCTACGGACACATTATCATATAAGCCCACATTTTCTAACTCTTCAACAAGTTCTTCAGTAAAACCTAACTGTCCATATTTAGAAGGTCTTTGCAATTCTGTTGTATCTGGGTTCTTGCTCTTCCTATCCTGAAATAAAATGTATGCCTGTTTATCAACTCATCACTTTTGTATATCACACTCATATACTGATTATAATCGCAGACATTATCTGGTTGTCCAACAAACAGTTCCCCGAAGTCTCAGTTTACTTTAGTTCTTCTCCTAACTAAACTATATCCATCAGTTTTTGTGAAGTTTTGACATCAACGTTACTGTCTTGTTATCCCTCCACTGCATTGTGAGAACTTCATTATTCCTTAGCCACCTCATGTCCCTCAGGCAGAATTCTTCCTTTCAGAAAACATAAATGTCGCATATTTGACATCAAACACGTGCTACTTGTTTTACTGGTCTGATGACAGCTTTCATGGAGGTGTGAGCTTCCATCATCCTTGTCATAACTGAAAGTTCCGAAATCGAATAAAATATTCATAATAAATCTAATCTGAGTGCATAAATTACTCAAATATATATATATATATATATATATATATATATATATTTCACAGCAAATAGGACATTAATAATGCCGTATATATAGCTACAAGTTAGATATAACATGACACTGCTGAAAGACATTGCAAGAGATCATTCAACTTTCTCAGTTATAACTAAGTTCCTCCCATCACTATAAATAATAGACTGCACACAGTTACTAAACTTTTCATTATGAGCATTTATTTATTGTACATAACAGCTTAGTTTATTTTTAAAACCGCCCACACTTATTCCTCATTATGAAGAAAATCTAAATACCCACCCCTTCTCCCTGACTCTAAACTTACCTTAGCCTGCGTGTCATAATTGTCAGTCTAATATTTTCTTCATCAAAGAAATGGCTGTAATCTGATGACTCCTTATGTATCCACAACTCATCATATTTGAATTATGAACAGTTTCACACTTATAATGTGAATTTTACTCCAGTAAATACAAAATACAAAGTAAATATTTTGTATCTGAAGCAACCATAAGCAATGTTGTGTTTAATAAAGGACACGAAAAATTATGAAGATGGTGGCATGCTCCAGTTAGTCCGGTAGGGTTATCCCCTATCAGTCTATGGGACAACCTTTGGGCAAGATGGATTACACTTACAGCCCCCCCCCCCCGATCAGGGTGACGTGAAGCCATAGGAGCAGGTAGTGGATTGAATAGGAGAGCAGCCGACAGATAATGTTGTTTATAGTCACCATTCTATGATGGTTGGCAGATGATCTCAATGTAGGGACAATGGGTACGATCACTGATTAGTACAGTCACTGCTAGGAAGGAAAGAAACGGTAAACTATCTTCTGGAAATATACCAAGAAACCCAGATAGCAACATGGAAAGTCAAATAGGAAAATGATCTGGTGGTGAATCCCCCAGGCCAGATAGATCTAATTTTAACACTGGGGAAGAGTGTGTGAGAGAGGTCAGTTCTAGTAATTGTGATGACGGACAAAATCCTGACGGTGTTACTAAGGAAAACACCTGCATCAAACTAAAAAGAAAAATAAGAGTAGTAGCATGGAATATACGAAGTATGTATGAGGGAAAGTATAAAAAAATAAGTGACGAGATGAAAAGAACGGGGATACACATTTTGGGAACCTGCGAACATCGATGGAAACGATCAGGACACTTCAAGAGCTAAAATGATAATATCTTTATATACTCTGGTGGAGAATTATCAGGAAAGAATAGAATGGCTTTTTACTTGGACAAATCAAAATCAAAAGCATTACTAGGTTACAGTCCAGTAAGTGATAGAATCCTCATTATCAGACTTAAGGGCACTCCTAGAAATGTGACAGTCATACCGATATATTCACCTACATCAGCAGCAGAAGTTGAGGAAGTAGAAGACTTTTATAACACCAGGTACGGAAAAATGATATTGGATTAATAATGGGGAATTTTAACGCAAAAATCAGTACAGAAGGAACAGAAGACGAAGGATATGTTGTGGGTAGATTTAGCACAGGACATAGAAATGAGGCAGGTGACAATCTAATGGCATGGAAAATGAGCTAATGATCGCTAATACACTTTTTAAACAACATCCAAGAAGACTTCGCACATGGACATCATCTGATTGGAAAACCAAGAATCAAATAGATTACATTTTAGTACAAAGAAGGTGAAGATCAAGTATAACATCAGCAAAAACTTTACCAGGTGCTGATTGTGACACGGACCATGAGTTATTAATAGCAGACGTGAAGATACAGATAAAAAAGACAGTTACGGGATCAAGACCAGTCCGAAGAAGCATAAAAAAGACAAAAAACAATACATACAAGATTGTTGTGAATGAATAGAAGGACATCAGAAGTGTGGAAGAGATAGTGAAATGTATAAAGAAATTAAGACATTGACGAGAAATGTCACACCTAAGCTAAATGTAGTTTGTGACAAGTTGGGGAATACCTGACAGAGACAGAGGAAATTCTAGAAAGATGGAAGGAATATTGCAGAGGAATGTACGAAACAACCGACTGTGAAAGCAGAAATCAACAGTGCGAATTATTATTGAAGGAGAAAGAACCCGAACCGACAATAGAAGAAGTTTTATGGACAATAAAGAATCTGAAAAATGGTAAATCATCAGGATGTGATGAGATAACAGCTGAACGTATTAAAGCAGGAAGACAGGAATGTGCAACAATCTATCATGCACCATGTAAAAAGATATGGCATTTAGGTATTTTTGCCAGAAGAATTGAAAAGAACTGCCAAAAACGGTAACATGAAATTATGCACAAACTACAGAACTGTTGCCCTGATTAGTCATGCCAGTAAAATTAATTTTAAAATCATAATTGGTAGATTTTGTAAGAAAATGGAAGAAATCTATATGTCCAAACTGGTTTCACGCAAAGAAGAGGATCAAGAGATCATATATTCAATCTAAGATTAATAATAGAGAAATGCAGCGAGTTTAATGTGAATCTATGTTTATCCTTTATAGACTACTCAAAGGCATTTGGTTGTGTACAACACAAGAAACTTTGGGAAATAATGGAAAAAATGAGATTTCAAACGCATTTGATACAATTAACATCACTGCTGTATCTAGACCAACAAGCAACAGTAAAAATAAATGATGAAACAACTTGGTTTGACATAAAACAAGGGGTCCGTCAGGAATGCATATTGTCGCCTTACTTATGTAACTTGAATACTGAAAATATAATAAAGAGTGTTAGAGAAGATGTAGACAAAGGATATTACGATACCATAACAATTAGAGGTTATGAAATACCAGAGATCAAATATGCAGATGACACAGTATTACTGTCCACAACACAAAAAGGAATGGAAAAACTAATTATGTCATATATCGCTCTTCAGAAAGTAAAACAACTAAAGAATCTGTGGAGAGGAACAGACAGAACTACAAAAATAAGATTTTTAAGAGAATGCATCTTTCCCACCGCAACATATACCTGTGAGACCTTTACACTTAAACAAAACAGCTGAGAAACAGATAAATGCCTTTGAATGTATATGCTACAGAAGTTCTTCAAATATCATGGACACAAAAGAGAACAAATGTATCCATACTACAAGAACTTAACATTGAAGAAGGCTGACTAGTAAAGAGTATTAAACAAAGAAAATTTAAACATATTGGACACATTAAACGTCATGATAATCTTGAGAAGACTGTCTTGGAATGGTACATAATGGAAAAAAGAAAGAGAGGAAGACCAAGGCGAAGATGGCTACAAGACATCGTTGATGATCTCCAAATGGATGCATCAGAACCAAAAGGCCCTCAAGGGTCCTGTTAGGGAGGCAAAGTCCCGCAAGGGACATGCAAATGAATTAATAATGGCATACTTTTTTGTGTAATACAAGACCTGGATAACTATGAATATGCCGGATTGGTGTTGTGTATACTCTTGCAAACGGAAAAACAAATGTGGAACTATATTGTGTGTAACACGGATCATGGAGAACTGAACATGTCGGTTTATTTTGTGTGTGTGTATTTGTGTGTGTGCGCAATACAGGACACGGGGAATTTTAATTTAAGTAAGATGAGTCATTGTTCTGTGTAATAAAGGACAGGAAAAACTGTGATATTGTGTGTTATGCAGGATACAGAATATTGGCAGCATGCGGGTAAAGTTTGTGTCTTTTAGAAAAAAATGAAAGCATATGAAAATACATTTGTATGTATTACAGAGCACACAAAAAAATGATGATAGTGTCGAATTAATACAAAACATAGAAGCTTTTGAAAATTTAGGTTAATGTACTCATAGAATGCTGGGGAAACTGTGAGCATGTCGGGTATTGTTGTGTGGAAAACAGAACACAGAAAGTTGGCAACACTTTTTTTATGTTGCTTGGAGTAATGAGCAAGGAAAATTTTGAACAGGTTGGGTTCTAGTTCAATGTAAAGCAATGTAATAAGAGTGGCGGTGAAGGACAGTTAGTAATGTAATCAAAATGTAGCTGCAATGTTCTCTAACATTGCCATCCAGGGCAATGTAATAAAAAAAATGACTAAGAACGCGAGATGACAGAAATGTTATCAAGGTATGACGAGGAAGGAAAGGTGAGAGAAATGTCAACAATATGGTGAGGGAAATAAGAGAAGAAAGTTGTGTTATTATAAGATTGACAAGAAAGGAGAGATCAAAGTACTGCTACCAAAGATTTTACTATCACAAAAAGAGAGAAGAAGAGTGATGAGAACAAAGAGATGAGATAAATGTCGTGAATGAGAGAGTGAGGTCATGTTATATTGTGAAGAATTCGTCTCAGCGATTTTGTATTTGTAATGCTTAGATTGTCTGTCTTTTACCGTGGTCGATAAAGTTCATAATTTTTGTGATTATTAGTTTTTCTTTTTCGTGAATGTTAAATTCTTCTGCGTGGCATGTTTTATGTTCTCTAATTTTTCTAAAACGTGGAAAATAGTACCAGAGTTCAAATAAGTATGAAATAAAGTTGTCATGAAATTGAATTTATGCAAATTATTATAGTGTTAAATCAAGCCACATCTGCCATGTTCTCCAATAATTATTGGCGCAGACCTGTCAGCTGAAATATTTGCACAGAACAAAACGATCTTGAGAAATGGCAAAGATTAAAGATCTGAAGATTTATAGTTCTTACAGAGTGAGTGTTTTTCTTGTTCATTTAAAACAAGCATATTGTTCACCGCATTGTTATCCCCACACCAGCTTGTTATCCTCACACGAGCTTGTTATCCCCACACCAGCTTGTTATCCTCACACCAGCTTATTATCCTCACACCAGCTTGTTATCCACACACCAGCTTGTTATCTTCACACCAGCTTGTTATCCACACACCAGCTTGTTATCCTCACACCAGCTTGTTATCCACACACCAGCTTGTTATCCTCACACCAGCTTGTTATCCACACACCAGCTTGTTATCCACACACCAGCTTGTTATCCTCACACCAGCTTGTTATCCACACACCAACTTGTTATCCTCACACCAGCTTGTTATCCACACACCAACTTGTTATCCACACACCAGCTTGTTATCCTCACATCAGCTTGTTATCCTCACATCAGCCTGTTATCCTCACATCAGCTTGTTATCCACACACCAACTTGTTATCCACACACCAGCTTGTATTCCTCACACGAGCTTGTTATCCACACACCAGTTTGTTATCCACACACCAGCTTGTTATCCTCACACCTGCTTGTTATCCACACACCAGCTTGTTATCCACATCATCATCATCATCATCAGGTGCCGTGGCGACTGGCGTTGGCTATTATGCTTCTCCAGAGTACACGATCCTTCATGCAGGCCATCAGTTCAGTTGGTGATCTCCTCTCACACCATCCCGTCAGACTGTCCAGTATAATTTCTCTTGGTCTTACTCTTTATCTTCTTCCTTCTATTTTTCCTGTTGTTATAATATTTTCAATGCCCCCTCTTCTCATTGCATGTCCTATGAAAGTACATTGTCTCTCTCTTATCTTTTTGATAAGGTTTTTTTGTCTGTCCAGCTCTTCTCATACATTCTTCATTAGTTATTTTTGCTGTCCAGGGGATTCGCAACATTCTTCTAATAAACCACATTTCTGCTACTTCCAATGTTTTTGTGCAGACTATTGTCCATGATTCACTTCCATACAACAAGATAGGCTCAATATAGCATTTTAGGACTCGTTTTCTAACATTCATTGATAAAGATGTGTTAGCTAATATGTTTCTCATTCTCTGAAATGCAGTCTTTGCTTGGCCTATTCTATTATCCACACACCAGCTTATTATCAACACACCAGCTTGTTATCCTCACACCAGCTTGTTATCCACACACCAGGTTGTTATTTGGTCCACCCTGCTCTGCATTCTTATGGCTAATTCCTCTGTACACCCCACATGTTCATATGTTAATATATCATCAGCGGTCAGCGTAGGTCAGTGTTCTCCCCACATCATCTATATATATATATATATATATATATATATATATATATCTGAACCTTAAGTGCCCAGGGCACATGGGGCTTCCGCAAGGGTTTTCCACAAATGCCTGTCCTTCGCCCTTTTTTTTCTGCTCTTGCCCAGCTGAGCCCTCTATTGCTCAAAATCCTTTCTGTTGTTCTTCTCCATTTCTCTTTTGGTATACCCTTACTTCTGCTCCCCTGTGGTGTCCATCTTAATGCTATTTTTGGTAGTGAGTTGTCCGTCATTCTGAGCACATGTCCCAACCATCGCCAGCGTCTTTCCTCAATAATTGTTGTCAGTGGTTTCATCTGCATTTCTGCTAATAAGATGTTATTTCTTATGGTGTTTGGCCAATATATATATATATATATATATATATATATATATATATATATATATATATATGAACTTGGAATATACATATATACATACTTACATACATACATATATACACAAGTTCATTTATATATATATATATATATATAAATGAACTTGTGTATATGTGTATGTATGTAAGTATGTATAGATGTATATTCCAGCATCACGCTGGAACGCCTGGACCAATTTCAATCAAACTTGGCACACATATGACATACAATCTTGACAGTGCACAGAGGGGGTTAAATCAGCTCTAGAATACCCCTATGACCACAAGGGGTCAAGGTGACATGTACAAATAATCTAACGACCGATATTAGTGTCGAATTCATAGTTTTCGGAGTCTCTGAGATGAATAGTGGCACTCGTAAGTTTATCCCTCATCGGTAGGTGAAATGTCCAAATTGACAGAGATTAGTGTCGAATCCATAGTGTTCGGGGTCGCTAAGCTGATTGATGACAGTTCTGATGACAATTAAGCCCACGCTTAGTCGAATAGAAGTAACAGAACTCTGTAGAACCATCTATACCCTGTAGAACCTTCTAGAACGTTGTGGAATGAATAGACCTCTGTAGGCCCTTCTATAAGGCTGTGGAAATGAATAGAACGTTGTAGAACCGTGTGGAAGGTTGTGAAAATGAATAGAACTTTGTTGACTGGAATAAATAAATACCCGAGCAACGTCGGGTAATCAGCTAGTGTGTGTATATATATATATATATATATATATATATATATATACGGGTGTATGTATGTATGTATGAATGTATGTTCCAGTATAACTCTGGAACACCTGGAGCATTTTCAACCAAACTTGGTACACATATGACTTTCACTCTGGAAGAAAATAATGTGGGGATAAGACACCACTAGTATCCATAGAGGTCGGAGGTAACATGTAAAAATTATCGAAAACGACCGATAGTAAAACTAGCCCTCTGATGGAATGGATTTAACTCCCATTATATTTATGAACAATGCCTGCCTCGGTTTGTGGGCCGAACAAGATAGAGTTGAAATGAATAGAACTTTGTAGCTCTCTCTGGGAAGTTTTAGACATCATTATGGCCCGGACTTAGACTCATGATGTTCGAGAAAATTAAGCGCCCACCCGAATCTTAGATGGTCTATAAGGTAAGCTAACTCGACAAGTCTTCCACTTTATCATCTTTCAGAGAATGTGACAGTTTCATTTCGCTCTTGTAGTTGATTATATAAGTGTTTCCTGCGTTATTTGACGTGATAGTGTACAGTTTGGATTAAAGTTCAGTAAAACTTTATTTTATTTCTATGAAGATTTTATATTTCTACAAAGATGTAAGTACTTCATAATTTTAAATTAAACTTTGCTTTTTCCTTATGTTTATATCATCTTTTTATTGTATTCTATAAATAGATTTCATTGTTCAGTGTCAGTGTGCCTTTTATTTGTCACTGCTCTAGCGCATTTTATATGTGGAACAGAAAATTGTTGTTAGTTTCAGATAGATTTAAATGTGATAGATCAATGATGTAAGGTTTTTAACGTTTCTATAAGACAGTATTGATGACGGCATGAGTATAGGTCAAAGGGCATATGAATGTAAATGTACCTTATGAGTTCTGACATAACTAATATTCTAAAATACGTAGGCAACCGGGACTAATTCAAGCAACTAAGAAATACCATGGAGTAGTGTAAGCGAACATGCTAGAGTGAAGCCTGATGCCAGCACATGCATCTTACTCGACAAATATTTCGAGATGATGAAATGAAGCGACTATCTTAACAGGAAAATGAGAGGGTGAAACAGTTTTTATCTCACGGATACTACTCATTCCGACGGATCTCCCTTTTAACGTTAAAAGATTACAATTTCCAGTTAGACCTGCTTTCTCGATCACGATCAACAAGTCAGAGGGGCAGTCTATTAAGTACAGCGGAGTGGATTTGAGATCGTCATGTTTCTCCCACGGATGACTTTATGATGCTTGCTCATGGACTATGCAATGGCACAAGGCTGTGTGTATGCTGGCAATGTAGTTGAAGAGACTATCTTACCAGAACAGGGAGAGAATTTGAAACAGTTTTTATCCCACGGATACCACTCATTCTGACGGATCTTCCTTTTAACTTTAAGAGATTGCAATTTCTAGTGAGACTTGTGTTCTAGATCACGATCAACAAGTCACAAGGGCAGCTTACACATTATAGAGTAAAGTATTTTACAAATTCACTATAATATTAATTTAACTCAAAACTATATTATATACGAAATTTTTAGTTTCACCTCCAGTAGCCAGATTAAATAATTTCTTGAGTGAACCCACCCTTGAACAAGCAATATAAGGTTGTCTGTGGGAGAAACATGGCGATCTCAAATCCACTCCGCAATATTAATAATTAATAAATTAATAAATCATTAATAATAATAGCAACGCCGAGAATCAGCTACTTTTCAAATAACAGAGCAATGGCAGTAGAATATACATTGAATAGCACAGGAGAGAAGGGAGACCCCTGAGGCAGGCCTGTAGCAATGGACCTGGACTATGAGATCCATGCTCTATATCTTAAGGCAACCGATCGCCTCAACAACATTGAAGCTATCTATCGAAACAATGTTGTATATGCCCCAAACTCCATTAGAAGTGTCAACAGCATTTTGTAATCCACTCTGTTGTATACATTCTCAAGATCAAGTGCCACAATTACGGTTTTGTCTTTTCTCTGAAATCCCTCATATACATCATAAGCCAGGATCGCAGAGTTGTTGGTTGTATCTCTTCCTGGACGATAACTTCCTAATGTATTCGGTAGTAACCCGCTGGTCTCTAGAAAGTCTGATAGTTGCCCAGCTATGATCCTCTCAATTACTTTGCCATATACGTTTTGTAACGTATATGTAACGTGAAAAACCCAGAAAAAGCTAGCATCCTGTGGTGCTCATTAAATAACAGAATTGTAGTATCTGAAATTCCGATTGTGAAGTGTCAAGGCCAAGATATTAAAAGAACATATTTCATGAGATATCTAGGGATCACATTCGGTCGTTCATTGTCCTTTGCACACCATGTGTTCAATGCAATACAAAAAGCAGGAAGTCGTTGGGAGCGGTTAGGTTAACGGCTGCAGCGGGGTTTCGACAATGCACTCTCTTCTTGATGATGTATGCGCTGCTACTGTCATCATTGGAGTATGGTCTTGGCCTGCTCATCCTGTCCAGTGCACAAATGAATAAATTAGAGCATGTACAGAACGAGACAATGAGAGTTGTGGTGGGTTGCACCAGGGATACTCCGGTGCCGGCCATTCGCTTGATATGCTGAATGTGTATGCTCAGGTAAGGACATACATCAGGGTTGCTGGCGTGAAGGATCATCCTCTCCATAAGAAGTTGAGTCGATAAAGGGAGAACGCATCAAACAAGGCAGATCCTTGATGGCTCTAGATGGGGTTACAATAAAGTCAAATCTAGATGAGGTGTCTGAAGGTGATGACTGGTTACTGGTACAAGACCGACCTCAGCTAAGAAAAGTTATTATACAGAAGAGCCATGAATGCAGAGACTAGGCACAAGGTGCAGTTGAACTTCGGGTTCAAGATCTCGTCTAGCATCACTGTGGGTCTACTGACACGGTAATATATATATATATATATATATATATATATATATATATATATATATATATATATATATATATCTCAGTGACTCGGAGTAGCAGAAGTGGTTGATGTTTTGTTGCCTACCGAAATGAAAGAGTAATAGCACAGGGTTCAGAAGCCTTTGAAATCACCAGTTCAGGCATGCGAATTGAAGTTGATGATGTGTCGGCGGCAACGGAATGGTTAGTTGCTCATGATGTGGTTAACGGTGTCATTGTGACGGATTCACCGAGTATGCTTAGTAAGACTGAGAAGAATTTGCTTCGGAAAGATTAGGTTCATCCGGTAAGCCAGTCAACTGTAGCAAGACTAACGTGGCTTTACTGTCCAGGGCATAGGGAAGTACATGGCCGTGATGTGACATAGAGACTTGCTGGACAGGCTGCAATAAATTAACAATTGACAAGGGGGAAATTGCTAAGGCTGTATTGGACAGACTACGGGAAAATGAAGGGCGGGGATGGAAGAACAGTGTAGCTGTGAAAAGACTGATGGAGCTGGGACAAATTAAAGGTGCTAGCAAGAACTCTGAACTATGTGGCAGAAAACGCATCGTAAACAACCAACATTTGACAGGAACTATTAGCAAACATATTCTTCAATGTATGCTGCGACATGCTGCTTATAACATATGGGGTTGTCCCGAATACGGTGAAGCCAGAGTCTGAAATTTTGAACTTTGAATTTTGAAATAAATTATTCTGTCTAACACTTTAATGCAGACAAGCATGGCTGGTATTTACAAAGTGGCATGTACACAATACAGAACAAATTTTTATTACTCAATAAAGCATTTCTGACACCTCCCTTCTCAGCAACCGGTGCACCGCGTCCTGAACCACCATGATCTTCATGAACACCATGATGACAAATTCAGCCAATAATGAACCGTTGTCTTGCAGTCAGTGAGGAAATATTGGAAGAGGTGGAGAGTTTTGAATATCTTGCATCATTACAAACTAATAATGGAGATACAATGAAGGAAATTAAAAGGAGGACATCTATCGCTCTTCGGAAAGTAAAACAACTGAAGAAGCTTTGGAAAGGAGCAGACAGAAGTACAAAAATAATATTTTTAAGGCCATGCATCTTTCCCATCCCAACATATGCCTGTGAGACCTGGACACAACAAAACAGCTATACAGAAGAGTTCTTCAAATATCTTGGACACAGAAAAGAACAAATATATCTATACTACAAGAATTTAATATTGATGAAGACTGGCTAGTAAAGAGGATTAAACAGAGAAAACTTAAATATTTTGAACACATTATACGTAATGATAATTTAGAGAAGACCGTCTTTAAAGGGTACATAATGGGAAAAAGAAAGAGAGGAAGACCAAGGCGAAGATAGCTGCAAGATATCGATGATGATTTGTAAATGGATGCATCAGCAGCAGGACATCTTGCTTACAACCGAGAGGCCTACAGGAAAGGTGTTCGAGGGGAAAAGTTTGGAAAGGGACATTCATTTGACTGACTGACTGTCTTGAAGTAGCAGCCAGGCCTACCGAAAAGGGGTCCATTTGATACATCGCTTTTTAGATCTGGAGTTAAAATGGGGAGAGAAATACTGAGAAAGGGATAAGAGAGTAGAGGAGTGTGAGTTCTTTTGTTTACTTCTCTTTCAGAAAAAAAATATTAACGTATCGTTTTATCCGCGCCGTGCAAGTTTTATTGAATTATAAGACGCACCGGAGAATAAGACGCCTCTTTAATTTGATACCGAATACTTTGTAAAAGAAAAGAAAAAACATCTTATTTTTATTTACCTTCTTCTTCTTCTTCTTCTTTCTAGGTTGTTGATCACATCAAACCCTAATCCCTGTAGACGTGGCAAACCTCGCATTCCTCTCCAGATCCTGACAGGAGCCCCAATGCTTTGTATCTAAGCTTGTGTTCTCTGGCCATGTCCGACGCCTCAGGTCCGCATGGTTTGGGCACTCTTGAAGGATGGGTTCTGCAGTCTGGACTCCACTGCCACATGGACACTCGTCTGTGTCTGAAATTTTGAGTCGATATAGGTGGCTCAGTAATCTGCAGTGACCTGTCCGTAGACAAAGGAGGATGACTTGCTGATGTCTTTGTAGTTGATATATTGCATCCGGTTTGTTGTTGCATTTCAGTTGTTTCTTCCATTCAGATCTGTACTCATTACGGATTATAGTTTTGCCTTCTTGAAAGTTTACTGGATGATTTGTTTGATCTTGATTGCTACCAACTTTGGATAGGGTGTCAGCTATTTCACTGCCAGCTATTCCTCAGTGGGATGGTACCCACTGTAGGGCCACAGTTGTTAACTGTGTAAGGTGCTTCAGTTCTATTGTGATTATGTTTGCCTGTGGGTTGTTTGTTGTTTTAGAGATTCTAGAAGTGCCCTGCAGTCTGTGAAGAAGGCTATTTTGTGTGGTGGTTGGTGGTTTTCTGTTTAAAATATTCTGAGGGCTTCGAGGAGAGCTGTTGTTTCTGCCTTGTAGTTGGAGGAAATCTTTCCCTGTCTCGAAGGCCTTTTTTGGTTTGTCTTCCATCTGTGTACCTTATGTAAACACCCTCACCTCCATTTTTTTACTGCTTTTCATGCAGACTCATCTGTGTATACATGTGTCCATTCAGCTGGGTTGTGTATGCTGTCAATCTGAGGTGTTGTTAGGTATTCCTTTCTGTGTATGCCTGGTACCTCTGTGAGGACTGTTATCTTTTCACAGTGACTGTGCTCCTCCACAATTTGGAGCGGTTCAGTTTCTTCATGAGAGGTGGGAAGGAGGTCTTTATAATGTTGTTGCAGCTGTGTTGTCCGATGGTTGAAACTGGTTCTTTCTTGTCAGTTGTTTGCTGACTCCTGAATTCGTTTGTTCACAAGGTGGGTTGTCAGGCGTATTAACTTTTGTTTATGGGTCATTAGTTTTTCCTTGCAACTGACCTCAAGAGATTGAATTTGTGTGCATTTCCTCATCCCCGTAATGATAGTGCTCTTCATCCCTCATCTGATCAGTCGCATGCCTGTTTTGCACTTTCGTAAGGCGAGCGGTATTTATATTAGAGACTGTGGCCCAGGCTGTCATGCCATATGTTGGCCTTATGGTGTCCACATACGCTTTATTAGTATGTTACTGTTGACTTCCCAGATTGTGCCTGCTAGCTTTTTGACCCATGAAAGCTTTATAACTGTTTTGTTTTCTATGTCTAGCAGGTGTGACTTCCAGGTTATCCTCTTGTCCAGTTTCACTCCGATTTATGTCGGCTGCTCCTGTTTGTGTAAGTTCTCTTCCTTGCATTTCTAGTTTAAACGCTTTGTGTTAGCATTTAATTATATAAAGAACAGAGTGGGAGAAATAGCTAAAGAACATTGGCTCAGGGTGACTCTGTGGCTTAGTTTTCCGTTCATTTTGATCCTGGCTGTTCTGTATTTAAAGAAATCTTGTATCCACCAAAACATTGTTCCTTCAACCTTGTTGTTGAGAAGTTTTTGGACGAGTTTTTACAATCAACTTTTATCATACTTTATCGATTGCTTGTGTTACGTCTACAAAGATGGTCAGAGTTTGTTTCTTCTTCTGCAAAGAGTTTTCTATTGTTTTCTGTGCTGTGATGTTTCCAGCATGCTGTGTATTGTTTATCAGGTGATTATTTTATCAGTCTGGTATTGACCATCCATTCCATCACTTTGCCCATACAGCTTAGGCGGAGGCTGATAGGTCTGTAGCTGGATTTGTTGTGTTTGTTTTTGTCTTTTTTTTCTGATAAGAGTGATGGTTACCTCTCTCCATCTGTAGGGAAATTTTCTGAAGTTCCAGAACTGGTTGTAGATGTGAAGGAGGTCTGTTTTGCTGTTGATTCCATGTTCTTTATCATTTCATTTTGTTATTTCAGCTTTTCCTGGTGATTTCTTGTCTTTTAATTTTTATGTAGCCTTACTGAGGTGAATGTTACGATCATGCACGAGTCTGGATTTTCCTATTTGATTCTTTCTTTGAGATCTGGTTTTACTTTCTGTATGTGTCTTTCGGGATTGTTGCGATGCTCCCATTCATGTAGTGGTCTACCTAGACGATTGCTACCATTTTCCCGGCATGAAATTTTCCAGCTTCTTCTATGACTGTGTTGGGCTGGCTTGGTGATTTGTCTTCGTTTATGGATTTGATCGGGTTCCACAGTTTGTCTTTGTCCAACTCAGGGAGTTAGTTTGTTCATTCTTTGCTCTTTGACATTCAGCTATCTTCCTGTTGTTGCAGGCTTCTTTAGTTTTACTGTGTGTTTTGATATTCTCAGTGGTTGATCTGCACTTCATTTTTCTCAGACCTCACATAAGTCTTTATGCAGCTTCTCCAGTTCTCTGCTCTAGTAGGGTTTATAGTTGTTTCTTCTGCCTCTGGGTATGTACTTCTTGGCAGCTTCTCCAGTTCTCTACTCTAGTAGGGTTTATAGTTGTTTCTTCTGCCTCTGGGTATGTACTTCTTGGCAGCTTCTCCAGTTCTCTGCTCTAGTAGGGTTTATAGTTATTCCTTCTGCCTCTGGGTATATACTTCTTGGCAGCTTCTCCAGTTCTCTGCTCTAGTAAGGTTTATAGTTGTTTCTTCTGCCTCTGGGTATATACTTCTTGGCAGCTTCTCCAGTTCTCTGCTCTAGTAGGGTTTGTAGCTGTTTCTTTCGCCTTGGACGTGGACTTCTTGGCAGCTTCCAGGATTGTATTTGTTAGGACTGTCTTATTGTGATTTATGTTGTTGGTCAGAGTGATCTGCAGGCATTGCTGGTGTGTTTGCTATCTGTATTGGTCCCAGTTTACTTTTTTGAATTTCCAGGCGGATACCGTATTAAGTAGTTTTGAGCACTTTTTTCCATAAATTTGAATGTGCCTGTCACATGGTCACTTCCCTTAGTTGTGTGTTGACTGTGAATTGATGTATGTCATCTGTTGCTGCAGCGAGGTCAGGTGCGCTTGATTTTCTTTCCATGTCCTGGAATAGAAGGTCAGATTGTTTTTCGTTCGGTTAATAAGGATACGTTTGTTGTCTGTCATCCAGTCTTCCAGTTCTTCTCCTCTATAATTCAGTTTCTTATAGCCCCAACTTGGGGAGTGGCTGCTGAAGTCCCCACCAAGAATATGGTTTGTGCTTTCTACTTTTATTTTGTGAAGTTGTAGGACTGTGGTAGGAAGGTTGTAGCAGTTCGTAATTTGCATGTCTCCCCTGGTTAGGAGGAGTTTCACTGTTAGGTATTCTAGCTCACCTTCTGTGGGTCTGCTTATGTCTAAAACTGGGATGGATGTTTTGGCTAGGCTCATTATCCCACCTTTTTGGTTTTTATAATCTCTCATGTCGAAAGCTCTCATATCCTCGTAAGAAAAACCTAAGTGTCTCTTTTAGATGCGTTTCTTGAATGCAGAGGACGTCTATGCCGTTTGTTTTGAGAAAATCGTGTGGTTCAATTTTCTAGTCTCGCACTCGCTCTGCATTCCACTGAGCCACTGTGAGCACTGGACTGTTGATTTTTCTGGCTCTTGTCTGCTTTTCTGATCCTTCCAGGCTGTCGTGGGGGTTGTTCTCTTGGTTGGTTGTTTTTGAGGCGTGAGATTCGTTTTTGTTTTCAGCTGGAGAAGGGCTGGAAAGAAGCAATTCCGCTAGGTCGGATGGTATCAAGACCATTCTTAACCTGGTAGATGCGTGTGTGTCCTGTTTTACCCCGGGTACTGCGCTGCAGCCAACACACTCCGTCTTCAATAGGCAGGGTCTTTCCCTTAAGAGTACTGCAGTGTAACTCAAAATCAGTCAGCAAGTAGCAAAGATATACATTTAGTTTTAGTGCAATAATTGTCCATATATTTATTTTTTTTATATTGAAGTTAAGCCTCATTTCCTTTACTTTTAATGAGCATCTTTTTATGAATAACATCCTCTTTAGTTCTCTTATTTTTTTTTTAAATTTGCGAAGCAATAAATATTATACAAAACATTAACTCGATATGCTCAGTTCTTCGTATCCTGTTTTACACACAAATTTAACCTAACATGCTGATACTATTACGTCCCCCGTATTACACACGACATTTAATAAAAAATGGTATGCATCTGCTAGACGTTTTTAACATTTTATCAAATTTTTATAAACATTACACTTTTACCCTAACAATTTACCCTATATAACTGGTATGTTAATGATAGTGCAATTTTTTCATCCCTGTAAGATAAGGTTTCGTAGCTCAATTTCTCCAGTTGTCTATGGTATCTGGACTTATCTACAAGGATTTTACTAGAGATGATGGCTGAAAAATTCATCCAGGCATTTCTCCCAGAAACCCAGACATAGCTATATGATTTGGATTTTCTCTAAAACATGTTGGTTAAGAAGTCATTTTTTTCTACACATTTTTAGATCTACTTTTACTTGATGTGCCTACATCACTTACTTAATTAGAATTCATGCCCTATATGGTTTGTGTGTGTGTGTTTACAATTAACATCACTGCTGTATCTAGACCAACAAGCAGCAGTAAGAATAAATGATGAAACAACAGGGGTGCATATTGTCGCCTTACTTATTTAACTTGTATACTGAAAATATAATGAGGAATGTTAGAGAAGATGTAGACAAAGAATATTATGATGCCATAACAATTGGAGGTTATGAAATACCAGAGATTAGATATGCTGATGACACAGTATTACTGTCCACAACACAAAAAGGAATGGAAAAATTAATTATGTCAGTCTGTAAGAACAGTGAAGAGCAAAACCGCTATCTTATTCCAAAGAAAACTAAATTGATGACAACTGCCAAAACAAACAAGGCAGCTGAAATATGTATCAATGAATAAAAACTGGAAGAAGTGGAGAGTTTTGAATATCTTGGATCACTACTAACTAGTAATGGAGATATAATGAGGGAAATTAAAAGGAGGACATCTATCGCTCTTAAGAAAGTAAAACAACTAAAGAATCTGTGGAAAGGAACAGACAGGATCACAAAAATAAGATTCTTAAGGGCATGCGTCTTTCCCATCGCAACATATGCCTGTGAGACCTGGACACTTAACAAAACATCTGAAAAACACATAAATGCGTTTTAATGTGAATGCTACAGAAGAGTCCTTCAAATATCATGGACACAAAAAAGAACAAATATATCCATGTTTCAAGAACTTAATATTGAAGAAGGCTGGCTAGTGAAGAGGATTAGGGAGAGAAAACTTCATATTTTGGACACATTAAACGTCGTGATAATCTAGGAAAGACCGTCTTGGAAGGGTACATAATGGGAAAAAGAAAGAGAGGAAGATCAAGGCGAAGATGGCTGCAAGACATTGTTGATGATCTGCAGATGGATGCATCAGCAGCAGGCCATCTTGCTCAGAACCGAGATGCCTACAGGAGTGCTGTTTGGGAGGCAAAGTTCCGCAACAGACATGCAAATAAATGAATGAATGTGTGTGTGTTTTAAGGGAAGGTTCGGGGATGTGAGGGAAAGGGAGCTGAAGGACCAGTGACGGTCATCGTTGCGAGGAGGTGGAATATATGAAATGAGAAATCAGCGGCGGGAAATATTTTAATGCAAAAGTTCCGCGGGGATGATAAAAATGTTCCGAAAGTTTAACGAGGACAAAAATTTGGAGAAAGATTGCTGGAAGGTGTATGGCGGCTCTGTTTACCCAGCGCTTTTTCTCTTTCAAAGTAAAATGAACTTTTTCCTTCCTTCTTTCTTTAACTCTTTCTTATCCTTTGTCGAAGATTTTCTAAATAAGCCTCTGACGTCAATCAGTAATTTTATAACCAATTAAAAACAAAAAGCATAATTTATTCAAGTCAACTGACATGTTCAATAATAAATTCTCTTCATAAAATGAACTTTAACGTCAGAGAGCGGAGAATTTTACAACCATTTAAAAAATAATAAGCAAATAGACCTGTAAATCTGCTAAATTATTCAGGATATTAAAGAGTGTATATCTCCTTGTTTTGTTTTCAGAATGTCATAGCTCGTTCCCCAGTTTCTTTATCATTTCCATCCTTTGACCTGCATTTTTGTAAAATCTTGTGTTCAAATTGTTTTTCCTTGTCAGACGGGGGTCCAATGCCGTGCTTAAATATGTTGGGCTGTTTACTATTGAAAGTTTCTACCCGTTAAGTTTTAGATCTATACTTTGCATTTCATTTCAAAGTGAGAAGATTACATATGACGTCTTTTTCTCGCTGATAGTCATTTGATGTCTCCAAGTCTTCTGAGTGCCTCTTGCATTCTGTTGGTGAATACTTTTATATTCTTCTCACTTTGCCACATCATCTCCATATAACATGTGATTTTGTTTTTCCTGTAGATGACAACGAGAGAGAGAGAGAGAGAGAGAGAGAGAGAGAGAGAGAAGGAAATATTTTCTTTTCCGTCTCGCAATGTGGATAGAAAGGAAGCACTAATTTAACTTTGTCAGATAAAGTCAGGCGTTTTTTTTAATTGTCATCTGTCACTGTACAACTCGACCCTGACACTTTTGGCATTTTCTATAACCATCTCCTACTACCTCACAAACAGGGGCCAAATCTGAAGGACATGCTTGTCTATAACCATCTTAAGCAGGGTCATGCATTTGTCCGTGCTAGAAATTCTAGCAGGTGCCGCTTTGTTATCTCCTAAATAATCTGGGAAACGAAACCAATTACTTTCCATTCATCAGTCCTCACATTCCTGCATCACATATGAAGAGACTGGTCCCAGATTTGGTGACCCCATACAGAAACATTTTTATATTTAATCAGAGCATGCTTCTTAACCAGTCTCTAATCATTTCAACCACGGAAGAAAATCTATTTTCTAGTAGCAGCCATTGAACAATGTCATTGTGATGACAGAATATCCTGGCGCTTGAGAATCGGGAAAAGGGGACACTGGATCCACATGGACTGAACTCGAAATTCGGTACACTTAACATTCACTTTCTCCAGAATTATATTTACTCTGCACACAGATCTGCTCGTTCCTTACCTGTAATGAGTATGTCAGAAGATTACCATTCTCTCTTTCTCTCTGTCTCTCTGTCTCTCTATCTATCTATCTCTATCTGTCTCTCTCCTTCCCGTTTTTCCCATCCAGTCTTTACTACACACATCTCAGGTCTTCATTTAAACATTCAACATATTCTTCCACGCCAGTTCCTGGACACAGCGTCTTACAAGTCACAGCTAAGTGCTCCCTTTTTTTCTAAATGTTGTTTTGCATTTTCTTTCCACTCCTGTGTGTTGTACAGCATTCGTGTGAATTTATATTGTATCTTCTTTCTTTATTTCTTCATTCTATATGCTTTTGTATGATTAAAGTGTAACCTGAAAAGTCACAACTGCGTGCTCGTTACTTAATAAAAACTTTCTACTTGTCTTTTATATACTTTCATCATTTTGCTATCACAGTTTTACTGCAGTGGCATTATGTATATTTATATATTTAGTTTAATATATACTTATATCCAAAATAAACAAACTATTCATGAAGGACCGATAGTGAAGGCGATGTTGACAAACTTTACAGCAGATACAGAGACATGGTAGGTGAAAACAATCACATATGTAAATCCTTTCACGAATTTGATGAAATTGTCAAGATCCGTCACTGGCGTTGATGTTACGCTGATACCATCACCAATGTAGCGCCTATAGAAAGCTGGAAAAAGTTCTCTTAAGATTCCATAACCCTGTATTCAAGGTGACCCATGAACAGGCATGCGTAGCTATAATCCATTTTGGTACCGACCGACACACCCCTGATCTAGTCGAAATATAGGCCTTTGAACTGAAAAAGAGTTTAGTTCCAGCGGTGGAATGCGTAGAATAGTAGGAGAGGAAAATAATCCAACAAATAACACGAGAGAAAGATAGGACTCGTGTAGACAATCCGCCAAGATTTCCATATTTAGACATACAATTCCTCACAAAACACTGCACTATCAACAGCCCACCCACTACCTGCTTGTCGGTGTCGGGTAGCAAGAATGTGAGCACCGTATATCTGCACCCCCCCCCCTCTAATTTTCGTGCTAGACCTGAAGCCGGGCGTCTTGGTAGAGATGGCAGAATTGCAAGATGTGCTCCGGAGTTTGAAGACTTGTTTCATGTTTCACGTGCAAAGTTTGGAGAGTATGGCAGGTCGATGCAGTATAATTGTGGCCACAGTCAGCATTGTCCCAGGCGTAGTCTAAAGATGGTGGTTTCTTTCTTAAGCAATATCTGCGGCATCTGATAATTAGATGGCGAGTTGTTCTGGTCACTCCATGACTACTTTCAACATTATTTTCATCAATATTTTTTCCAACTTATGACTTCAGAGTACGCAGTTTATTATTTGTGCGTCAGAGTGTAATTTTGTAATTTTGTGTGTGCTTTCATTTGTAGGTTTTATTGGTATTCGCTTGTGCATTTTCTTTTATTAGCATTCTCATTTGTTAGTGGTTCAAAATAATTATAGCTGTCCTTCATCACTGTTTTTTATATGTTTAAATATTTACATGGCTCAGAATATGTAAAAAATCTAAAGCAGTTTACCAAACAATATTATTGTAGCATTTTGACTCATGATGTACCATAGCAGCAGCCTTGTTCTAAGCTTACATTCAACCTGCCAGTCTTTGACAACAGATCCTTAGTTGACAATAGAACATGTTATAGGAATGGACGACAATCCCTCAAACACAAACAGTGTTACGTACATCAAGATTAAGCTTCACAAACTTTAAAGTTTACACAAAAACTACATAAGAATTCTTTATTAAGTATTCAATTGAGTGTATCTTTCTAAGGCTTTTAACAGATGACTGATGCAAGCTAAAAAAATTAATTGAACTTAGCATTGTCTGAGGGCTCTATAGTTTTATGATGATATGCTTCTTACAAGTATGTGGACCTTAAGTAGCACAGCTCATCATGAAATGAATATTGCATGAACAATTCAACATGTACTCATCTTATGAATTTACTGGCAGCAGAAATTCTGTCATTTTTTTAATAAACATTTCAATAGTTCTCATTTTTTAAAAATCTGTTTTCTGGGATTGATATGTTGCACCTTCTCATATTTCTTTTAACTGATCTCTACCACTAATAACATTTTTATGCAGCTATATATAGATATTTTTACCGTGCCGTTAAACGTCAACAGGGCTTGCTTTGTAGCTCGCCATGTTTTCCTGTTTTCATGCGAGATTTTCAAGCTCATAAAGAGGTTTCATGCCTACTACTGTGACCTGCCTTAACAATGTCCTCTCTGGAGTTTCACATGGTCGGTCTCTTTTTCTTAGGCCTGTTGTGTTCCACTTGATAGCTTATTTTGGGATTCTCTGATTGTTTCTTCTCGTCACGTGACTAATATATCTCAATCTCCTTTTTTTTATTCACCCATGAGACAGGTTGCTGTTCACTCATCCGCCTTATCTCTATCTTGTTCTTGAATTCGTTCCAATTTATACCGAGTATTTTCCTTAGGCATTTGTTTTCAAAAGGATATCTTCTTCTTCTTCTTCTTCGTTCGCATTGTCTGTCTATATCTGCAATCCTGTCTCTTGGATAAATTTCACTGTGTTTTCTAATTCATGTATGGAACCGTAGAGCTTATCTTCTTTGGCGGTTTCACTGGGCCAGTAATTATTTCTCAGTGTCTCATAGTTGGTGCAGTTCTGGAGGATATGTTCCACAGTTTGGGGCACCGGGGCACATGTACATAGATTAGTAGTACCAACCTTAAACTTTGTATACATATGACTTTGGAGTCGGCTGTGTCCTGTTCGGAGACGGAAGATGGTGACTTGTTACTTTCTGTTTAGCATGTGATAGTCATCATGTGGTGGTGTTTGTGACTTCCTGTAGGTTTTTATCATGCTTTTCTTCTGATTATAGGTGATTGGTTTGTCTGGTTGCTGCATTTCAGTGCCATCTTTGGCCAGATGGTCAGCTTTCTCATTGCCTGGTATCCCACAATGGGAGGGAATCCACTGCAAAGTGACTCCATGTTGTAAGCCAATTTTTGACAAGGCATCCTTAAGGTCTGGCAGTTTGTTGCATTGAAGAGCTTCCAGTACTGATCTTGCATCTGTGAGAATTACTATGGGGCATGTATCAATTCTGGAGTCTGATAGTTTTTCAACTGCAGCAATAATTGCCATAACTACTGCATCATAGTTGTTGCAGTATTTTCCAGTGGGTATGGAAATCTTGTCAGTGGTGTTGTTTGGATATTCAGTATGTGCTCCTGCCCCTCCATTCTTTATGGCATTATGTGCAGATCCGTCTGTATACACACGTATCCAGGTGTCACACGGATATTTGTCATCTAGAACACTAAGTGTGGCTGTTGATCTTACAAGACTGCTCTGCATCTCACCATTCTCCACACCTTTCATCAAAAGGATATAATTTATTGTCTATTTCTTTAGTTGATTTCTAGCTTTCGCATGCATAAATGAGAGTGGATATTACATTTTAATACAATAATCTTTGCTTGGTTTTGTGTTTATAACTTTTGAGTGCCGTATGTTCTCAAGATTCTTGAAAGCCAATGCTGCTTTCGCAATTTTAATTCGACCTTCCTTTCCTGATGTCACCATACTGGTCTATGTAGCTGCTGAGGAAAACAAATTGGTTTTCTTCTTCAATTTTTCCTTCGCGATTAATAAGGAGTTTCATTTTTTTTTACTTTTTTCCTTATTAATTTCAAATCATATTTTGCTAACCAGTGAAGACAAGGTATCTGTTTTTTCTTGCATAGAATTCACATTGTCACTGGAAAGAGTTATGTCATCTGCAAAATCAAGATCTTCTAGTTGGGCCCCATGTACCCAAATAATGCCCATTTTACCTGTGTAATATATATATATATAAACACTTTTCCCGTGACCAGAAATTTAGTGTAAATATAATGAATTTTCAAGACTTTCCTTATGAAAATAAAACATTTTATAAATTTTAAAGAAGCGTGTTCTAACTGTACTAATCCATTCTCTTAGATTTGAAAAGAAATGTCATTCTCAAGATCAGTGCTTTTAATGTTCAAGACTTAAGTGAGATGTCTGGATTAGTCATTAATGGATCAACAATTTAAAAACTTCTCATATGTAAATGACATGGCACTGCTAGATGTCTTAGAGAATATTGTGACACAAATTTAAAACACACCCCGCATTGGTTACAGGCAAGAACGTATGGCAGTGATACAATATGCAGATTTTATGGCAGCGACATGGTGTAGATATGCATCCAAACTCTTAATTATTGTCAGTATTATCAATATTAAATCAATCTTATTTTTTATTGTACTGTAAATGCAGTCCAGTGACAAAGTTTAAAGAATTTGAACTAAGCATTCAGAATCACAGAACGTATAAGGCATACGGCCATGGTCATTAACAAAAGTAACAAAAAGAGCATTAGAGGCAAGTGAAGTGTGGTTTCTACGAAGAATGTTAAAATTATCATGGACAGCTAAAATAACAAATGAAGAATGTCTAAGACATGCCAACGAGAAACGAACTTTAAAGAACACGCTACGGGGGAGGCAGTTTAGGCTCATTGGCCATAGGAACGGAAAACATCGTAACAACAGGGAGAATGGGAGGAAGGAGAGGAAGAGGTAGACCTAGAGAGAAATTCTTAGACGGCTTGACACAATGGCATGGAGGGAGGAGAGGAAGAGGTAGACCTAGAGAGAATTCTTAGACGGCTTGACACAATGGCATGGAGGGAGGAGAGGAAGAGGTAGACCTAGAGAGAAATTCTTAGACGGCTTGACACAATGGCATGGAGGGAGGAGAGGAAGAGGTAGACCTAGAGAGAAATTCTTAGACGGCTTGACACAATGGCATGGAGGGAGGAGAGGAAGAGGTAGACCTAGAGAGAAATTCTTAGACGGCTTGACACAATGGCATGGAGGGAGGACAGGAAGAGGTAGACCTAGAGAGAAATTCTTAGACGGCTTGACACAATGGCATGGAGGGAGGAGAGGAAGAAGTAGACCTAGAGAGAAATTCTTAGACGGCTTGACACAATGGCATGGAGGGAGGACAGGAAGAGGTAGACCTAGAGAGAAATTCTTAGACAGCTTGACACAATGGCATGGAGGGAGGAGAGGAAGAAGTAGACCTAGAGAGAAATTCTTAGACAGCTTGACATAATGGCATGGAGCAAGCCCAACAACAGAACTTAGGGAAAACATGAAAGATGGGAAACTGTGGAAAGACATGATCGCCGACGTCTCCAACCAGGGCACATGATGATGATGGTGAGGAGGAGGAGGAGGAGGAGAAGTAGGAGGAGGAGGAAAGAAGCATAAACAATGTTCGCATATTTTTTCGAAGGAAGTAATAATGATATTAAATGCAAGACTTCCCAAACTGCTTACTACGATAGTATAGCAGGACAAATATGCGCTGGACACTAAAGGCTATTATTCTCAAGCCTGCTGACCAGTCTGGGAGAGGACGTCATACTGTATATACCTCTTCATGCAGTTTTCTGACCATCTGTTAAAACCACTCTGCTGACGGTGATATGCTTGAAAAAATCAAGAAACTTTCCTGCATCAGACTTTGCGCGAACTTAACTAAATCAAAAACCAAGATCTTCAAAAACATTATTTAAAGCAAACGCAGGTTAATGAGTGAGACACTGAGGCCAATCGAGGTCGAGTGTCTGTTCAGAATGACAAGCGGGTGAAGCGAACACTCACCAGCAAAACGCCATAAAATGTAGAAAAAATTCCATCAGATCTCTCACATAACTGGAATCAGTTATGGAGGCTGCTAGAAGATCCTAATGTGACTAGAATCAATTATGAAGGCTACTAGAACATCTTCACGTGACTAGAGTCAGCTATGAAGGCTGCTAGAAGATTCTCACGTGACTAGAATCAGTTTTGGAGGCTACTAGAAGATCCTCACGTGACTAGAATCAGTTATGAAGACTACTAGAAGATCCCAAGTTTTCGTTCACATTTCATCAAACTCGTTTTAAAGTTTTCACTGTTAATCATTTACCAGACCTTCTCTCCATCAGTCTTATGTTTGTTTCACTTGTTATTTCAAGTAATGTGCTTTATTTATTGGGATCATACAAAGGCGTGCCTAAAACGTCATCAGAACATTGTGGCATAATCCTGTACTTTTCCAGATAGACATTTGATGCTATCATTTTGAATGGAACATTTAGGTGCCTGATAAACTAGACTACACTGTACACAGTGGTCAGTGCACTAAATTGTGAGTTCCCATTTTTATGCCAGTTCTGGAGGCTGCTAGAAGATCCTCAAGGAATACCTGAACATTGCTGCTGTCAATTTTATCCCTAGTTCTTGACACTTGATGAGAAGCGTCTTGACATTCGCCTTGAGTTTTCTGAGATGTCTAACAACCACCCAACTTCATCTCTAATATCATCACAGGCATGAATATTTGCTTTTACAGTCACGACCCGGAAACAGAACAACAATCATGGGAGAGCTGCAGCTACCAAGACCAATAAAAGAGCGACAGATCTGAGTTCAGGAAAATCCATGCTCACCCTTCTCTTTGACATGTTTGTACGCCCTAGCACTAGGTGGACTCTGGACTCTGCGGGGTTTTCAAGCGCGAGACAGAAACTCTGCCAAAAAAGAGACTATAATTTTGACTCAAGTGAAGCTAACTGTTGTATCTTGATAATGAGCAAGCTCACATTTCCCTCAAGACAAAGCAATTTTTGACATTAAAAAAACGTGGTGAAAGGGATGATTGCAGAGATATTATAATCCTAAACAAAACTTATCCGGTATTGGAAGGCCTTCAGGATGCTTCTAAAGCCTGGAAAAGGCGATGAGAGCGTTGTCCACGTTCCCATTTGGGACTATTTCAGAGAGGATAGCGACAGAACAGAAATAAGGCAAGCAGCGCTTTTTTAGGACCTGTCCGGAAACTTTCTGACACAAACTCGTGTGTCGTCTAGGACATCAAAGAAGATTTCTGGTAAATAAATTTCCTCCTTATGTCTTCTGAGTCTCAAGGGTGACACCTTATTATGAAACTAACATACTAGATTGATTCTCTCTCTCTCTCTGAACCTTAAGTGCCCAGGGCACATGGGGCTTCCGCAAGGGTTTTCCACAAATGCCTGTCTTTCGCCTTTTTTTCTGCTCTTGCCCAGGTGAGCCCTCTATTGCTCAACATCCTTTCTGTTGTTCTTCTCCATGTCTCTTTTGGTCTGACTAGATTGATTACGCCTGTTAATAAGTGGATATTGTTGCTGAAACAGATATTATTTGCATATTTATTTTTTTATTGTTTATACGAGAGTCATACCGAAAGTCTTGAGCAATTTTTTTTAAAAATCAGAATTTATAGATAGAGAAAATATAAATGTACCACCTTTAGCTGCATCCTTTGCAATTCATTTAGAGGTCACATGACGTCATCATTATGTGTCACGTGACCACACGGAGCATAAACAAAATGGGGGATGATGACGTTTCGTTTCCTCAAGGTGCTGTTATTGAGTTCCTCATTAAAGACCTTGTACTTTAATTGACTGTAGCGCAGAGAAGGATAGGGAAGTTGAAACTAAACTGGCTTCTGTAAAAATATAAACAAAAGCGAAAAGATCCTCATTTTTTTCCTACTGCTCTTTTATTGTTTTCTGAGAATCAGAAAATGAAAGTAGACTTTAAAAGAAGCCACGGCGTAGTTTCATCAACAGTAAATGGAGGACAGAAAGAGAAGAAGAAAAAGAGTTAACGATTTTTTCTCTGTGTATTCATCCCCTGTGTTTTCTCTTCAACTGGAACTGAAAAAAAAAATAAAACATTCACTGCCACTGTGTGTTATTGCCAGTGAGATGCTGTAAAGTCTGTAAGTCTGTTAAGTTGATTTCTATAAAGAGATGAGGGAGAAATACCTGGCGTTAAGTGATGTTCTTTTCTCGTAGTGTTAGATCTTGTGTTAACTGAGAGCATCCACATTCAGACTTGTATGTGTCATAGTAAAACAAATATTTAATTACACAGTATGTTACTTATGTATGCAGGAAACTCTCTACTGTAGAGAGTGGAACATCAACACAATTTCTTTAGATCATCAGAGGAAGTACCCCACCTCAGACAAGTGTTTCGGCCCTATTAAACTCCTGACACTCTAATGGGGTGGGCCCCTCTGGATCATGACTCCCAGAGGTCTTGTGAGTTGTTGCTTTTTTTTTGTCCCGGGACTGATCCCGCGATCTTCCAGTTGGCACTGCACTGTGAAGTGCGTCTTTAGCGATTCAGCTACGGAGGACTGGTATTGGTTGTGACAAACAAAATTATTTATGTTCTCAATGCTTGTTTCGCATACTCCACAGCCAGCATGAGGCCTTTTCTGCTGTTTCAATGCCCTTGCTCCTGCTTGTCCCTTTATGCCCAGTTGCTTACATAGGTCGTATGCTGATGTTGCTACGAATGATCTCGCTCCCACTTCTACAGCTATAACTTTTGCCCTGACTCCTGCCCCCTGCCTCAGTTGCTTGACCAGGTCATTGTACTTCTCACTTTTGAATAGATGCTGCTCCTCTATTCTTGTTTCGTAAGGAACCGTAAGCTCGATTATTATTAGTTCCTGTTTTTCTATGGAGTACACTACAATGTCCGGTCGCATTCCTGTGTTCTTGATGGTAGTCGGGTATTCTCTTCTTCCTGGAAGGTCCGCTATCACATCCCAGTCATTTCCACCATCTGGCAGTGATGGTAAGGGAATGTCCCTGATTTCAATATTCGATATTGTACCAGCGCCTATGAAGTATTTAGGTAGGACCTCAACTCTTTTGCTGTTATTTGCTTTATCTTTTGCCCTGTCTACAATGACTACTAGTTCCTGCAGCACTTTGTTGTGCCACCAGGTGTAGCGTCCTTGACCTAATGATACTCTGCATGCTGACAGCACATGTTCCATTGTTTGCCTTTCGTTGCAGAGAATGCACTTTATGTCTTCTGATAAACCCCATTTGTACAGATTGGAGACTGTAGGCAGAAGGTCATAAGTACCTCTGATGATGATGCTGAGTCTCAAGGGTGCCATTTTCCAGATGTCATTCCATGTCAGCGATATCTGCTGGACTTCCTCCCATGTTGTCCATTGACCTTGACCTTGCTGTGTCTGTTGGACTGCCTTCTGGACCCGCTTGGCATCTTCTGAATTCCTTACTTCGCTGATGATTATATTCCTTCTTTCCTTACAGGAGGCCTTTGACCACCATTTGATTTCACCATGGCCAAACCCCCCCCTTCTGTTGGTCTGGGTGTATCATATAACTTCTTTCAGCTTCTGTGTTTCCCTGGCTGGGGTCACTTTCTCATTTACTTTCCATTTTCGTCCAGTTTTAAGTGTTGGCTGCATTTCTCGTGCCACCGGATTTGAAGATTCTTGTAGCATCATTGCAAGCCTTGTCTTTCCTATCTTGTATTCTTCAACCACAGATTTGAATGGCAGCGCAGTTTGCTCTTCTTGCAGTACAGTGCTACATCATTTAATCCTGGCGGTACGCCCAGCCACTTTCTTATGGATTTATTATCTTTCTTTCGACTGGCTCTACTGTGCTGGTACTTACTTCGTAAATGAGTAGTGGACACATCAATTTTGGAATCAGCATGAACTAGAGGCACCATATTTTGAATTTCACCAATAGCCTGCTTTTGTCTATGATGTTCAGTCCATTCTGTGCCATTTCTATGACCACGTTTGAGTCTCTCATGGAAGCATCATATACTCTGCCAAGGCTCTTCACTGGCTCTTCCCATACAATTGGAATTATCTGATTTACCACTGTGTACGATCTTTCTATCACTTTCCCCTTTCTGAGTAACAGACGCTTTGACTTCTTTGGCTTGAAGCTCATGCGGCACCATATGATAAGGCTGTCCAAACGCTCTAACATCTTTCGTGCCTGTGCTTCACTGGTTGTTATTACTGTTGTGTCATCCATGAACGCTTTTAGTGGTGGCATCTGACATCCATTTCTGAACATTGGGCCTTCTGCTGCTCTCAGGATTGATTGTATAGCTAGTACGATCAGTATGGGAGATATTGTACAGTCCATTGCATTTCCTACCTGGAGCTCAATCCATCTTGTAATATATCATGATGTTACAAATCTCATGAGGAACCCTGTGAAGTACATTTTCAGCATCTTCGTGATTTCTTTTGGCACATGATACTTGCCTAGTGCTAGTCATTTTATTTGGTGCGGTACTGAGCCATATGCATTGGCTAGGTCAAGCTATATTACATGTAGATCTTGCTTTCTTGATCTTGCCTGTTGAATAGCTTCCCAAATCATTGAAGCATGCCCGAGACATCCTGGGGATCCTGGAATTCCTCCCTTCTGCACAGATGTATCAACTTAACCATTATCCAGGATGTATGTTGTTAGTTTCCTTGCCATCACGGAGAAGAATATCTTTCCTTCCATATTCAGAAGTGAGATCGGTCTGAACTGGTTGATTTCAGTGGAATTCTGCTCCTTTGGGATGTATACTCCCTTAGCCTTTTTCAATTCTTTACATATGAAGCCCTTGGTCCATGCTGTTCGTAGGAGTTTATGGAGCTTCTTTAGTACTTCGGGACATCTTTTATATAGTATGTAAGGGACGCCATTTGGGCCTGGTGCTGACTTGCCTTTAGCTTTTCCTGCGACGCTCTCTACTTCTTGTAAGGTCGATGGGCTGCATTTGAATTTGCTGCCTGGTGCACAGGGCCACACTAGACCTTTCATCTGTTCGAGAGGTGTATGCTGATTTTTATCAGAGTATTTCTTGTATTCCTTATTCTTTTTTGTGTGCATGACATTTGAAGAACTCTTCTGTAGCATTTACATTCAAAGGCATTTATGTGTTTTTCAGCTGTTTTGTAAAGTGTCCAGGTATCACATGCATATGCTACGATAGGAAAGATACATGCCCCTAAAAATCTTCTTTTTTGTCGTTGTGTCAGTTCTGTGCGTTCCTCTCCACAGCTTCTTTAGTTGTTTTACTTTTTGAAGAGCGATAGATGTCCTCCTTTTAATTTCTCTCTTCGTATCAACATTATTAGTTAGTAATGATCCAAGATATTTAAAACTCTCCATCTCTCCAATTTATTCTCATTGATACATATTTCAGCTGCCTTGTTTGTTTTGTCAGTTGTCATCACTTTAGTTTCCTTCGCATTAATATAGAGGTTTTGCTCTTCACTATTCTTACCGACTGACATAATTACTGTTATAATGTGTTAGCCGGGTTCCGACAGTCAACTTCTAATAATTAACGTCGGTAGCTGAATACCAACATTGATAGCGGCCATGAATATCTCCAGAATATCTGATACGAGATTCTTCACTTTTACTATCAACATCAAGAAATTTTCTCAGGCAGTTTTCTTTGACTGAAATGAACTTCGTCGGTCATGTCATTGTCCGTGCATACTCTACGTGAAGTAAAATTCCCGTATTTCCATGCCATTAAGGCATATTGGGGAATACGGTGTTAGGCCCGTATTTTCCATGACCTTCGGGACATAAAAGTGTGATGTGGTCAGTATCACGCCTGGCTGCATTTACCTCCCCAGATTTCTCAGGCACCAATTTTTATAGGCTGAGTCGACCCGGGGCCTTTTAATGTGTGTACCAGAAAAAATCCCACTGCTGGGACTGAACCCGGTACCACCAGGTTAGTAAACCTAGCGCATGTACCGTTTCATAATTTCCTGGTAAAAAAAAGTTGGAAATAAATAATTTCGTGCTTGATGGTTATCAATGTTGTAGCCACCGAATCAAAAACGCATGTGTTATATATAAAGCCAGGTTAAAAAAAACACCAATTTCGCAACAAAACTTTTCAGTCATTTAATAAGCAACTGTAATACACATAAGTTATGTCCTTCCTCTTCCGTGACAAATCAGATTTTGTTGAAATATGACGTTAACAAACCAGACCCAAGATGAAAACATGCACGAGAGGGGAATATCGCACAATTATTCGTTTGTTTGTTAATGGCTGGCCAGAAACCTGAAGAAAATTGATGCTCAAGCTTGTCTGGGACTGTAAAATGCCCACAACGTGAACACTGCATGATCAGAGGAATTACTATCAACAGCTAAACATAGTCTGATCTACTTTAGAACCAGCTGAAACCAGCAATCAGGTCAGAATGTCCCACTTCGCTGAGTTCTGGTGTGCTGCTGCAGGATGACAACGAGAGACCTCACACAGACAGCCAAAAAGCTGAACAAATGACGAATCTGTTTTTCATATTCACCGGACCACGCACTCAGTAATTATTCTGTGTTTGGACCTCTCAATAAGAGAGATAAAAACTAGTGCACAGGTGGCTACAGTCAATCCGTAGATTTTTGTATGTTAAGGAATCCAGACATCAATGCAGTTTATACAGACTTGAACTGAGCGTGATGAGAACTACGATGAAACGTTTTTATTTTGATAAGAAGTCTTCAAAAGCAGTTCGTACATTGCATATTAATTTTAAAAAAAGAACGTTTTGCGAGTTTCTTTGACCCAGACTTGTAATTAAAAGAGACGTCAGAACCCGCTGTATTAATTAACACTTATGTGTTGTTTATTGTTTATGTTTTGCCTTAAAATGGAATATATGGCTAGGTTAAGTTGTTTTACATCATATGGATTTCATTAGGCTATAGTATATTTTTTCTGCTTTAGTATATATATATATATATATATATATATATATATATATATATATATATATATATATTGAGAGACAGATAGAAAATGATCGAGAAGAGAGAGAGAGAGAGAGAGAGAATGCTGTAAAGTACTATTTACAATCTAAACAGAAGGAGGAAATGTGCGCATTTAAGAAAGATATTGCAAATACAAACTGGCTTTTCAGCTTATAATCTTGTGTAGACAAGCTCAGGGTTATATTTTTTTACCTTCCTGACCTAGTTCAGTTTCTGACATTTTTTAAGAATCTTTAACATTCGGATCGAAGTCGATTATGGTTCTTATGAAAATAGAGAAATAGTATAATTCCAAAGGAACTTAACACAGAAATAATTCTGTAAAGTCAATAATTAATTATTAAGAATTATGGTTATAATCTGACGCCTTTGAAGATGTTTCCTGAAGTTGTTTCTTTGCGAGAAATAAAAAAATTCACGATTCAATTATAATAAATAAAAAATAATAATTATAATGATAAATTATAAAAATAATTTCAATAAGAACCAATAACCCAGAGATAACCAGAGTCTTTATTCTACATCGCGCTACTGAAAGCATAGAACAGCCTGTTTTAGTCAAATCGAAATGTTGAAATTGCCAAATTATCATACGGTGGTGGAACCTGCCAAAACAACTGCCTCTTAAGTCCACTGTAGAATAAAAGTATGCTTTCTGCCAACTCCCTATATAAACCTGTCTGTGTAGATCTTTCACTACGACATCAAGTGCTAGAAGCTGAAGCTGACCATATTAAGATATAATCAATCAGCAAATAAATTACCGCCTTTTCAAAGGTGCTCTCTGTGTAGCTGTAGCGATATATTTCTATTTAACAGAGCATTTTATATATTAGGGAAAAGATGCATCTAATTTTGTATAAGTTATATTGAGGTTGTAGATCAATAGTTACAGTATCTAAGCTGACCAATGAAAATCCACGAAATATTTTAATAAAGTTGTTTAGTTTTATATAAATTGTACATTTTTTTCTGTTACCATTTTTTTTTGTAGGATTGAGTCTGTCATTTGTATAATTTGTGGTCCTTCAATTCTTTTTGTCCTCCTTGTCTTGTAATCAAATTTAAAAGATAAATGAACTGAAAGTGTCAATGGATGTCCTTTATTTTGAAGGTCGGAACAAATGAAGGATGCTGTTATATCGAAATATTTGTGATTCTTCAATTCACTATTAATTTTATTGATGATTTAATGGATAACATTAAGATGCACAACTTACTTTGCTTCTCCATGTATTAATATCCCTATAAATATGAAATGATATATAAATTATAAAAATAAAATAAAATGATGTTAAATAAATCTTAAAATTCATATTGCTACCGAGACTTCATTTGTGTGTTGTGACATCTGTCATGAGATAAATTTATAATTATTGTAGTTTATTTTTCCACTACACTGAATTTATATAATTTATCATACGAGACCTAAATTTACTATTTTTAAAATATATTCTTCCACATTCATAAAGTGCTTCCTTGTGGTTTTATCTTGTATTAGTTATTAATATGTTCTGACTTCTTTCCCTTGTAGCATGCAACTATACTATAACAAGCGAAACTGAGATATATATATATATATATATATATATATATATATATATATATATATATTGTTATCCCAGAAGTACTTTTACGAGGCATCTAACGTTAATAACAGTGATGTCGAACTAATGGGCATGTGGAATTTTGCGCTGTGCAGCATCATTTAGGTGGTTTTACAACTGAAGTAATAGTCCAAACATAAAAGTTCCTTCCGTGATAGGATTTCCGACTGCGAAGCTGGTACCAGCTGCGGAAATTGATCGCCAGATGGTGGAAGTCTCTGGAGACAGCGTGATGAGTCGACAGCGTTTTGATAAACTTGTGTGCAGAATTTCAAATCAGGTTAAGTTACAATCAGTGGCGTAGGGCGAAATGGCAGACTTATGAGAGCCGGAAGGTAGCGATCAAAACAAAAGGGTATGTGGCTATGAACGAACTGACCCATGACTTGAGTCTGTCACATGGAACAGTGAACAGAAGAATTGCCCAGTTGGGATTTCACAATGTGTGTGCACGATGGGTTCCGTGAGCACACCATTGCACCTCAGACTAGAAATGTACAAGCATGTAAAGAAATAATCCTGACTCCCGGATAAGTAGTTCAAAGTTCACAGTTCAAAATTCAGACTCCTCAGTATGTAGGACATTCGTGAATGGGCAGTCTGTTTCCAAAGTGATGGCTATGATGTTTTTGGATTTGCAAGACGCGTTGTTGGTAGATCTACTGGAAAAGAGAGTAATAATGGGAAATAATAATGGGAAAAAGAAAGAGAGGAAGACCAAGGCGAAGATGACTGCAAAACATCGTTGATGATCTGCAAATGTATGCATCAGCAGCAGGCCATCTTGCTCACATCCGAGAGGCCTACAGAAGAGCTGTTAGGGAGGCAATGTTACGCAAGGGACATGCAAATGAATGAATGGGAGCGACAATCAATGCATCTGCACATGGTGAGAAGTCATAAAGACGGCTTTATCTATCTATCTATCTATCTATCTATCTATCTATCTATCTGTCAGTTTGTCGATATATTGATAAGATAAATTATGACTGAAAGAGACCTACCACCTGTAGAAGTGGATAGAAAATACGCTTATATTGCATTGCCACATAAAATAATTCATCTGTCTATCTATCTATCTATCTATCTATCTATCTATCTATCTATCTATCTATCTATCTATCTATCTATCTATCTATCTATCTATCTATCTATCTATCTATCTGTCTGTCTGTTTATCTATTTATCTGTCTATCTATCTATCTATTCTGTCTATCTATCTATCTATCTATCTATCTATCTATCTATCTATCTATCTGTCAGTATGTCGATATATTGATAAGATAAATTATGACTGAAAGAGACCTACCACCTGTAGAAGTGGATAGAAAATACGCTTATATTGCATTGCAACATAAAATAATTCATCTATCTATCTATCCATCTATCCATCTATCTATCTATCTATCTATCTATCTATCTATCTATCTATCGGTTTGTCGACATATTGATAAAATAAACTATGACAGAAAGAATCTTACCAGCTACTGACGTGGATTGAAAATGCTCTTGCATAACGTTGTCATATTTAAATTAATCCTTTTATTTATCACTCTAACTATCATTCTATCTATCTATTTATCTATCTATCTATCTATCTATCTGTCGGTTTTTTTATATATTGATAAGATAAGTTATGACAGAAAGACACGTACCAGCTACTGACGTAGATTGAAAATGCTTTTGCATAACGTTGTCATGTTTAAAGTAATCCATCTATTTATCACTCTATCTATCTATCGATCTATCTATCTATCTATCTATCTATCTATCTATCTATCTATCTATCTGTTGGTTTGTCGATATATTGATAAGATAAATTATGACCGAAAGAGATTTACCACCTTTAGACGTGGATTGAAAATAGCTTATATTACATTGCCATATAAAATAATCTATCTATCTATCTATCTATCTATCTATCTATCTATCTATCTATCTCTATCTATCTATCTATCTATCTATCTATCTATCTATATCTATCTATCCATCTATCTATCTATCTATCTATCTATCTATCTATCTATCTATCTATCTATCTATCTATCTATCTGTGTTTAGAATATAACTAAGTGAAAAAAATTATTCTTAAATACACTAATTATATGAAAATTTTACGGCAGGTTATGAAACATTAAGAAATGTTCAGCCGTTGTTTTTCTTTTCTCTTTTCTACCCTTAATTGAATTATGTGTTCTTCATTATTATATATAATTCATCTTGTTAATATGTTAATAACCAAGAAGGCGATGAAAGTAGGGTCAGGACTGACGGCAGTTTAAGAATGTAAAAGAAGCAAACAGAAGATGCGTTTAACATCTATTCCAGTGTTTATTCTTCCTATGGCACATCTTTTTTTCGCAGGCCACATCCTCAACGATTTCTTATGCACTACTCGTACAATGACTTATTAAACTAGGATATCTATTACACAACTAGAAACGTAAGTCGGCAAAACAATTTATATGATGAAGTACTTTTATAACTCACCTACTGCATTATTTTCTCCACTTTTTCTTCACATGAGTTTCATATAAGGACACATATTTCTCAGAATTAAGTTGAAAAGTGCTAAGAGGAAGTCTTAGAACTCCAGGTTCAGTAACTTTCAGTCTGTTTCTCTGTTTTTAAAAAAGCTTCGTGACTGCACTGAAGCCTCGCTCTACTAAACACGTCGTCGGGAAGGCAATAAAGTAAATCTAGATTTGTTTCACAAGCCAGGATAACGTTCAAAATTGTTTTTCTGTAAGCAAAACTCTTGATATGATATTAAAGAAAAGTTTGACCTAAGCTCAGTGTCATTTTGTTGTGAAACTAGTTCTTCCTCCACTAGTCCCACTTTCGCATTGATGACAACAAAGAGGGGATTAATCGCCCAGTCTTGTATCTGAAGTAAAAGGAGATCTGTCAGACATGTCCTTACACATATGGTCAAAATGTTATCCGTAGATCCAAAGGTTATCGTCCGATATCCTTTTTCTTTGTCCATTTCAGAAATATTTAGAAACTGGAACAGCTCACTCCGGGCTATGTTATATCTGAATATGTGTAACTTTGACAGAAATGTGAATAATTTACTTTGATAAGGTTAACTTTATTGCCTTGAAATTGCATATAAACGTGGTTGAATTTTGTGAATAAATAGAACAAGTAAGCAATGCCATGCTTGCTTGAAGTAGTTCAGTTCATCTTTCTTCTTCTTCCTCTTCTTCTTCAGCTTTCCGGGCCATTAAGGCTCATTGATGCAGATACAGTTCGCCTCCATTCCTCTCTATTGCTAATCTTCTCTCTCCAGTCGGTGATTCATTCATTCATTCATTTGCATGTCCCTTGCGGAACTTTGCCTCCCAAACAGCACTCCTGTAGGCCTCTCGGTTGTGAGCAAGATGGCCTGCTGCTGTTGCATCCATTTCCAGATCGTCAACGATGTCTTGCAGCCATCTTCGTCTTGGTCTTCCTCTTTTTCTTTTTCCCATTATGTATCCTTCCAATACGGTCTTCTCTAAATTATCCTGACGTTTAATGTGGCCAAAATATTTCAGTTTTCTCTCTTTAATCCTCTTCACTAGCCAGCCTTCTTCAATATTAAGCTCTTGTAGTATAGATATATTTGTTCTTTTTTGTGTCCACGATATTTGGAGAACTCTTCTGTAGCATTTACATTCAAAGGCATTTATGTGTTTCTCAGCTGTTTTGTTAAGTGTCCAGGTCTCACAGGCATATGTTGCTATGGGAAAGATGCATGCCCTTAAAAATCTTATTTTTGTGGTTCTGTCTGCTCCTCTCCACAGACTCTTTATTTGTTTTACTTTCTGAAGAGTGATAGATGTCCTCCTTTTAATTTCCCTCATTGTATCTCCATTATTAGTTAGTAGCTATCCAAGATATTCAAAACTCTCCACTTCTTCCAGTTTTTCTTCACTGATACATATTTCAGCTGCCTTGTTTGTTTTGTCAGTTGTCATCAATTTAGTTTTCTTTGCATTAAGTTGGTGATACCAATTTCTTTTATATCCTCTTCTATGTTGTTTTTCCATATCTGCCTTGGTCTACCCCTTGATCTTGTTTCCCACTTCTCTTATGCATTTTCATTTTCATTTGCCTGTTCTCTTCTATTATTTCTACATGGCCCAGCCAGTGTAGTCTCATCAGTTTCAGGACGTTTAGAATTAGTTGGGATTTAAATAAGCTGTTCAGTTCAGTGTTCTTTCTAGTGCTCCATTCTCCACTGGTGGTATTCTTTATGGGCCCAAAGATTCCTATTAGGATCTTGTTCTCAAAGATCTGCAATTGTTGTTCATCTTTCTTTGTTGTGCTCCACGTTCAGTTCACTACAGAAAAAAAATTGAAAGAATTCTACAACCTTTCAAAAAGTGATAGAAGCAACTCAGGCAGTTTCCATTGAACAGCCGTCTAACTTCTGTATGTAGCAGTAAACGTTCAAATGGTCCCTTATTCTCACTGCAGAGCTGACTAAAGAGTCGAGAATTAAGAGTGTAAGTCTTGACGTTATTGACTACTGTAATAACGATGCTAATTGAACTGTGAAACTGAGCTCTTAGGTCTTTTACGGCAAGATGTTGTCTGTGGATGACAGTGCACCGTAAACACACCAGGTACAACTTCCTTCAAGAAAGTAAGGAAGCCACGATGACGACCTGTCGCTGATGATGGTGCCGCATCCGTTACAAAAGTAAAAACACTGGACAGCGGGATGTTTTACTCTTTGGAAAGATTCTCTACAACATGAATGAAATATTAACGCCCCTTCTGTATCTGTTTCTAGTTGTCTTGCAAACAGCAGCTCTGGAAAAGAAAAATTTAATCACTGACAAAGCAAATACAAGCAAGAAGCAAAGTTTCATTGTTTGGAAGAGTGGACTCATCTATCTGCAAGCCAAATTTTCTTGTCCTTGCACGAAGTATCTTCAATATTGTCAGCCATTTCGTCATTTCTCCTTTGAATAGATTTATCACTGAGAGGAAGTGCTGTAATAATTTGTTGCAGTGATTTGTATAAAACTGGCAGAACTTCTCTTACTGCTGGCAGAATGAGCTGTTCTCCAATAGAATGAGGGTTACTAGATCTAGCAATCAATCAAGTGCCGTTCTATGTGGCATAGTCGATCATTTCTCTCCACAATTCCCTGTCTTTAGAATTGATTATGAGATCCGCCGGTGGCTAGGAAGAAAGTCATCGGCGGATCTAGCAATCAGCAAAGAAATATTGTATGATGCGCCCAAAATGTCACTGGAATTTTTGTAACTTGCTAGCAAGTGACTGAGCATATCCTAAAGTTTTGTTTAATTTGTCGGAATGCATTTTCTTCAAATGTTTAAGTCGCCGAAAAGATTTCATGGCTTCTTTTGATGTTTTCACACAGTAGACAGAATAGTTGCTGCTGGTTGTTTGGTGCTATTATAAATCCATACTTCAGATATTATAGACTATATTGTTTCCATTTTGTTTTTGGTTAAGAGCGTTTGTGCCCTGTTGTGGCTCTTCGAAGCTTGACTAAGTGTGGTACGAAAAATGAAAGCAGGAACATGTCAAATAAGGAACAGTCCCGTCATTTCCTTTCACGATGGGGGTCGGTTCTATCTATGTGCCAAAGATACTGAGATAGTGCTGTGGCACTATTGTGAGTTGTGATCTTGGCACAGACGCCATTGTGATTCTTCGTTATATCCAATCTGCCAGTAGTGAACTACGATGGTCTTTGTGTGCTCTGGTTAGACTTGACGTCTTAGCTACGGAGTTCCTACCGAGAGAGGCGGTGACTAGTTTCGCTTTTGTGCTTTTTGTAGTTACAAAAATGGCGTACTCACTGGGTGACGCATCATCAAGGGGACAGATACAAAGAACCAATGATGAATATTCTTTGCGATATTCACTGGCACTGCTGGTGGAGCAAATATGGGAATATCTCGTTCGCGATGATAACCAGAGCCTAATACTGAATACTGAATTTCTTTGTTGCTGTTGGCGCTGTCGAAATTTTTATTCAGACACTCAGAAATGATGTTTCACTAGTGATAGATATTTCGTCAACTTAAAAAAGTGGCTTCCCTAACGCTTGCCCTGAAAGAAGTTGAAAAAAAGGATCTTTCCATCTGATGGAGGCCTTTGACGGGCCTGCCGCATTCAGACTCTTTGTATACATTTATCCCGCGCTGTAAAACAAACCCAGCTTTACTTTAATGCCTTCCCGACGACGTATTTAGTAGAGAGAGGCTTCAGTGCAGTCACGAAGCTTCTTTCTAAACAGAGACACAAACTGGAAGTTACGTGGAGATCTAAGACTTCCTCTCAGCACTTTTCAACTTATTACCAAGAAATATGTGTCCTTATATAAAACTCATCCATCACATTAAAAATGGGGAAAATAATGCAATAGATGAGTTATAAAAGTGCTCCATAATATTGTTATATAAATTGTTTTGCTGACTTACGTTTCTAGTTGTGTAATAGATATCCTAGTTTAATAAGTCATTGTACGAGTAGTGCATAAGACAGCGTTGAGGATGTGGCCTGGGAAAAAAAAGATGGTGACAGGAAGAACAAGCACTGGAATAGATGTTAAATTCATCTTCTGTTTTTTCTTTTACATTTAATATGTTTATTATTTTGATGAAATGGGTTCAAAATCAAGTATTTCTTTAATTTCTTCTGAAAATAATCACCTTGAAAGAACATTGGGAAAAGAAAACAAATCTCTTTGCACTAAAATATTTTGCTACGCCAGACTGTATTTGTTAAGAGTTATTTTGAAACAGATGTTCATAGTTTCATTTTATTTGAATTCCTGCCTTGTTAATACGACTACATTTGGTTTAGGTGTCTTAACAGTTTTGACTCGGAGTTTACTTCATAAAATATTAGCCAGTGGGAAAATGAAATGTTTTAGGAAAAGAATTTTCGTGATAGTGACAGAATTCTTTAATTCTGCACTTAATTTACGGTATAATAGATATGTCGAAGTTAAATTTTGGTTGTTTGACTACTGGTTAATGCCCTTATAATAGGTCAACGAGAGGTCAGTTTTGACACGAGTGAAGGTCATTTTTGATATGTCCAGTCCCCGAGAAATTGTACAGGTAGCGGGGTTATTCAGGACATGTTTGTAGAATTAGTTATAATTAGCAATAGAAAAACTAATTAAATGGGACTGTTTTTTATAACTGGTCCAAGGTCCTAAACAGGAAATATTTCACGGAGTTTAGACTTTTGGCGAACAGAAGATTCTCGAACAGACAGGTAGAAATGTTAGATTCAGGCTTTTCAGTTTTCCACGGGACAGAAACTTCTGGAAGACTGGGTATAGAGATTGCGAGGAATATTTAAGGACTGAAAATTTGTCGTAGGGATTATTATGAGGATTAGGATGAATTAGAATTATTCGGAAGATTTAGATTGATTATGATACATGGATTTGGAGATTTTCAGTTAGAGACTTTGAGTCACTTATAACATCATTGTGTGAAATGGGGTAGGGAGCATTCTAGAATTGCATCATAGTAGAACTATATGTATGATAGGGATTGCAGGCATCATAGGATTGTGATAGAACTGTGCTCACTTAAACTGTGTTAGCATTTAGAACAATGTGAATGTGAGCTTAGTTTTTTTTCTTCCATGGATCCAGGTATTTGTTGATGTAAACTGAAAAATGTAAAATGTACTTCTTTTGAGATATTGTAGGACTAGAATAGTCCGTTACTTTCTGATGTAATGTTTCATTGTGGATCCATGGAGGACTTTTCATAGAGCCTGTGAGTTGGTTATTTTTATTCATGATGTATGACTGTCATCTTATGTGAGAGCGAGTGTTACCCTCTCTCTTCCTTATATGACGAACAAGCTCTCCTCAAGGAGAGGAGTGGAGTGTTCATTTGTTGCCTTCAATATTTTCTACATCTCCACTGATCACCATTCATTCTCTTCATAATAAATATGTGGGTTTTTATATCTCACTAAATTTGAGTGTCAGCGGTTATCATACTGTTGTAATAGTCTGTTGTAATTGTTGAATTAGTATTTTGAGATATTCATTGAGTCAATATAGCAGATAGAACTAGTAGTAAATAAAAAGAATACTAGTGTGTGATGCCTTGAAAATATCAGCCAGCAAAGATAATACGAAGTCTTTTCAATTTCACATTTTCATTTTATACATATTTTTTAAAAGTGTTTTTTAATATAATTTCTTTCTTTATCCATTAATCACTACTGTTTCCATAACAGCCAACGCCAATCAGCCTGGCACCTAAGATAAATGATTCTCCAGTTTGTATTTGTTACTTTATTCGTGTGGATCTGATATGTTTTAATCAGATTAGCTCTTTTCACGCCTATAATGAAGTGAATCTGAAAATTATTTCAGAAGTATTTAATCATGGGTTTTTAATCATTAAAAATGTTCTTATCGCTGTAATGGTAATTACTTAAAACAAGTTTCATGTTATTTCTTACATAATCTCATGTGTAATCTTCTAGCCTTTCCACTAGAGCATTTGTGCACTAAGCCTACTACTTTGATAATATATTAAACATTTTTAAACTTTACATACACTCAAAAAGACGCTTAACAGCTGAAGATGTAGGCAGAGAAGAATATGTGAAAACATTCATTTTCATAATATCTTTACCCATTATCTATCTGTATAGCAATCCATCCATCCACTCATCCGTCTATCTATCTATCTATCTATCTATCTATCTATCTATCTATCTATCTATCTATCTATCTATCTATCTATCTATCTATCTATCTATCTATCTATCTATCTATCTATCTATCTATCTATCTATCCATCCATCCATCCATCCATCTATCCATCTATCTATCTATCTATCTATCTATCCATCCATCCATCCATCCATCCATCCATCCATCCATCCATCCATTCATACATCCATCCATCCATCTATCTAAAATTATGCTGCTTTTAAAAATCTGATAATGAATATTAATTGAAAATATTTAACAACTGGTTTTCAACTGAAAGTAATTTACTGTCCTATATTTTTTCACATTTCTTTTATGTTTGCTAACTGAGCGTTGTCTTCTTAACATTTCTTTTTATTTGTCTCTTGTTAATTATCTGATGCTGTTCCATCTAGTTCGTTTAGTTTTCTAAATAAAATGTATTAATTACTTTTAATTTCTCAGTATACCGTAACAGTTCAAGGAAATAAAGTTCTTTCAGAAATGTCTTTCAAAACACGAAAAAAAACAAGCAAAAATTAGCTTCCAGACTTGACGCCACATAAAATTACAAGTATATCATGCAATAATTCTCCTAAAGAGGGACCTGGATATGTTTAATTAAATCTCATTTCATTGGAGGAATAAACAAAATCAAAGAAATATAAATTTCCTGCGCACTTAAATAAAACATGGATATGAAAATTATCTGCTGCATGTTATTAAACAAATGAAATTTTACGTATTTAATTTTTGCTTCTTTTCATTATTATTGTCAATTGTATGTGCTTAATATTGATATATTAATTCATATTGTTTGTAATGATACCATGAAAACAGGAAAGAATGTTAATATCGTTTCGATTTAGTTTTGCATCTAAATCTTGCTGTTTGGTTTTTTTTTCTTTGTTTGGATATACTTCGTATCCCTCACTGGTAATCAGTCATGCTTTCCTCCCTTTCAATTTGTTCCTATAGTACGGAAGAACAGATCCGCTTTCATCATATTTAATCTATTCGAGCGTGTAATGAAAAGATTTACAATTTGGTTCATAGGTAGTTAGTTGTGTGTAATTTCTTGATTTAAATATTTCCCTAAATTGAAGGCAAATAAGGTGTATAATTTACTTTGACTGCGTGTCATATTTCTATGTTTCTTCTAGTATTGTGTTTACCTGAACAGTGGTCCGCCCACCTAGTTCATGAGTACATTTCAAATGTGAATAAATATTTTGTCTGTCTGTCGTGTCTTGTCTTGTCTTGTCTTGTCTTGTCTTGTCTGTCTGTCTGTCTGTCCGTCTGTCTGTCTGTCTGTCTGTCTGTCTGTCTGTCTGTCTCAGAAACTTTATTGATATAAAAATATTTTTCTAAACGACACAATGGGAAAGCATTTAAGAACACTTTAGAAATTATAAGTAATTTCTTTTCGTGTAATTATTTTTTCGTTTTTTATATTTAATTGAACATTATCAGCTGAATATTTATTTTATTTTGCTTCGGCTTAATTGTATACAGTTATTTCACATAATTTACTTGTGTTTTTTTTTTATTTAAGTCTTCTTTACTATACACTTAATTTCTTAATCTTTGATCCAAATCAAAGAAAAGACTTGCTTTCAGACATGTCTCTCAACATAATGAATTTTAAACAAAAATACAAACAACAAAAAATGTCCAAACCTAATGAAACATAGAAACAAATGAGTACCAGGCAATAATTATTCCCTAGACTGATCTGAATTTATTTCATTACATTTCATTTCGTTGGAGAAATGAACTGCTCCAAAGAAAGAAATACTTTCTGGTGAAGCACAATACAATATATTAAATGCAAAGTATCAGATTTAATATATTTTATAGAATCAGATTTAATATATTTTATAATATCAGATTTAATATATTTTTATAGAATCAGATTTAATATATTTTATAGTATCAGATTTAATATATTTTATAGTATCAGATTTAATATATTTTATAGTATCAGATTTAATATATTTTATAGTATCAGATTTAATATATTTTATAGTATCAGATTTAATATATTTTATAACATGGTGGGGGTTCCTTATCGTGGCGTGACAGCTTGCGTACCCTGACCACCCCTAGTGCTATACCAGCGGGTCCAACCAAACTGGGAAGTTCTGCGCGGGTGGGGTCAGACGAAACTTGCACCTCAGTCCTCCAGGTTGGTGGGGGGGGGGGTGTAGCATCGAGTCAAAGACCCTATCTCCATTAAAAAGATTTAGCGTTAAGGAACAGATAGAGAAGCCTCGAAATTGGACGGATAAAAAATAAATTATGACCTTGGAACGTCAAAAATAATTTGGATTTGGAATATGGCATATAAGACGTTTATAACAGATAAGGGGCGGCTAAAGAATTAGCAGATGAACTAAGTAGATATGGCATGCACATTACAGCACTACAGAAAATCAGATGGTTTGGAGAAGATAAAACAATCATAGGAGAAATGGTACTGGAATATGGAAGTATTACCAATGGAAGACATGAACTTGGGACAGGTTCTGCTGTCAAGAGAAAAGCATGTGACTTAGTGATGGACTTCAGTGCCACCAGTGAAAGAATCAGCAGCCTCCGCATCAAGGGAACAAAGAAAAATATAAGAATGATTAATGTGCATGCACCAACAGAAGATACAGAGGATGAAGTCAAAGAAGAATTTTACAACACGTTAGAGAGAATAATAGAGAAGACCCAGAAACATGATATATTGATAATAATAGGAGATTTCAATGCAAAGACAGGAAAGGAAGAATCACACAGACACATCACAAGAAAAGAAAGCCTGCATGAAATCTAATGATAATGTAAGGAGAATAATGGAAGCTTACGGAGTGAGAATAAACAACACACGATTTCAAAATAAGAACAATCCTTAAGCAAACGTGGAAATCACCCGAAAAACTAACATACAACCAGGCAGACCATATTTTAACTGATACCAAGTACATAACAAACATACTTCAGATTATAAATTACAGAGGGGCTGAATGCAACATTGACCACTACCTTATGCTAGCTAAACTAAAATACAGACTGAAGAAAAATTGTTATAGTGACTTAAATGAACACTCAGTAATAAATAGAGATTCTTTGAAAAGAGAAGAAACTAAAGAAAAGATATAAACTTTAATGGAAACACAAGAAGAAATAAAGGAAATAAAAACTTTTAAACAAAAACTTTAAAATGACAGAAAGGAAGATACAAAACCCATTATAAAGAACACAGCAGAAGAATGCATAGGAGGCAAGGCCATAAATAAAAGAAAGAGCTGGTTCGATGAAGTCTGGAGAGAGGCAGTCATAAAGAAAATAAAACCGAGATGTATGGTTGAATGACACGAACAACAAAATAAATGAAGAGAAGTATCAAATACAGTGTAAAGAAACTAAAAAAGGTATTCGCCAACAAAAACAGACATGGTAAGCGAGATGCAGGCATGCCATCAAAATAAGAAAAGCAGAAAATTCTAAAAAGAACTGCGAACAGTAAAGCAGGGCTATAATCAAACTCTGCAAAGGTTGAAGGATAGTAATGGAAACATGATAAATAATGAAGAGAAAATCTGTATCAGATGGAAAGAATATTTTGAGAAACTGCTTAACTGTGAAGAGCTTATAAAAACACATTGCAATGCGAAGAAATACAAACTTGTGAAACTGAAACAGAGGAACCAGACTTAGAAAAAGTCATCTACAGCATCATGCTTCTACGAAACCACAAAGCAACGGGTTCAGATGGAATTGCTGCAGGATAGATTAAGGAAGGAGGTCTAAATCTACATGAACAGATACATGCACTAATACAACAGATATGGAGAGGAGAATAACTCTCCAGTGAATGGAGAAAATTATTACTGATCCCAGTATTCAAAAAAGATGATAAGAGCAAGTGTGAAAACTACAGAGGAATATCATTACTACAAACAAGCTACAAAATATGATTTATTATACTTTTAAATAGATTAAAACCACACAGCGAGAACATACTGGGAGACTATCAAGCAGGTTTTAGTAAGAATAGATCAAATTAGACCAAATATTTGATCTACGTCAGAGAGCAGAAAAGTACTGAGAATACGGAAAAGAAATACATAATATCTTCACTGACTTCAAGAAAGCGTATGACAGCATAGCTAGGAGCAGCTTATGGAAAATTATGAAAGAATTTGAGATACCTAATAAATTAGTCAAATTGTCCAGAATGTACATGGGGGATGCGCAAAATAGAATAATACGTATATAAAGAAAGAAAGTCAGAACCCTTATAAAATAACTGGTTTAAAAGAAGGTGATACATTATTTACATCACTATTAAACCTAGCACTAGAAAAACTAATCAGAAAAGTAAAAGAAGAAAATAGTACAGAAGAACAAGCTAAAATATTACCATACGCTGATGACATCGACCTAGTGAGGGAAACTGTGCAAGAAGTCATCAATATCTGCATACACCTGAGAGATGTGGAACTAAAAATGGGCTTGATCATTAACCGAAATAAGACAGAGTATATCAAGATATCAAGAGAACACGGGCAGAATGATCAAGATTACGTAAATGTTGGAAATATGATCATTACGAAAGAAGAAACATATAAATATTTAGGCATAACCTTCAACAGAAACAACATATTAAGCAAAGAAATTAAAAACAGAGTACAGACAAGGAATAAAATAAACATTGCCAGCCAACACCTGTTAAAATCCCAAATCCTGACTCAGAACACCAAAATAACAACCTATAAAACTACTCGTATAATAATACCAGCCGTCATGTACAGATTAGAAACGTGAAATACAACAAAGAAATATGAACTATTGCAGATCTTTGATAATTTAGGCATAACCTTCAACAGAAACAACATATTAAGCAAAGAAATTAAAAAGAGTACAGACAAGGAATAAAAAAACATTGCCAGCCAACACCTGTTAAAATCCCAAATCCTGACTCAGAACACCAAAATAACAACCTATAAAACTACTCGTATAATAATACCAGCCGTCATGTACAGATTAGAAACGTGAAATACAACAAAGAAATATGAACTATTGCAGATCTTTGATAACAAAATCCTTGAACAATCCTTGGGCCCATAAAGGATACCAACAGTGCAGAATGGAGAGCTAGAATGAACACTGACCAGCTTATTTAAATCCCAACGAATTATAGATGTTTTTCTTCTTCTTCTTCTTCTTCGTTCGCTTCTACCACCAAGATCGCCCGTGATCCTACTGAATTTACTCCTGTGGTCCTTGATTGGTCCTGTGATCTTCCTGTGGTCCCCAAGAGGGCCACAAGAGATCCCTGAGAGGATCGCAAGAGGTTCAGAGTATCACGGGGCTTGGGCCTGTATTCTCGTTGGGACGCAGAAGCGAGATTGCGTGTCACCGTGGTTTTCGTTGCAGCAGTTTAATCTAGAGTTGGACTTTCTCACCGGAAACCTCGACGTGTTTTGGATATCAGTATATCCCAGCCGGGTGAGAGGTGATTGCCCATCTAGTCCAGCGCTGGACTTTCTCACCGGAAAAGCTCAGAGTGATTAGGATACGCATACATCCCCGCTGGGTGAGAAGTGGTTGCCTATCTAGACTGCATTGGTCCAGTGTCTCCGACTTCAGCATTTTGTGGTCGTGGCCGCTACCCTTCCTAGTTGTGACCAGGACGGAGCTTTTGTCCAGGAGGACGAATCTTCGCCACGAGTAAGTTTAATCCCTGGGCCGGTTTAGGCGTACTATCCCAGTATGGGCGCGTTTTGGATGTGACCGACCTCTATAGCGGAGGTACCATGACATGAGTAGTCATCAAGTTTCACCCCTGGGTTAAACCGTATAGATGTCTTGAAATTGAACAGACTGCGCTGGTTGGGCCATGTAGAAAGAATAGACGAGAACAGAGACATAAATATTATGTATGCACAAGAGATGAGGGACACAAGAGCAAGGGGTAGACCAAGACAGAGATGGAAAGACAACATAGAAGTGGATATCAAAGAAATTGGTGTCACCACCTGGAGAGCGTATTATAGTCAGCTGGATTTGTTTTCCTTCTATGTTGTAATTCGTATATGATTTCTAATGTTGTAATGAAAACATAAGCTCATCTAGTTAATGTAATGTAGTTTCGATTTGTTTTTACATTTACTATTATCAGTTAACTTTTTAAATATAATTTCTTTCTCTTTTGTTAACCACTCATTCATTCGTATCTTTCAGTTTGTTCCTCTATTAATGAAGAACTGAAATGTTTTCACAACAGTTAATTTGTTCCAATGTATAATGACAGAAGTTTAGTAATCGATAATTACTTCATTACTATTAAATCATTTATATATTTTTGAATGTTGTTGTGTGCAATAAACAATCTCA
>CM019699.1:33947872-33987872 GCA_009760885.1 Achatina immaculata | reverse complement strand
TAGTTTATGAATACTGTATTTTAAGAATTTGGAAACAATTCATACAGGTCTGAGAGATACTTACCAGCTAAAGACGCAGTTAGATACGAACATGTGAAAAATATTCATATCTAATATATTTCTATTCAGTCTATCTATCTATCTATCTATCTATCTATCTATCTATCTATCTATCTATCTATCTATCTATCTATCTATCTATCTATCTATCCGTCCGTCCGTCCGTCTGTCTGTCTGTCTGTCTGTAACACCTACCTACCTACCTATCGGCCTATCTGTTTTTGATAGCGTCAGCAGAACGGAACACATGTAACCGAATTGAACTGGTGGCTTGGGGTGCCAGGTCTTGTAGGCAGGTAAGACGGGTCAGATAGTTATTCTGTTATTGCCATATGATCCACCCGTGTAAAAATCTTTTCTCCTAGGCTGACGTAGAACTTACTACATGTTACGACAGGCGTCGACTGAATAGATCGAACATCTGTTGCTGCTGACGGAGCGAAGGGATCGAACAATGATTCCGTTCGTCGGCACTCCTTTGAACTGGGCACTGAACCGCCGGGTCTAGCTCATTCAGGTAGTTACAGGTATGATAGTCTTTCTATCCTGTTCTATGACAGGATTTGATGTCTCCTGAAAAAATAGGAGACGTTTGCTACCTATGATCGGTATCCGCCTTTGTTATAGGTAGGACTGGAATCTAAATGTTCCCCTGCCGATATTTTACCCCCGTCCAGGTGATCGGACAACAGACAATCTGCTTCTTGTAATGGTGACAGCTCACTAAATCATGGTTTCCATGGTAACAGAGATTGTTACCAAGTTACGTTCATACGCGTTGTCCGATACACGAAAGTTCTCGAATGTCCTAATCTTACGGTTACGTCTCGAGGTGAATCGGAGGTTTTAGGGATTTGTAAGACAATCCACGCGATATAAATTCCGTTCCTGGGTATTTCCACCAAGAAGAACCTTTCTTGCCACTGCTTTGATGTAAGTACAGAAAGCCTATTTTAGTACTAGTACTGTTACCAATTACAACAAATTATTAACAAAGTCCCCAGACACGACATCCTAACTGCTATGAGGGAACTCAACGTTAAGGTAGAGAAAGATAACACCGACGTCGAAAAAGTAATGGGGAAAGAAGGAACTGACACGGTAAATCAAAACGGAAAAAGATTCATTGAAATAGGTTTAACAGAGGGCATGGTCATTGGAGGAACAATATTTCAATACAAAGAGATACACAAAACAACGTGGATATCTCCAGATGATAGAAGTAGAAACCAGATAGATCATTTTTGTGTTAGAAAGCAATACAGAACATCTCTGATAGATGTTAGGTCATATAGGGGTGCATATGTCAACAGTGATCACAATCTGTGTATAAGGAAAATAAAACTAAAACTCAAAAGACAACACAAGAAACCAAAATCAGAGAAAGATAAACAGCCACAGCCTACAAGAAAAAAAATACTAACAGGAATTTAAATCAAGAACTTGTCAATCATTCCACGACACTCACTGAAGTAGAGAAGATAGGTATAGATGAATTATGGAATTCTTACAGCACAGTCATAATCACAGCAGCAAAAGCAAGCGTTGGACTGCAAAAAACAAATAGAAAACCATGGATATCAGAAAACACATAGAAATACATATATGAAAGACGAGCAGCCAAATTAGACATGTTAAATGTCTAATTATTTAATGGATACATGGGACTCAATTAGAAGATCTTAATTTTGCTGATGGCATAATTCTTATCAGTAAGAATGTGAATTCCATGCAAAAAAAATCAGATATCCAGTCGTCACTGGCTAGCAAAATAGGATTTGAAATTAACAAGGACAGACAAAGACAAACCTTGGAAAAGATTTGGCGAAAGCAACAAACAAAGAAATAGACAATAAAGTAAAAAGTTCAGCTAGAAGGGATAAAAGAGAATACATAGACAATATGGCGAAAGAAGCAGAGAAAGCAGCAAAAACAGGAGACAGCAAAACTTCATACAAAAGAGGTTAACATGTACTATTAAAGAAAAACCAATTCTTAGCAAAACTGGAACCGTATTAACATCAAGTAAAGACCAAAAACAAAGATGGGCCGAATACTTCCAAGATATACTTAATCGACCACACCGAAAAGAATTGATAGACCTTGAAACCGACTTACCAACACCGCAACTTAATGTCAGCCGAGATGAAATTACATCGCATGAAACTGAAACAGCAGTGAATTTAATGGCTAACAATAAAATTACAGGTGAAGATGAAATAACACCCGAAAAGTTAAAAGCTATCAATGGTGACAACATGAGACAATTACAGGGAATGTTTAATAAGATTTGGAAAGAAGAAAAGGTCCCTTCTAAATGGAAAAAGGAATCATTGTTAAAATGCCAAAAACGCCGACCTTACCAACTGTAACAATTGGAGAGGAGTAACCTTAGTATCAACCGTGTCAAAAGTATTTTGCAAGATCATTTTGAATAGACTTAAACATATAGTGGATACTGCAATGAGAGAAGAACAAGCAGGATTTCAAAAAGGGAGAAGCTGTCTCGACCAGATCTTTACTCTAAGAATAATACTTGAAGAACATATTGAAAACCAGAAACCATTAATACTGAACTTGATAGACCTTAAAAAGGTTTTTGATAGCATACACAGAGATTCACTGTGGAGAATTGTAAGTCTATATGGAATACCATCTAAAATTGTCAAAATCATTGAGGACTTTTACAACGGATATTTTTGTGCAGACAAAACAGAAGAAGAGATGAGTGAATGGTTCCTGATTGAAACAGGCGTGAAACAAGGATGTATACTGCATCCTTTTCTTTTAGGAATTGCAATAGACTCAATAATGAAAAAAATACTGCACAGGCAACACAGGTATTTAATGGGTACATGGGACTCAACTAGAAGATCTTAATTTTGCTGATGGCATAATTCTTATCAGTAAGAATGTGAATTCCATGCAAGACAAAATCAGATATCCAGTCGTCATTGGCTAGCAAACTGGGATTTGAAATTAACAAGGACAGAACAAAAATATTGAAATTTCCCATTAATCAGAATGGAAAAATACACGTAGAAGGGACAGCTGTTGAAGAAATCAATCAGTTTGCATACCTTAGCAGCTACATAGACCAGGATGGTGACACCAGAAAGGAAGTTATAATTAGAATTGCAAAAGCAGCATCGATCTTCCAGAATCTTGAGAACATACGGAATTCAAAAGTTATAAGCACAAAACCAAGTTAAGGTTATTCAATTCAAATGTGATATCCATTCTCTTTTACGCATGCGAAAGGTGGAAATTAACTAAAGAAATAGACAAGAAACTAGACTCTTTTGAAAATAAATGCCTAAGGAAAATATTTTATATAATGTGGAACGAATTCAGTGTGATAAAACAGATGAGCAAACAACAAACTGTCTCATAAGTGATCAGAAAAAAAAGATGACATATGTAGGCCATGTTATGAGAAGAAACAATCAGAGAATACCAAAACAAGCTATCAAATGGAGCACAACAGGCCAAAGAAAAAGAGATGGACCACGTGAAACTCTAACGAAGACATTGTTAAGAGAAGCCAGTTTAGTGGGCATAACATCCGTTGATGAAGTTGAAAGACTCGCCGAGAACAGGAAAACTTGCCGAACTTGTAAGCTCTGTGTGACGTTTAACAATGAATAATAGTAGTCAATCAGTCGTTTGAATGTCACTTGCTGAACTTTGCTTCCCTAACAGCTCTCCTGTAGGCATCTCGGTTGTAAGCATGATGCTCTGTTGCTGATGCATCCATTTTCAGATTATCAACGATGTCTTGCAGGCATCTTCGCCTTGGTCTTCCTCTCTTTCTTTTTCCCATTATATACCCTTCCAATACGGTCTTCTCTAAATTCTCATGACGTTTAACATGTCCAAAATATTTAAGTTTTCTCTGTTTAATCTTCTTTACTAGCCACACTTCTTCAATATCAAGTTCTTATAGTATGGATATATTTGTTCTTTTTGTGCCCATTATGTTTGAAGAACTTTTCTGTAACATTTACATTCAAAGGCATTTTTGTGTTTCTCAGCTGTTTTGTTAAGTGTCCAGGTCTCACAGGCATATGTTGCGATAAGAAAGATGCATGAACTTCAAAATCTTATTTTTATAGTTCTGTCTGTTCCTCACTACAGATTCTTTGGGTTGTTTTACCTTCTGAAGAGCGATAGATGTCCTCCTTTTAATTTCCATCATTGTGTCTCCATTATTAGTTATTAGTGATCCAAGATATTCAAAACTTCTTCCACTTTTTCCTCGTTGATATATATTTCAGCTACTGTATTTGTTTGCTAGTTGTCATCAATTTCGTTTTTTTTTCACTAACATAGAGGTTTTCCTTTTCATGACTCTTATGGGCTGACATAGTAAATGTTATATTTTATTTTATGTCTCTCAGATTCAATGTTAATTATGTTTGTTACATGAACAGCATATTTGTAGAATGTCTGGAATAGAGTGAAAGACGTATGATAAAGGGCAGAATGTCAGACGGGCCTGCGTGCCCAATTCTTAACCCTTCTGAAATAAAGATCAATCAATCAATCTATATATATATATATATATATATATATATATATATATATATATATATAAACGAGGGATGTTTGATAAGTTCTCGGCATAAGGTGCAAATATTTGAAACGCACAGTTGATGTTAGGTGCATTTGTACATCAGGTTAATGTAAGATTAAGCACTAAGTTTCAAGAAATTAACTAAAACCAATTTTTTCAGGCTACTGAAGTGGTAATAGGTGGCAGAAACTGAGAAAATTGATAAAAATTCTCATCAAGCAGTCATTTGCTACCTCTGCATCAAGGGCTTATCATCAAAAATATTGTAGAGACTCGAGGGGTGATTGCCCCTTCTTACAGCACAGTGAAGAAATAGGCACCTCACTTCAAACATGGAAGGGAGAGTCTGGAAGATGATCCCCGTCCAGGAAGACTAAGAATGGTAACCACCGATGAAACCACCGGCAGAATCCATGACATGATAATTGAGGATCGACGACTAACTAAGCGGTACATTGCTACTGAGTTGGGCATCTCCCAGGAACGTGTTCATGCCATTATTCACAATGATCTTCAAATGACAAAGGTCTCTTCTCAATGGGTTCCGAAACTTCTTGGATCTAAACACAGACGACAGCGTCTCAACATGTCAAGAGACAATATTGGCCATATTTTTCTGCTTATCCTCAAAAAACGTTTCATCAGCAATGTGTGACTATGGATGAGACTTGGGTTCATCATATTCAACCAGAAACCAAAGAATAGTCAAACCAGTGGAAACATCATGGATTGCCACCTTCAAAGAAGACAAAGATGGTTCTGTCTGCAGGCAAAATGATGGCTTCCATCTTTTGGGATTCAGAAGGTGTGCTATTGATCTTCAAAAGGGCAGAACTGTCACTGTGGCCTATTACGCTAATCTTGTGAAGCAATTGTGGGTCAAATTGTAGGAAAAGCGTCGAGGGAAATTTACGAGAGGAGTCATCTTTCAGCAAGACAATGCTCCAGTTCACAAGTCAGCGGTGGCAATGGCTGCCATTCATGAATGCGGCTTCCAGATGAAGGTGAACCTGTTCACCAAATACAAAAAGGAGATCAGTGGTCGCAAATTTGGTTCAGATGTTGTCGTCATTCATGTTGTAGACCACTTACTACTGGCACAAGATGGTGTTTTGCAAAGACGAGATCTGTATACTCCATGATCGCTGGACTAAGTGTATAAACTTGCAAAAGGGACTGTTGAGAAATAACCAAAAAAAGTTGTCCACACATAATCCGTTGTACCTTATGCCGTGAACTTATCAATCAGCCCTCGTATCTATCTATCTATCTATCTATCTCTATCTATCTATCTATCTATCTATCTATCTATCTATCTATCTATCTATCTATCTATCTATCTGTCTCCCTCTATGTTTCTCTGTCTCCGCCTATCTAACTACTTGACTATCTGTCTATCTGTCTGCCTGGCTGCTTATTTATTTATTGATGGAAAATCTGTAGTTCTTAGAAGAAATATTCTAATTACATTAATGGAAAATATTTTACAATCACTTATGAAAGTAATGTTTTTTTTAATTTTTAAATTATAATTGTTATTTTAAGGCTGTCTGCTTGAAATTTATTTGACTGTGCTTCACCTCATTTATATGTATTTATTATATCTATTTTGCTTAATTTTTCTAAATTAATATTTTTCATTATGTACTTGTAAATTCTTTATTTATCATGCTGAGTGAACGAAAAGAGTTTCTTTCAAGAGTTTCTTCCTAAGCAGTCATAATAATAACAGTAATAAGAAGAATAATAAGAATAAACAAATAAACGTTAAACAATAATGATTGGAGCTGACCTAAATAAAAACATGATTGCAATAATGCCGGAACACCAGACTTTACATAATTAAATCTAATTCCATCTTTGAAATGAACTGCTCTGGAGAAGTAATAATTTCTGATTCAGTAAAATAAAACATATGGAAGTCCAAAACGTCTGAGACATTAGGTAAAGGTAATTTCATGGATTACATTTTTTTCATTATTATTGTCAATTGCGTACACATTATATGGATTTAATTCCTATATTATATTACTAATAACGATGTGCGAACAGCACACTTTGTTAATGTAGTGTTTTCAATTCATTATGAAACTTAACATTGCCAGTTAGCTTTTCTTTGTTTGAGTATAATTTGATTCTTTTTAGTATTCCTCATTCATTCTCTACTTCTATTTCCTTCCTCTGTTAATCAGAAAGTGATACGTTGTCATTATGTTCAATCTGTGCTCGCGTAAAATGAATTTCATTTGAAAACTCGTTCTTGGGTGTTTTATGATAAGTGTTTCTTCATTCAGAAAATGTGTTTTTCAAATAGTATACTGTACAGGGTCCAGCATAAAGAATAACTAGATTTTTAAAGTGGAAAATAAATAAACGCTATACATGTTATTGGTTAAAAAAAAGTGAAATGAACTCAGAAAAGTGGGTATTTTTATTATTACTGTATTTAGGTTTTGAAAATTACACCGGTTAGATGACCGCCATTACATTTGATACATTCGGCAAGGCGTCTGGAAAATTCCTGCATAACACCATTTAACATGTTCAAATAGATATTTTAAATGCAGTGTCGGATTCTATCTTTTAGGTCTGCAAATTACTGTGGTCGACTAGCATACACTGTGTTCTTGAGATACCCCAACAGAAAGAAGTCTGCGGCCGATAAATCCATAAACTTGCTGGCCAATGGATATCCCCAAATCTGGAAATAAGACGACTAGGAAATGCTTGTTGCAGCATGGCCATGGACTGACGGGCTGTGTGAGCAGTTGCTCCATCTTGTTGAAACATATTAGACTTTTATTTCTATTGGCCAAGTCTGGAGTGAAGTATTCAGTTAGCATCTGCACATAAAGATCACTATTAACAGTAAGAGGATGGCATGTGCCAAAGCGTTCCTAACAGCTGATCGACGAGAGCTACACAGCAATGCGTTGTGGACTTCTTGATTTCGTTCAGGTGTCTGTTGAGTTCTTGGACGACCAGTAGACTTGTTATTAAGGCAATCAGCGGTTTCCTTAAATTTTTTGACCCACCTCAAAATTGTTTTGTCCTCCGATCGGGAACATTATCAAAGGGATGCAACTCAAAATGGCGACGAAACTTTCGTTGTACAGTAATAGACTATTCTCCACTTTTAATATAAGTTTCAACAGTGAATACGCGATGTTGTTTTTGCCAAGAAGCCATTGTTAAAAATGACAGTTTGTTTACTTCATCTCTGACGTCATGTTTTTTTTCCACACGTATTCAGTTTCTGCGCACTACGTCAGTTAAATCCAGCTATGCTTTATGCCGGACCCTGTATAATCGACGTTTTTAGTTTCTGGTTATTTTCACACAGTTCTACCTTTCTTCTTTTACTGTGCTTGCTCGAGTAGCTCTGGTGTCTTCATGTAATCAGTGAAAATATTTAAAATGGTGAAGAAAAAACAAATATAAACAAAAAACAAAAAACAATTACCGCCTAAAGATGTTCGCAGAGGATATGTGAAAACATCCACCCATCCATATATACATCCATTTATCTATCATAGTTGTCTGTCTGTCTATATGTCTGTCTATATGTCTGTCTATTTCTGTCTATCTGTCTGTTAGTCTATATACTATGAAAGTCTCCAAAACATTGCACAAAGCGAAAAGAATACTTACAGGCTGTGGCAAAAGGAAAAAATAAAAGATATAATGAATTTGTAACTGAAAACGCGAACCGACAATGGAAGAAGTTTTATGGGCAATAAAGAATCTGAAAAATGTTAAATCACCAGGATGTGATGAGATAACAACTGAATTTATTAAAGCAGGAGGAAAGGAGTGTGCAACAATCTATCATGCACTATGTAAAAAGATATGGCATTCAGGTATTTGGCCAAAAGAATGGAAAAGAACTGTATTCATACCACTGCCAAAAAAGGGTAACCTGAAATTATGCACCAACTACAGAACTGTTGCCCTGATTAGTCATGCCAGTAAAATTCTGTTAAAAATCATAATGGGTAGACTTCGAAAGAAAATAGAAGAAGAAGTCAATATGGTCCAAGCTGGTTCCAGGCAAGGAAGAGGATCAAGAGATCATATATTCAATCTAAGATTAATAATAAAGAAATGCAGAGAGTTTAATGTGAATATATATTTATCCTTTATAGACTACTCAAAGGCATTTGATTGTGTACAACACCAGAAACTTTGGGAAATAATGGAAAAAATGGGATTTCCAACACATATGATACAATTAACATCACTGCTGTATCTAGACCAACAAGCAGCAGTAAGAATAAATGGTGAAACAACAAGTTGGTTTGACATAAAACAAGGGGTCCGTCAGGGGTGCATATTGTCACCCTACTTATTTAACTTGTATACTGAAAATATAATGAGGAATGTTAGAGAAGATGTAGACAAAGAATATTACGATGCTATAACAGTTGGAGGTTATGAAATACCAGAGATTAGATATGCTGATGACACAGTATTGCTGTCCACAACACAAAAAGGAATGGAAAAACTAATTATGTCAGTCCGCAAGAACAGCGAAGAGCAGAACCTCTATCTTAATGCAAAGAAAACTAAATTGATGACAACTGACAAAACAAACAAGGCAACTGAAATATGTATCAATGAGGAAAAACTGGAAGAAGTGGAGAGTTTTGAATATCTTGGATCGCTACTAACTAATAATGGAGATATAATGAGGGAAATTAAAAGGAGGACATCTATCGCTCTTCAGAAAGTAAAACAAATAAAGAATCTGTGGAGAGGAGCAGACAGAAACACAAAAATAAGATTTTTAAGGGCATGCATCTTTCCCATAGCAACATATGCCTGTGAGACCTGGACACTTAACAAAACAGATGAGAAACACATAAATGCCTTTGAATGTAAATGCTACAGAAGAGTTCTCCAAATATCGTGGACACAAAAAAGAACAAATATATCTATACTACAAGAGCTTAATATTGAAGAAGGCTGGCTAGTGAAGAGGATTAAAGAGAGAAAACTGAAATATTTTGGACACATTAAACGTCATGATAATTTAGAGAAGACCGTATTGGAAGGATACATAATGGGAAAAAGAAAAAGAGGAAGACCAAGACGAAGATGGCTGCAAGACATCGTTGACGATCTGGAAATGGATGCAACAGCAGCAGGCCATCTTGCTCACAACCGAGAGGCCTACAGTAGTGCTGTTTGGGAGGCAAAGTTCCGCAAGGGACATGCAAATGAATGACTGAACTGAAAACGGTATCTATATGTCTGTCTGTCTATTTATCTGTTCATCTCTCTATCTGTATGTCGAACTGTCTGTCTATCAACCTGCCAACATGTCTGTTAACATGTCTGTCTGTCTGCTTGCCTGCCTGCGTGCCTGCCTGCCTGCCTGCCTGTCTGTCTGTCTGTCTGTCTGTCTTATCTTTTCATTTTTCTAACAGCAGAAACAAAATCACTGCTTGGAAGAATTCTTTTAATTATTACACTAATAGAAAGTACTTTAGAAAGCCATGTCAGTTAAAAGTATTTTGTTTATTTGTTTCATTTTTTATTTATATTCGGTTACTGAAGATTCTCTACTGAATTTATTTTCCACATGACTCTCGTTAATTCCATATGTTTAAGTCACCTGATGTGTTTTTTTTCTAAATAAAATGTTCTTTGATTACATGTAGTTTGTTAACTTATTCTAAGTCAGACGGACTTGCTTTCAATGAAGAGAAGTAAATAACATTTAGGAGTAGTGTCAGCTCACACCTCTTCTACAGGAGAGCCTGAATTTAACTAATTAAACCTCATTTCGTCGAAGGAATGAGTTCTTTAAGAGAAATAATTACTTCTGATGCAACAAAATAAATCAAATGGAAAATCAGGATATATGAGACATATTATTTAATAAATCTAGTTTCATGTGTTTAGCTGTTATCAATATTATTGTCAGTTAGATGTGCTTGTGTAGATTTCATTCATGAATTATCTATGACAATGTCATGAGAAAATTCAGCATACAAATTTAATGATATTTTTAAGAATTATTTTTCCAAATAATATTACGTTTTAGATTGTCTTTGATTTTTCTTCTTCTAATATACATATAAAAAGGAATGCATGTTTGTCTCACTTGATTATAAGTAATTTTGAAATGATAACACAATACAGAAGGACATCAGAAGGGTGGAAGAGATAGTGAATTGTTTAAAGACATAAAGACATTGACAAGAAATGTCACACCTAAGCTAAATGTAATTTGTGACGAGATGGGGAATACCTTGACAGAGACAGAGGAAATTCTAGAAAGACGGAAGGAATATTGCAGCGGAATATATGAAACAAGTGACTGTTAAAGCAGAAATCAACAGTGTGAATTATTATTGGGGGAGAAAGAGCCCGAAATAACAAATGAAGAAGTTTTATGGGCAATAAAGAATGTGAACAATAGTTGATCACCAGGATGTGATGAGATAACAGTTGAACTTATTAAAGCAGGAGGAAAGGAATGTACAACAATCTATCATCTTATATCTTACATCCATCCTGTGACGTTTTACGTCACATAGGGCTCGCAAAGTAGTTCGTCAATTTTTCCTCTTTTCGGCGAACTTTTCAACCTTATCAAGGGATTTTATGCCTATTAATTTAGCCTCTCTTAACAATGACCTCATTAGAGTTTCACGTGGTCGACCTCTTTTTCTTCGACCTGTTTTTTTCCAGTTGATAGGGATTTTTTTTTTTTGGGGGGGGGGGGGGGTGGGGGAATTCTCTGATCGTTTCTTCTCATCACGTGACCAACATGTGTCCATCTCCTTTTCCTTATCACCCTTGAGGCTGATTGTTGTTCGCTCATCTGTCTTATCTCTACATTGGTCTTGAATTCGTTTCACTTGATGCCGGGTATTTTCCTTAGGCATTTGTTTTCAAAAGAGTCTAATTTCTTCTCTATTTAGTTGCTTTCGCGTGCGTAAATGAGGGTGGATATTACATTTGAATTGAATAGTCTTAACATGGGTTTTGTGCCTATAACTTTTGAATTCCATACGTTCTCAAAATTCTTAAAGATCAATGCTGCTTTTGCAATTCTAATTCTAACTTCCTTTCTGGTGTCACCATCCTGGTCTATGTAGTTGCCAAGGTATGCAAATTGACTGACGTCTTCGAAAGCTGTCCCTTCTACGTGTATTTTTTGGATTAATGGGAAGCCTCATTATTTTTGTTTTATCTTTTTTAATTTCAAGTCCTGTTTTGCTAGCCAGTGAAGACAGGCTATCTGTTTTTCTTGCATGGGATTCACATTGCAACTGATAAGAGTTATGTCATCAGAAAAATCAAGATCTTCTAGTTGGGTCCCATGTACCCAGTCAATACCTGTGTTACCTGTACAGCATTTATTTCATTATGAAGTATATTGTAATTCCAAAAACCAAGGGAGATATTATTCATCCTTGTCTCACGCCTGTTTCAATCTGGAACCATTCACTCATCTCTTCTTCTGTTTTGACTGCACAAACATATCCACTATAGAGGTACTTAATGATGTTGACAATTTTAGATGGTATTCCACATAGACTTAAAATTCTCCACTGTGAATCACTATGTATGCTATCAAATGCCTTTTTAGAGGCTATGAAGTCATTATTAATGGTCTCTGCTTTTCAATTTGATCTTCAAGTATTATTCTTGGAGTAAAAATTTGATCGAGACAGCTTCTCCCTTTTCGAAATCCTGCTTCTTCTTCTCTCATTGCAATATCCAACGGAAAAAATAATTATGTCAGTCCGTAGGCATATTGAAGAGTAAAACCTCTATCTTAACGCGAAGAAAACTACACTGATGACAACTAATGAAGCAAATAAGTCAGCTGAAATATATTTCAATGAGAAAAAATTGGAAGAATAGAGAGTTTTGAATATCTTGTATCACTACTAACTAATAATGAGATATAATGAGGGAAATTAAAAGGAGGACATCTATCGCCTTCAGAAAGTAAAACAACTAAAGAACTTGTAGAGAGGAACAGACAGAACTACAAAAATAAGATTTTTAAGAGCATGCATCTTTCCCATCGCAATATATGCCTGTGTGACCTGGTCACTTAAAACAGCTGAGACACACACAAATGTCTTTGAATGTAAATGCTGCAGAAGAGTTCTTCAAATATCATGGACACAAAACAGAACAAATATATCCACATTACAAGAACTTAATATTGAAGAACAATGGATAGTACGGAGGATTAAAGAGAGAAAATTAAATATTCTGTTCACATTAAACGTTATGATAATCTAGAGAAGACAGCCTTGTAAAGGTACATAATGGGAAAAAGAAAGAGAGGAAACCAAAGCGAAGATGGCTGCAAGACATCGTTGATAATCTAGAAATGGATGCATCAGCAGCAGGGCATCTTGCTTAAAACCAAGAGGCCTATAGGAGAGCTGGGTGTCTGAGTGGCGAAGTGGTTAGTGCACTGGTCTCTCATGGCGAAGGTCGGGGGTTCGAATCCGGCCGGCGGCACCCCAGTCACCCAACTGTAGAAATGGGTACCCGACTTCTTTTGGATATGGGGAAGGAAAAGGCAGCCAGGCGTGATACTGACCATATCACCCTCTAGTGTGCTGACAGGTCAAGGAAAATATGGGCACTAACACCATATCCCTATGTGCCTCTAAGGCATGACAGGGTTACCCCCTACCCCCCCCCCCCTTGTAGGAGACCTGTTAGGGAGGCAAAGTTCCGCAAGGAACAAGCAAATGACTTAACACAATACATTTATGTTGAAGAAGAACTTACCACCTTAAATGTACAAGAAAAAAATTCATCTTAAAAAATCTGTCTATCTGTCTGTCTGCACATCTACCCGTCTGTCTGTCTGCATATCTACCTGTCTGTCTGTCTGTATTTCTGTCTATCTGTTTGTCTCTGCCCGAATATCTGTTTGTCTGTCTGTCACTTTGTCTGCCTGTATGTCTGTCCGCCTATCTCTATCTATTTTTAAAAATTGGAAAATTTTGTATGAGAAAAACAAAACACGCTTACAATCTATGGACACAGAGAATACATCAAAATATTATTCACTTGTTAACTTTATCTATCTATCTATCTATCTATCTATCTATCTATCTATCTATCTATCTATCTATCTATCTATCTATCTATCTATCTATCTATCTATCTATCTATCTATCTATCTGTCAGTCTGTCTGTCATAAAAAGCTTGTGAAATGTTGTATGAATGAAAAAACGTACGTTCTATATCAAAGAGAAAAAATATATACATTTAAACAACATGTATGTATGTATATATGTTGTATGCATGTATGTATACATGCATGTATGCATGTTTATACGTATGTATGTATGTTGTGTATGTATATATGTATGTATGTATGTATGTATGTATGACCTATGTATGTGTTTATGTGTGTATGTATGTATGAAATGTAATATAATGTATGTATCTATGTATGTATTTATGTAAGCATACATGTATGTATGTATCTATCTATGTATCTATCTATGTATCTATCTATGTGTCTATATATCTATCTATTTATCTATCCATCTATCTATCTATCTATCTAAATTTATAAAAAATATATAAACCAGGAAAAGTATGAACAGCTTTATTACTTAACAAGCACAAGTTTGTGACATTTCGGCGTGAGCCTTAATCATACAAAAACATACAGGACGAAGAATTAGAGAGAGGAGATAAAGTATATATTCACATGAATCCTATGCCTAAGAAATAAATAAAGAAATAAATAAATAAAATGAATAGAGCACTTAACTTGAAAAACTAGAAACTTTCGAATTTCAATCACAAATGCCCCGGTGCTACGTTCAAGATGATTGTACGTTCAGAAATGTTCACAAATGCGTATGATGGAGTGTAGAAAATGTTTCAGTAGAAACTTGTAATGTGTGATAGAGGAACCGTAATTAATGGTGGTATTTTGGGAAACTATTGAGGGGAGAGAGATTGATACAATTGAAACATAGCTAGGAGAAGGTGAAATAAATGATTATGGTGGGAGTATAGGGCTTGTAATTAGACTCTTTTGAAAACAAATGCCTAAGGAAAATACTCGGCATCAAGTGGAATGAATTCAAGAACAATGCAGAGATAAGACAGATGACTGAACAACAACCAGTCTCACGGGTGATCAGGAAAAGGAGATGGACATATGTTGGTCACTTGATGAGAAGAAATGATCAGAGAATCCCAAAACAAGCTATCAAGTGGAACACAACAGGCCGAAGAAAAAGGGGCAGACCGCGTGAAACTCTGAAGAGGACATTATTAAGAGAGGCCAAGTTAACAGGCATAAAATCCTTTGTTGAGGTTGAAAGACTCGCCGAAGACAGGAAAAATTGGCGAACTACTTTGCGAGCCCTATGTGACGTCTAACGGCACGGGAAGGATATAAGATAAGATATATATCACAGCAATATATTCTTAATTTTTGGTGCTAGTAAACATTTGTAATTAAAAATACTTCAAACTCCGCTAACTGAAAGCAAGCTATCTTTCATGAATGTGTTGATTCGCTGATCAAAGCCAGAAAAATCTACCGATATATGTACTTAGTTAACGTTGGTTAATAAAATACTTACTTTCTGGTGAAAAAAAAATTTTAAAAATTAAGCATTACTATTAAGAGGAGATAATCTATCTATCTATCTATCTATCTATCTATAAGTGTTAAAAAACTAATACTTAAACATGTTTTCTGTTGCATATTGATTAAATAAATTTTACACCGCGTGATAAAATATAAGTATTTTGTTAGCACTGTTTTTATATATTATTGAGGAAAGACGGTGGCGATGGTTGGGACATGTGCTCCGAATGACTGACAACTCACTACAAAAATAGCACTAAGATGGACACCACAGGGGAACAGAAGTAAGAGTAGACCAAAACAGACATGGAGAAGAACAACAGAAAGGATGTTGAGCAATAAAGGGCTCACCTAGGCAAGAGCAGAAAAAAAGGCGAAAGACAGGCATTTGTGGAAAACCCTTGCGGATGCCCCATGTGCCCTGGGCACTTAAGGTTCAGATATATATATATATATATATATATATTATATATATATATATATATATATATATATATATATATTCATATACAATGTCCGACACTTAATTAATGGGACTAAATACATTTTAAAAAAAATAAAATAAACATCTGTTGAACATATAACTTGTATTTTGTTCAAAGTAAGACCCTAATGCATTGATACAGCGAATGGCACTATCTAACAAACACTGGAACGACCTCTGCTGTTCTTCTGTTGGTATGGCCCTTAAACTTGATGTTACGGCCCTTTGGATGTCATCATTATCGTCAAAAAAGCGTTCTTTCAATGGTAACTTTAATTTTGTGAATAGAAAATAATCGCAGGGAGACAAATCTGGGGAATAGGGTGGATGGTTGAGAACGCATACTTGTTTTGGGGCCAAAAATTCATGTACAACTACAGCCCGGTGAGCTGGTGCATTATCATGAAGAAGTTAAAAACTGCCAGTTGTTGAATACTCGGGTCGGACTCAGAGAATGCTTTTCAGTAGGTATTTCGAAATACTTAAATAAACTTTGGCAGTGACAGTCTGTCCCTCTGGAATAAATTCTGTGTGAATAACTCCTTCGCGGTCGTAGAAACACGCCAACATTGTCTTCTTTTTCGACTTATGAAGACACATTTTTTCCTTTTGATGATGATGATGACTTCCATTGAGCACTTTGGCGTTTAGTTGTGGAATCCATGTTTCATCATCTGCAAAAATCAAAGTTAAGAAATGTTTATTTCTGCGAAACATTTTGATGATGCCTTTTGCGTACTCAACACGCTGATGTTTTTGGTAATCAGACAAAAATTTGTGGTACAAACCGGCAAGCATCTTTTTTCTTGCCCAAATCTTCCACTAAAATTTTACGAATGGTCTCTCGGTTAACACCAAATTCATCTGTCATCATCCCCACAGTCAAACAACGATCTTATTGTGTCCGTTCTCTGATTTTTTTGCAATGAGTTCCTCATTACGAACAGAAATTGGGCTTCCATGTTTAGTTGCATTTGCAATCGTTTCCAGACTAATTTTGAATCTTGAATACCACCTGAACATCTGTGCACGAGATTAAAAAAACTATCCCTATAAACTTTTCGCATCATTTCAACTGTCTCATTGACACCTTTCCCGAGTTTTAAATAGAAGTTAATGTTAGTTTTTTGCTCCATGCTGATTACGTAATAATGCACCTCTTACTAGGTCAACAAAATGGTTGATAGTTTGTCGTCTGCTTATCGGGCGACAATGAAAAGTTGCAAGAGGATAGATGAAATTTGTTGCTTTGGGTTCCATGCATTGCTTCATAGATGGCATTTTTATCTTGGCCATAACGTAAATGGTCTCATTACGTAAATGTCCGAACTTGTAAGTTGCCCAGTTTTCTTTTATTTTAATGTTCCCTATTTGCGTTTAATTTGGCAAAAGTCACGCAAAAGGCATGCTTCGAGACGTGACTTTTTGATGCATAAAACATAAAGAAAAAAGAATGTTAATTCATAATCTCTCTCTCTCTCTCTGAACCTTAAGTGCCCAGGGCACATGGGGCTTCCGCAAGGGTTTTCCACAAATGCCTGTCTTTCGCCTTTTTTTCTGCTCTTGCCCAGGTGAGCCCTCTATTGCTCAACATCCTTTCTGTTGTTCTTCTCCATGTCTCTTTTGGTCTACCCTTACTTCTGCTCCCCTGTGGTGTCCATCTTAGTGCTATTTTTGGTAGTGAGTTGTCAGTCATTCGGAGCACATGTCCCAACCATCGCCAGCGTCTTTCCTCAATAATTGTTGTCAGTGGTTTCATCTGCATTTCTGCCAATAAAATGTTATTTCTTATGGTGTTTGGCCAAAATATTTTTTAATTCTACGTAAACATTTAGTCTGGAAAGAATTCAACTTGTTTTCTATGGTTTTGGTGATTTTCCAGCATTCACTTCCATAGAGTAGTACACTTAGAACATTACTCTTAAATATCCTGATTTTCATATTTATGCTTAGTTTATTTGATTTCCATATATTCTGTAGCATTGCAAAAGCCTGGTTTGCTCTAGTAAGTCTGCTGTTGATGTCCTCTGTGCTGTCTCCATTTTCTACTACTCTGCTGCCAAGGTATACAAATTCATTGACCTCCTCCACTAACTTGTTATCTACTCTGAGTACATTTCTGTTGTTCACATTTTGCTTCATTAACTTTGTCTTTCCTACATTGATCTTTAGTCCTATGTTGTTTGCATTCTGGGTTAACTTGTTTATTTTATCTTGCATATCTTTGTGACTGCTTGATAATAGACAAATGTCGTCCGCAAAGTCAAGGTCCTCCAGCACTGTGTCAAGGGTCCATTGTAATCCTCTGCGTTTGTCTGATGTTGCCTCCTTCATTAACCAGTCTACTGCCAAGATAAATAATGTTGGTGATAGTACACATCCCTGTTTCACTCCTGTTTGTACCCTAAAGCTGCTGGAGGTATGTTCTCCACAGATAACTTTGCACTGAAAACCCTCGTATAGGGCTTTGATTACATTAACTATTTTATGGGGGAGGCCATGCCATCTTAGGATTTTCCACAGTGCATCTCTGTTGACACTGTCAAAGGCTTTCTCAAAATCTATGAATAATGCATATGTTGTGCTATGCCACTCATTTGCCTGTTCTAATATTTGTCTAAGTACAAATATATGGTCTATGCATGATCTCCTTTCCTAAATCCTGCCTGCTCTTTCCGAAGTTTTTCCTCAAGTGTTGGTACAATTCTGTTGATGATTATTCTGCAAAATACTTTACTAGTGAGTGGCAGTAGGGTAATGCCTCTCCAGTTCCCGCAATCTCTGAGGTCACCCTTCTTTGGTAGTTTTACTATAAGACCAGTTTTCCACTCCTCTGGGGCTTTTTCTAAATCCCAAATTTGTTGTAATATCCGGCAAAGTTGTTTTGGTGTTTCTGTTTCTTCTGCTTTCAACATCTCAGCAGTCACTTCATCTTCACCTGGTGCCCTGTCTGATTTTAGCATCTTTATCGCCTCTTTTACTTCATTTATTGTTATTGGTCCTGTATTGATGTTTAGTTCCGCTTTTGCTTCAGGTATATCTATTGCTTGTGCTGCTTGTGTTCTGTTTAGTAGGGTGTTAAAGTGTTCCCTCCATCTTTCAATTTTTTCTCTTTCTCCACTGACCAGTTGTCCATTTTGTGTTCTTACTGCACTTTCACATCTTGTATTGAAGTTACCTGTCATCTGCTTTGTGATTTTATATATGGTTTTCATGTCATTTGTATATGCTGCTTTCTCTGCTGTTTCTGCTAAGTTGTCATAATATTGACGTTTATCTTGACGGCATGATTCCTTCACTTCTTTGTCTTTTTGTGCATAATTACTTAAAACTCGTTCTTTAAGCCGTTGTGATTTGGTGTTCAGTAATTTTTTTTTATTTCTTTTCTTTGCTCTATCTTTTCCCATGTGGTCTCACTTATCCATTCCTCTTTTCTCCTTTTCCGATATCCCAGCACCTCTTTTGCTGTTTCCTGTAGTGTTTTATTGAACTCTAATATGGACATTTCTGCTTCATCTTGTAGGACACTGAAGCGGTTCTTAAGTATTATTGAGAATTCATTTCTTGTTTGTTGGTCTATCAGTTTCCTTGTATCAAAATGTATCTTTCTGTGTTCTCCGATTCTGGCTTTCCTTAATTTTAGTTTCATTTTTGCTACCAGAAGGTTGTGATCACTTCCTATATCTGCTCCTTTCCTTGCTCGCACATCTTGTAGTGACCGTTTCCACTTGTTGTTTATTAGTATGTGATCGATTTGGTTTTCTGTGGTTTTATCTGGTGACCTCCAAGTCACCTTATGGATGTTTTTGTGTTGGAAAATTGTCCCTCCGATGGTCATCATGTTTTCTTCACAGAAACTGCACAGTCTTTCTCCATTTTCATTTATTTCTCCGATTCCTTCTCTTCCCATGATTCTTCTTCTATCTTCATTTCCTTCCCCTACTTTTGCATTGAAGTCGCCCAAGATGAGTAGCATATCATGCTTGGGTATTGTTTCTACTGTGGCTTGGAGGCTGTTGTAAAAATCTTCTTTTAATTCCTCTTCAGCTGCTTCTGTTGGTGCATAACAAACTATAATAGACAGCTTCGTGAATCTTGAGTTGAACCGTGCATATAATAATCTCTCATTTATTGGGGTCCATTTCAGCAATGCTCTTGATGCTTCTTTTGTTATAATCAATGCTACTCCTCCTTCATGAAGATCTTCTTTACCTGACCATATTATTGTATCTTCTGTGTGCTGTGTTGTTAATTTCCTTCTGCCTTGTCCTGTCCATCTTGCTTCTTGTATTCCTAGTATGTCTAGTTTGTATCTGTGCATTTCCTTGATGGTTTGTGCTAGTTTTCCAGTCTGGTTTAGTGTTCTTACATTCCAGCTGCCTATTTGCATCTTTTGTTTAGGTTCCAGGAGGTCTGCAGTCGGGCTGGGGACTTCCAGTGGCTGGCTTTCATCCACAACCTTCATGGGCTCAGTTTCCTGATAAGCATTTCTCCTTCCACCTGCATTTGCTTTTTCCCTTGCTTCTGTTTCTGTAGCAGTCTGATAGTTTTTTACCAGATAGGGTTGCTGGCCCTATGCTGAACCCTCCTTAGTCGCCTTTTACGATCATGCATGGTAGGGTACAGTGGTCCTATTCTTTGCAGATCCCGGGTACCACACGGGGGTAATTCATAATAGCAAATACAAAAAGGGAAGTATCAGGCAATAATTCTGTTAAAAGAAGAGTTGAATTTCCTTCATTAAAACCAATTTCATACAAGAAGTCAACTTCTCTAAAGAAAAAGTGACCTATGCTGCGAGAAAATAATAAAAATCGAGATCCATAGTATGTGGCGCATATTATTAATGTAATTTTATGTATGTATACTCTTCCCCTGCCAGAGACACAAATCTCGGGCGTTTCATTTCAGCCAAAGTAATAGCGGGGGTCTTGATATGTATAGAGGTATTGTGTAAAAGTGAATGTAACAAAGTGTTTCAATGTTAAAAGTATACTTATTATGCATCATTATAACTGTAAATGTTCGACAATTCCATAAATACAGAGTTTTTTTTAGGAAAAAAGATGTGGTGTGAAAATAGAGGAACATTTTTAGCACCACCAATAACAACACAAAAATGATGATTGTTTCCTCCATACCATCGGCGATGTCTTGATCTATTTATAGATTTATCCGATCGCATCTTGTGATATGTGGCATGTTCACTAAAATAATGTCTGAAATAACCTTCTAACTACTTCTCCAGCCTGTCTAATAGGTCTAGATCTATTTGGAGTACATTCAAGAACAGTGGTCTGGTCATGGACCATGTCCGTACAGCTGTCTACATCACAAAAATCAAACTGAAAATTCTCGATCGAAACTTCTAATCTCACACTCGTTGCTAACCACGCTTCGAAGAGGACGAAAAGGGTTACTGAACATGCGCAAACTAAACGTTTACAATAAACGTTACACCGGCTTTTAATGAAATAAAGCATGGGTCACAATTATAACTCTTGGCAGGGAATGTGTATACCGGAAGAGTCGCAAACGCGACCTGTGGCAGGGATTGAGCTAAGCATATTAGTGTCAAATGGATGTTCTTTATTTCAAATTATTTTGTAAATGTGCTATTCGTATGCTTTTAATATGCTTGTTATTCTGGATCAAAGTGACTTTATTTACAGTTAATTTCTTCACTTTGCATTCTACGTTACAGTTTATTCTGTCACACTGGAAAAAAGATGTGCTTTCCAAAATGAAGTATTCTTTAATTCCATCCGAAAATCATCACACAAATAGAGAAACTCTTGACAGACCATAAGAAATGCAGTATGAATCTCTTTCTACTAAATTCCAGTATTTAATAAATTGTATTTGTTATAATTTATTGTGAATCTGATGTTAACTGATTTCCTGTCTTGCTAATAAGACTTACACTTGCTTAGTTATCTTTGCATTTGAGACTCAGATTTTAATTCATGAAACTCGAGCCACTATAATAGAAATGTGAGACCTGAAAAAAGAACACATGAGAAACATATACATGCCTTTAAGTGCTATAGAAAAGTCCTTCCAATACCATTGACACAAAACAGAAAAATATATCCATACTAGAAGAATTTAATAATGATTAAGGTTGGTTAGTGAAGAAGATTAAATAGAGAAATATAAGTATTTCTGACACATTAAACGTCGTGAAAGTCTAGATAAGACGATCTTGCAAGGGTACATCATGAGAAAAAGAAAGAGAGGGTGACTAAGGCGAAGATGGCAACAAGACTTTGATGATTCGCGAATGGATGCGTCAACAGCACGGCATCTCACCTACAACGGAGAAGCCTTCAAGAGAGCTGTTAGGAAGACGAGGTTCCCCAAGGGATATGCTAATGAATGAGTGAATGAATGATATCAAGTAAAATGTTGAGAATTTTTGTGATATCATGAAAACATCTGGAAGCACAAATAATATTGTTATTTAGATTTTTTACACATATTTTTAAAAAGATTGGTTTCTCTACTTCTTAATCATTTATGATATTCTCCGCTTTTTCTATTCTTATTTTTCTTTTTTCACAGTTTTCCGAACTATTAAGGATCATTACTGCAGATAAAGTTCGTCTCCACTCACGTCCATATTCCTAATCTTATCTCTCCAGTAGGTGAGGCCACTCTCTTGTATATCCTCTTCTGCCTTGTCAGCCAAGCTCTCACTCCTAAACCGTCTTGAAACTCGGACAGAGTAAAACTGTTACGTACGTATCACCCCGACGGTTTGGGGGGGGGGGGGGTCAAGAACATCTTGTTTTGTCATCTCCATCCCCTCCAGAGTCCGACACACTCTCTCCACTGGAGCCATACAGGCAGGACAAGAACGTCAAGGACCTATTAGTTAGAAGAAGTCGCCTCAAGTCAGCGGACGCGAGCTTTCTCTGGCACCAAACGTTGCGGTCGCCACTGATACAACACTTGTCCGACTGTTGTTCAGATAAACCAGGTTTCCTTCCCAAAGTCCACGTTATCAGTTCAGGAGGGCTTTACCTACACTTCTCATTTATGCCATAAGGTGAAAGCGTTGTGATATGACGTATACAGGGGAGAATAGCTTATGGCTGTAAGATCAGTTTCGCCAGCATCTGAACGATGTATCCAAGAAGGCAGTGACACCGGTCGACAAGCACTTCCGCCAAGGAGACCACCAAGGAAAACGGAACATTTCTGTAACTGCAATCTGTTCTTCTGATGAACGATCTGGGAAAGCTCTGGAACAGCGCCTTATTTTCTAGACTGCCTGACTCCAGCCAGAGCTGGAATGAAAAAGAACTATTTCTGTTTCTGCGTTTCGTGTCCAAATTTCTTGTCTTAGCCTCACTCACTTCGCTGCAATTTCTCATTCTTGACACAGGTGGTTTAAGGTTAATTTTCCAGCTCTATCTATCTTTCCTTCTTCTGTAGTCTCAAGTGGGTTTTGTTATCGCCCTCGTCTAGACATCCTAAGCTAACAATCTTGTCCTCTCAGTGTTCTCTACTCTATCTGTACCTTCCTCAATCCACCCTCTCCACACTGTCGACTCATTCTTTTATCATTTACACCAACTGGGCAACTTTTATCTAGGACCAAGATATCGGATTGGGGCAAACGGGGGTTATTGTGGAACATAACACCGTGTTATTTAGCATATTGTACTCATTGTAATGGAGATTCAATAATGGAAATTAAACAGAGGGCATATATCGCTCTTCAAAAAGTAAAAGAACTAAAAATGCTGTGGAGAGGAACAGACAGAACACAAAAATAAGATTTTTAAGAGCATGCATCTTTCCCATCGCAACATATGCCTGCGAGACCTGGACATTTAATAAAACAGCTGAGAAACACATAAATGCCTTTGAATGTAAATGATGCTACAGAAGAATTCTTCATGGACACTAAAAAGAACAAATATATCCATACTACAAGAATTTAATACTGAAGAATTTTGGCTAGTAAAGAGGATTAAAGAGAGAAAACTTAAATATTCTGGACACATTAAACGTCATGATAATTTAGAGAAGACCATCTTGGAAGGGTTCATAATGGGGAAAAGAAAGAGAGGAAGACCAAGGAGAAGATGGCTGCAAGACATAGTTGATCATCTACAAATGGATGCATCAGCAGCAGGGCATCTTGCTCACAACCAAGAGGCCTACAGGACAGCTGTTAGGGAGGTAAAGTTCCACAAGGGACATGCAAACGACTGACTGACTCATTGTAATTTCTCAGTCAGTAGCTGGCTTTCACATTTGTGCCTTCCTACCTCTATCTTGGGGCATGTTCTGCCCATCTTTCATACTAGGAGAAGACCTAAAAGCTAAGTCTATATTTTTCATTTATTTTTCATGCTTTTATCTGTTGTATTGTTTCTGTGTGTGATCGCTGAAAAAGGCTTTTGTCGAAGTTGTATGTTCTTCATGTGTACGTACTCATCTCGCTTTCTGTTATTCTTAATTCTGCCCACTTTCTTCACTCTTTCTTTTGTGTAAAACTGAACTATACACCTCCATCTACCTTCATTGCCTTGCCCCTCCATCTCTGTCATGGCCTATCTCCCGATCGTGTATATTTCTTATCTTTTATGTTCATAATTTTCTTTCGTCTATTCTCTTCATTCTTTCTATATGACCCAAACACCATAATCTATTCAGTTTTAAGACGTTTATAATCCGCTGTGATCTGCATAAGCTGTTAAGTTTAGAGTTATTTATTGTTATCCATTGCCTGTTGTTGGTATAATTTATGAGCCCAAACATTCTTCTCATGAACTTGTTCTCAAAGACCTGCAGTTGTTATGCAGCTTTCTTTGTTGTATTCTTCTCTCTTTTTTTAGGTCCATACATGATGGCTTGTATTATTATAGTTGTTGATTGTTATCTTAGTCTTCTGGGGCACGATTCTGGAGTTCAACATCTGTTGCAAGACAAAGCATATTTTATTCTCTGTCTGCTTTCTACTTTTAATTTCCTCGCTTACTATATCGAGTCTGTTGAAAAATGTGTCCGCATATTTGTATGTTTCTGTTTTTCTCCAACAATTAAATAATCTGGAACATTCTGCACCTTGTCTGTTGATATCTTTCTATACTCTATCCTATCATGGTTAATGGTCAGGCCCATTTTTAATGCCACATCTCTCAGGTGTTTGCAGGTGTTGGTGACTTCTTGCATAGTTTCTCCCACTAGGTCGATGGTTCGACTAGGTTTCTCCTGCATCCTAATATTTTGCTTATTCTTCTGTACTGCTTTCTTCTTTCACTTTCCTTGTTAACTTTTGTAACACTAGGTTAAATAGTAATTATGATAATGCATCCCCTTATTTTAAACCGGTCTTTATATTGAAAGGTTCCGACTATATATATATATATATATATATATATAGTCTATATATACTATATATATATTGTCTATATATACTATATATATATACAATATACAGTACTTTGTTTTGTGTATCCTCCATGCATATTCTGGTCAAATTCATTCATTTATTAAGTATATCAAATTCCTTCGTTACAATTTTTCCATAGGCTACTTCTGCCTATGCTGTCATAAATTTTCTTAAAATCGGTGAAGATATTATGTACTCCTTTTTCATACTCCCAGTAGAAAAAATATTTTGTTTACAGTTGATTTATTCTCTGTGAAACCTGCTTGATAATCTCTCTGTATGTCATCGCTGTATGGTTTTAATCTAATTATAATAGATCGAATCTGGTAACTTGTTTGAAGCAATGATATTCCTCTGTAAATTCACACTTGCCCTTACCTCAATTTCAAGTTCACAAGTCTGTATTTCTTCCCGCTGAATAACTTTTTTCTGTTTCTTTACATTGTGTATGGTACTTCATACTTCTCATCGTTTATTTTGTCCTTCATATCATTTAGCCACATCTTTCTTGCAGTTATTTTCTTTATTTCTGCCTCATTGTAGCCTTCCTTGAACCAGTTGTTTCTTATTCTCTTTACTCCCAGGCATTCTTCTGCTGTGTTCTTTATAGTGGTTTTGATATCTTCCCATCTCTCATTATTGCTTTTATCTTCTGCATTCTTTCTTGTGTTTGGCTTATGGTTAAGATCTTTTCTGAAGCATTTTATTATATTTATTGCTAAGCTTTGATTTTATTTCCTACAGAAATTTGTCGTCAGTCTACATTTTAGTTTAGCTCCCACCAGACAAGGGCCCATATTATGTACTGCATTCAGCCCCTCTGTAACTTCTGACCTGAAGTATGTTTATCAGACATTTCCATGTTTTTTCTAGGATATTCTTATTTTGAAAACTCGGGCTGCTTTTCTCGTCCCATAAGCTTCTGCCATATTTATTAGTCTCAATCCTTTATCATAGACTTCATAACGAAACAACGCTGCACAGGTAAAACAGACACTGACTGGGTACATGGGACCCAAATGGACTATCTTGATTTTGCAGATGACTTAGCTCTTATCAGTGAATTCGATGGACGAAAAAAAGAAACCCTGTCTTCACTGACTAAAAAAATTAGGACTTGAAATTAACACGGAAAAAAAATAATGAAACTTCCCCCCAATTAAGAAGGAAACATATGCGTAGACGGAAAAGCTGTTGAAGAAGTACAATAGGCATACCTCAGCAGCTACATAGACCATGATAATGATACCAGAAAGGAAGTTAGAATTAGAGTAGCAAAAGCAGCATTGACCTTCAAAAATATTGAGAACATATGGCATTCGTTAAAACTACAAAACCCAAGTTAAGATTATTCATTTCAAATGTAATATCGGTTCTAAGGACTGTTATTGCCGGAGGTGGGGTGGAGGATACGCTCTCCACTCCAATGGCGTGCGTCTCAAATAGCCTCTGACAATAAAGTCCAGCTCCTGGCCTCTTCGTGGCAGAACAGTTCAAATTGACAGGAGAAGGGGCGAAGGCGAATATCTGGCGGCTGAAAACCAGACGGTTAGGGTAAATGAGAGTCACGTTTGGTAGCTCATGTAGCGCTGCTGGCGAGATTCTTCAGCTGCCGTACGTGGTGCTCCTCCTGGCTAGTGAAGAAAGGTGAAAATGGGGTTGCCGCGCGGCACCACTGCGGAAAAGGTGGTAGAAAGGATAAAGCACAGCAAACATTAGTCAAATCACGGCACCTCTGGTCTGGAGGTCGGCCACGTCCTAAGTGCACTCATATCGGGTTAAATGCCTGAACTGGCTTAACTCAGAGGTTAAGACACTGCTGGAGAGACTCTTCGGATGCCGCGCGTGGAGTGAAGCTACCCCCGGACAAGGAATAAAATGCGGAAAAGCAATTAGGGTTGCTGTGTGGTGCCGATGTGAAAATGTGATGGAACGGACAAAGTGAAATTTAATCGGTATGTCCAGTAGTATCGCTGAGAGAGCTACTCATACCACGGCACCTTTGCTTTAGAAATACACCCATACTGGTGAAATATGCCTAAACTGGCTTAAAACAGTGCTGAAACTTGATGGCTACGCATGTCACGGTACCTGTGCTCTAGAGTTCGGTCACGTCCTAAACAAGCCCATACTAAGATAATGTGCCTAAACCGGCTCAACCCAGGGGTGTAAGTCCTCCTGGAAAAAAGCTCCATCCTGGTCACAACTAGGGGGTCTTTGGCTCTACGCTCCAACCCCCAACCTGGAAGGCCACTGTGCTAGTTTCGTCTGACCTTTAACCGGGCAGACATTCCCAGCCTGGGTGAACCTGTCAGGAGCAGAATTTTCTTTGGTATAGGTCTGGGAGTGATGAGGGTACTCAAGCTCCCAGGCACGACCAGACACGAGTACCAGCACAGTGCGGCAGCTTTCTCTTTTGTGTTATTTCTGTTTATTCTATTTCTTATATAGGTCTCTATTCATTCTTTTATCCTGTCTGTCGGTTAAGTGTAGTCTGAGCATTATAGTTCAAAAATATACTTAATTTTTTTTAAACAATAGATGTATGTAAAAAGAAACTTACCATCTAAAGACGTAATGAAAGAAAAATTTACAAACAAAAAACATTACTAATAAAAATCTATCTCTCTATCTACCTGTCTATCTATCTATCTATCTATCTATCTATCTATCTATCTATCTATCTGTCTATCTATCTATCTATCTATCTATCTGGGGTTATGAGTGGCGAAATGGTTAGTGCACTAGTCTTTTATGACGAAGGTCAGGTGTTAGAATCTGGCTGGAGGTGCCCAAGTCTCTCAACTGTAGAAGGAGGCGCCCCAGTCTCTCAAATGTAGAAGAAGGTACCCCAGTCTCTCAACTGTAGAAGGAAGCGCCCGACTTCTTCTGGAGTTGGGGAAGGAAAGGCTTCCAGAGGTGAGGCTGACCACTTCATGCTCTAGCCTGTTGACAGGTCATTTATTTTCTATTTATATTTGTTAATGAACGTTGTCTGCTTAACATTTATTTTATTTTGCTTCTTGATAATTGCATTAAATGTTATTTGTTTTAATTAATTTTATTTTCTTGTAAAGTAAGTGTTTTACTTCACATTTAATTTGTTAGTCTTTCATTTTTAGTTATAGAAAAGACCTTTTAGGCAGAAAAAAAAATTTACACAATACTACCAACAACAAAAAAAAACTGACGTGCAGGACCCACGACATATAAACACAGAGGAGTATGAGGCAATAACGATTTTAAAAGAGCACCTGGATTTACTTCATTAAATCTAATTTCACTGGAGAAATAAGTAATAATTACAAGAAAATAAAGCATGGAAATCTGTGAAATGCAATTTAGTCACTCAGTCATTTGCATGTCCCTGGCGGAATTTTGCCTCCCTAACAGCTCTTCTGTAGGCCTCTCTGTTGTAAGCAAGATGCCCTGTTACTGATGCGTCCATTTGCAGATTACCAACGATGTCTTGCAGCCATATTTGCCTTGGTCTTTGCCTCTTTCTTTTTCCCATTATGTACCTTTCCAATACTGTCTTCTCTAAATTATCATGACGTTTAATGTGTTCAAAATATTTAAGTTTTCTCTATTTAATCCTCTTTACTAGTCTTCCATATTGCTATTAGGGTTTCTTGATATGTTTACAAAAAGTAGTTTGCCATTGCTTTCTTCCGGGCAGTGACTGTACTAGTCAGTGATCGTAAACATTGTCCCTACAATGAGATCATCTGCCTACCACCAATGATGACCATAACCAACATTATCTGTCGACTGCTCTCCTATTCCGTTCATCACATGCTCCCATGGCTTCATGTCACTCTAATTGGGTGGGGGTGGGGATGGGCTATACTTGCCCAAGGGTCTGCCGTAGATTAACGGAGATAAGGAGGAACTTCCTTCTCCTTTGATAGGGATTACCCCTACCCCGATAATAATAAATATTATTAGGTAAATCAAACTTTCTCTTTTCTTTTTTTTTGTTAAAATTTTCACATGGATGTATTTTCATTCATTCATTCATTTGCATGTCCCTTGCGGAACTTTGCCTCCCAAACAGCACTCCTGTAGGCCTCTCTGTTGTGAGCAAGATGGTTTGCTGCTGTTGCATCCATTTCCAGATTGTCAACGATGTCTTGCAGCCATCTTCGTCTTGGCCTTCCTCTTTTTCTTTTTCCCATTATGTATCCTTCCAATACGGTCTTCTCTAAATTATCATGACGTTTAATGTGTCCAAAATATTTCAGTTTTCTCTCTTTAATCCTCTTCATGTATTTTATGTTACTTTAATTCACATATTATTTCTAATAATGTCATGTTAAAAATAAGCACGATAAAAATAAGCACATAAATTTAAAGGAAAGTATTTACCATTATTTTTCCAATTAATATTAACAGTTGGCTTTCCTTTGTTTCGATATAATTATTTTTTTCTATTAAACACTCGTGCACTTTCAGTTTGCTCCTCTATTAATGAGGTGTAAGAGACGGTTGAAGTAATAAGGAACCGTGTGAATAAATGATGATGAGTGAATAAACAGATCTGACACCGATATGTGGAATCTAGTTTTTCTTTGGCAAATACATGTGTGTGCTCTGTTGAGAACCGCCCCTTAAAAGTAGTGCCGTGAGTCAAGGCTTAGAAACTTGAGTCAATCTGTCCTTAAAGATTCAGAAAACCACATTATACGTGAAATCTGAATATCTTCTGTTAAATATATTCATTGAGTGGTGTTATACGGTAATAATCAAACAAGACTACAGCAGCGATTACAAGAAAAAAAAATTGCGGAAAACAACACACAAGAAATCAAAACGAGAATCCGCAAGCAGAAAACGCAAAAGTAGGTGACGCGATGACGTCATGACCCAGCATGATGCAGCAGGTTGCCACGGTTTTAGCTTAGCAGTGTCTGAGCAACCAAGTGAACCCGTTCAGAGGAGACAAGAAAGTGCTAGAAGGATGGATGGAGGAAATATAAAAACATTGCATGATTAAGAAACTGGCAGACAGTGATTGGAAGTTAGTTGTGTTCCATTCTTCAAAGGGTGCTAATCTGAATGCATTATGAGACTATTATAAAATCAACCTAACGAGTCCTTTGATAGTGTGAAGACTGAACTTATAAGGATATTTGGAGAAGTCAACGGCAATAATTATGCTGTTTCATGTTTAAATACAATCAGACAAGAGCAAGATGCATCTATACAGATGCTAGTAATAGAATGTTAAAACTTGTAAAGGATGTATTTGAAGGTCAGAACATACAATTACAAGAAACACAAAACCAGCTAATTGGCTACCTGATAGACCCAATTAGAAGCACCTCCATAGTTATTAAGAGATTTCTCCAGTCGTTGGAGATGGCAATGAGCGCGGTGCTGGTATAACCAGCTGATGAAGAGAAAGCACAACCAAAGCTACGACCTGTTTATTTCCTATCACATTCTCTCAGCAAGCCACAAAGAAACTGATACATAAATGAGAAAGAGTGAACTACATAAGTACAAAAACTACATAATTATGTGTACAAGTCCAAACTCATAATTCGTACGAATCTAGAGAACATGTTAAAATCTGACCACAAGAATAGAAAAGTGCAGAACTGGTCACACCAAATTCTTGCATATGATCCAGAGGGAGAATACATACCTGGAGAATTAAATCTAGCCGCTTGTCTGTCCAGAGCACAATCGGGGGCCGAAAAAATGTGACAAAGAATCAACAGAGCATGAGCCAAAAACTTGTGAAGACATTTTAACAGTAAGTGTGACTGATTCCTCAAATCTACATTATGATGACATACTGCAGTCACCCTCTGACACTGACACATTAGAGTGATACCTGTATGATCAGAAACGGCAGTCATTATCGTTCTACATTCTCGATAAACAGAAGGAGCAAGAGAAGGACAGGGATATCATGGAGATAAAAACCAAACTGAAGAAGTCTGTTGATTCAGTGTTATTGACTAAATCATTCATTTTAGAGAACGATGTTGTGTACAAGGTGACAGAAGATGAAGAAACACCACCCTCATTATACATACCTGCACATCTGAAGGGCATTGTTATACCCTATTATCATGACAAGAATGGACATATGTGTACCGAAAAAGTAGTCCATGGCATTGGGCTAAAGACTATTGAAGAGGTATTTATAAATATGCAGGGCAACATGTTAAAGCTTAAGTAGCATGCAAAACAAGGAACTTGAAAGCGCTCAAAATGCCATTACAAATCATGGATACACCCCACGGTCGTATGTTGAAAGTCAGTATGGACTTCTCGAAATGTACTCAGAGTAGAGAGCAAGTTAATGGAGGGGGTCAACGAATTTGTATATGTATACAATTTGTTATATATGCAGTAGAGCAGTAGAAAATGGAAACAGCACAGAGGACATCAACAGCAGACTTACTAGAGCAACACAGGCTTTTGCAATGCTGCAGACTATATGGAAATCTAAAAAACTAAGCATGAATACGAAAATCAGGATATTTAAGAGTAATGTTCTAAGAGTACTATTCTATGGAAGTGAATGCTGGAAAATCACCAAAACCGTAGAAAACAAATTGAATTCTTTCCAGACTAAATGTTTACGAAGAGTTTGAAAAATATTTTGGCCAAACATAAGAAATAACATCTTGTTGGCAGATATGCAGATGAAGCCACTGACAGCAATTATTGAGGAAAGACTGGCGATGGCTGGAACATGTGCTCCGAATGACTGACAACTCACTACCAAAAACAGCACTAAGATGGACATCACAAGGAAACAGAAGTAAGGGTAGACCAAAAGAGACATGGACAAGAATAACAGAGACGATGTTGAGCAATAGAGGGCTCACCTGGGCAAGAACGGAAAAAAGGCAAAGGACAGGCATTTGTGGAAAACCCTTGCGGAAGCCCAATTGCCCTGAGCGTTTAAGGTTCAGAGAGAGAGAGAGAGAGAGAGAGAGAGAGATGGAGTACTCAGTCCCATACCCGATTACCAATTCAGGAAACAGGTACATTGTCCACTTTACAAACGAATACTCAGCATGGACAGAATGTTATGCAACACCAGACAAGAGCAGTCTCACCATGGCCAATTTATAAGTCGACAAATTTGTCCTAAGACACTCCGTGCCAATGGTTGTACTGGCAGACAATGAAGTTTATTGGTGAACCATTTCAAAAAGTCATTAGATAACTAAATGTTCAACACATTCGAACAACCCCATACTATCCACAAGGAAATGGCACCAATGAAATACAACATCGAACCCTGAATGATATATTCGCAAAATTAGTGTCAGATGAGCTAAATGAGTGGAACATATATTTAAACTCGGCAGTACGATCTCAAAATGAACATAACCAGACGTACTGGGTATTCTCCATTTTGTCTGTTATATGGGAGACATCCCATACTACCTATTGATAGAATCCTACAAACCAGAAAGAAATTCATGGGAGAAAGCGACACAATTGAAAATGTGTTACAGCAACAACATAAGGCGTTCACAAAAGTTACAAGTGACACACATTGCTAATGGCCGCCATGTAACACACTCTCTATCCACTCCATGACGTCATACTTCCGTCAGTCTTTCACAGTCACTCGACAGGTTCCCCTTACAGAGGAATTCAAACGTATTTCATTATATTTAATCTGCTCACAGGTTTAAAAAAGAGAATTTGACAATTGCTTCATAGCTGCTGTATTTTCTTTTCTTCAGTTAATATTTTTCCGCATCATTATGCAGGCATTTTACGTTACCAGCTTTTTATTTTCTTTTACACTATTATCTCTTTCTGCTTCCACTCTGCCTGCATAACGCAGTGCTCGTTAGTCCTGCTAATTTGTGAATATATTTAAAATCATCTAATTATATATATATATTTCAGAGAGAAACTTACAACCTAATGACGTAGGTAGAAAAAGTAAGTGCAAATCATTGATCATCAGTATATATCCATCCATCCGCTCGTCCGTCCGTCCGTCCGTCCGTCTATCTATCTATCTATCTATCTATCTATCTATCTATCTATCTATCTATCTATCTATCTATCTATCTATCTATCTATCTATCTGTCTGTCTGTCTGTCTGTGCGTCTGTCTGTCTATCTGTCTATCTATCTATTTATCTATTTATCTATCTATCTATCTGTCTGCTTGCTTGCCTGCCTGCCTGTCTGTGTATCACCTGTCTGTCTGCGTATCACCTGTATGTCTGTCTGTTTATCTGTTATAAATACCTGTAACATGTTATATGCATGAAGAAAAGAAACTTACATTCTGCACAAAATGAAAATAAATAAATATTTAATCCATTTACTAAAAGAAAAGTATATCCATTCATCCATCCCTTAAACCATTCATCCATCCATCCGTCTGTCTATCTGTCTGCCTACTTTACATATATATATATATTACATTATATTATATTATATATATTAGTAAAACAAAAGTGCTGCTTGAAAACATTCTACAGAGACACACAAAATAAACATAATTTTAAATCATGTTATAAAATATAAATAACATACCTGCATTATTTTCTTGTGCATATTTTAATTGAATTTTGTTTCCTTCAAAGTTATTTATATTTGTTCTTGTTAGTCGTGTTTTAGTATACTATTCTTGTGTAATCTTGCCATTGAAATGTTCATGTGTTCTTTTATTATTTTTAATAAAACAAGAAAATTGCTGTAAAACATATCTTACAATGTATAAAATAAAAACTAAACAGTTTAATAAATATTATATCAAGTTAAAAGAGTATCACGCATTAATTCCTTTAAGGAACATTTAATTTACTTCCATAAATTTCATCTCACTGAAGTAATCAACAGGTCTAGAGAAAAATTAATATGTTATAAAACAGAATAATACACACGGAAAGGGATAGAAGCTGCATCATAATACTTAAATTTAATTTCATGTATGTATTAATTTTTCTAATCAATTTATTTTATTATTGTCCAATGAATGTATTTTAAGTTAGTTTATTCAAATAGTGTTAACTACGTGTTCTGATTTCTGTTTTTTCAGTTTTATTTCTTTCTTATTTTGAACCAAACTTACTTTACTTCTAGCTCAATTCTTTGCATAGCATTCTAAATCACATCATATTACATCACAATGGAGAAATCTAGCGCTTTTCTAAATGAACTATTCTTTAATTTCACCTGAAAATCATCACACAAATTGAGAAGTTCCTAAAATAACAGTAGAAAAAAATAGAAAGAATCTTTTTGCAGTGCAATGTTTACATTTATTAAGCTGTATTTACACAAATGTATTGTGAAACTTATGTTCTACTTTCATCTTCTTTGATTACGTGCCTTGTTAATAGAACTACACTTACATATTTATATTGACATTCTGACTCAGATTTTACTTCGTGACGGCCGTGACATGAAATACTTTTTTAAAAAAAAGTTTGGTGATGTCTTGAGAAAATCAGCGGGCAAAATCAGTGTAATGTGTCTTCGATTAGTTTTCACACTTAATAATAGATTTACTTTTTTCATTTGTATTTTTAAATAATACTTTTCACTATTCATTAATCATTTATGTTTTACTTCATTAATGTGGATATGATACGTTATCATAAGATTTAATCTGTTTTCTCACATAATGAAGTGAATATGAACATTTTATTCATGAGTATTTATTCGTGTAAAAATGTTCTAAATACTATACTGTTGGACAATTTACGTTTTTTATTTTACGTCTACGTTATTTCTTTTAACCTGTTGTACGAGAATCTGGTCACGGTTTTGTTAGTTTATGAATATATTTACTTTACAACGACGAAAAAGTATCTATAAATGTTAGAAGGAAATTCACCATCTGAAAACGTAGGCACAAAATAATATGTGAAACATGTTCACTCTAAAATAGTTCCATTTATCTATCTATCTATCTATCTATCTATCTATCTATCTATCTATCTATCTATCTATCTATCTATCTATCTATCTATCTATCTATCTATCTATCTATCTATCTATCTATCTGTCTGTCTGTCTGTCTGTCTATCTATTTATCTATCTATCTATCTATCTATCTATCTATCTATCTATCTGTCTGTCTGTCTGTCTATCTATCTATGTATCTATCTATCTATCTATCTATCCGTCTGTCCGTCCGTCCGTCTGTCTGTCTGTCTGTCTATCTATCCGTTTGTCTTTCTGTCCGTCCGCAAACCCATCCAACCATCCATCCATCCAACCATCTGTTTAAAAATTGTTATATAAAGTATTTTGAGTGGAAGGCGATTTCTGTCATCTTCCCTTATTAAAAAACGTGCAGACAAAATAATTCTCACTCGAATGCATATGCAAAAGCACCCAATACTTTTCTGTTAATCCTTAATGAGTTCTTGTACTTTGTAGTGTCTTTTTCTTTAGCTTTCTGAGTTATTAAGGCTCACTGCTGCAGATAAAGTTCGCCTCAGTTCCTTTCTATTCCTAATCTTCTCTCTCAAGTTGGTGACACCAATTTCCTTTACATCTTCTTCTATGTTGTCTCTAAATCTCCTTCTTGGTCTACCTTTTGGTCGTGTTTCCGTATTCTCTTGCACATATATAATTTTTGTTTGTCTGCTCTCTTCAATTCTTTCTACATTTCCCAACCAGCGTAATCTGTTCAGTTTCAAGACTTTTATAATCTGCTATGATTTGCATAAGCATTTAAGTTCAGTGTTCTACCTAGTTTTCTATTCCCTGATGTTAGTATCCTTTACGGGCCCAAAGTTCTTCTTAGGATATTCTTCACAAAGACATGCAGTTGTTCATCTCTCTTTGTTGTACTGCCCGTTTCTGATCCATACAGTCTTGTCTTATTATATATAGTTATGTAGATTGGTACCTTGGTGTTTTTGGACAGGATTTTTTTTATTTTAACAATTGTTGAAAGGCGAAGAATATTTTGTTCCCTATATGTACTTCACTTTGTAATTTCCTCACTTATTATGCTGCAATTGTTAAAGATTGTGCGCAGATATTTTAATGTTTCTGTTTTCCTGATGGTCTAAAATCCAATATTTATATAATCTGGAATATTTATACAATCTGCATCAGCAGCAGCAGGCCATCTTGCTCACAACCGAGAGGCCTACAGGAGTGCTATTAGGGAGGCAAAGTTCCGCAAGGGACATGCAAATGAATAAATGAATGAATGAATTGATCATTCTGCCCCGAATTCTTGATATCTTCAAATACTCTATCTTATCTTGGTTAATGGTCAGGCCCATTTTTAATAGCACATCTCTCAGGTGTATGCAAGTATTGATGACTTCCTGCAGTTTCCCTCACTAGATCGATGTCATCAGCATATCCTAGTATTTTCACTTGTTCTTCTGTAATACTTTCTTCTTTCATTTTTCTTATTACCTTTTAAAGTACTATGTTGACTAGTAATGGGAATAATGTACTTATGTCACCTTGTTTTAACCCAGTTCTTATATAGAAAGTCTCCCCCATCTTCCTTTATACATTACTATATTTTATATATCTTCCATGCATATTCAGGACAAATTAATTAATTCATCTCCTCTTCTTCTTCTTTTTCGTACGCATTTAGTGATAATGCATGATGGCCTGATTTTTTGCGATACGCCTTCAGCCCCTTTCCTTGCTAGGGCAGACTGTGGTCGTGCTCGGATTGCTATGAAGACAGTGCTGTAGGCTGGCCTGGCCACACTTTGTTTTCCAGCTTCTGGTGGCTGCACTTAAGCCCCTTTTCTCCAAGTCAGGCCCAACAGCTTAGAGACAGTTCACCAGAAACACTATAACATTGGGATGAGAAATCCGATCAGTGCTTCAATGATATCCATTCTCCGCCACCTATAGTCTGCTGGCTGTTTTGTTTACCTAATTCTGATAGCCTTTGTTGTAGAGAGCCATAGGCTTGTCACGTCCTGGATTCATTGCTTTCACATCATATTTTCCTCAACCCCTCCGGCGATCTCCATATCCCCATCCATCCACCATCCTGACATTAAATGTTACATAAATAACAGTTAACATTAGTTTCTGGGCTAGGGAAGTAGATCAGTGTTTTTAAGAAATCAGATCTATGTCGCTGTCTCACAAAGACTATGTTAAGATAAGTGTGTTCTTAACACAATTGTTCCCAGGTGTATTAAGTATCTCACATTCATTCACAATTTTCCGTACTTTGCTTCTATGTATGCTGTCATAAGCTTTTTTGATGTTAATGAAGATGCTTTGTACCTTTTTCCATTTTCCATATTCCCAGTAATTCTCTGCTCCTTCACGTACATAGAACATTTGGTCTATGATTGATCTATCTATCTAGTACATTATAACTATGAAGATAAACACATTATCAGGTTTTCACTAAAAGAATAGTTCTGCCATGTATCACAAAGTTCTGAATCTTAATATCTGGCCAGGAAATAGTAGATTTTCTATTGTCAACCATAACCAGAATTCTCTCCCTCCCTCCCACCTCTATCTCCCTCTCTCTCTCTCTCTCTCTCTCTCTCTCTCTCTCTCTCTTCCTCTTTCTATACATCCTTATTTTAATCTTTATGCAGCCAAGACCAACAACCAAAGTTTAGCGTGCCATCAGTTATGATATTTAATCCTGCCAACGACCATTCGTCCTGTTTTCAGATCCCCCACTCACAATGACGTAACATGGGAAGATTCCACTCTCACAAACTTCTCAACACTTGCTAGTTTAGTAGGATTTAAGTGCAACAAAAGAAATAAATCTAAACTATAAGACAAATTATATACAGGGTATACCCAAAAATATAATATAGCTTCCGGGTGACGTTAAAAAACGGCGGGAGCTTTTTAACGCTCTTGCCGGAGTAATTTCCTATGAATCTTTTGCGCCGAGACCTATCGTAAAACGGGAGTTGGGCATAAGGCCAACAACCTTATCCTGAGACCCATCTAGAGGCAATTCTAGATAGGGAGAAAAACCAACTGTTACGGAAACTCACAATAAAATCAATCGAGCATCGGGGATACAAATTCAAACAAGCCCAGACAACAACAGAAAGAACACAGTCATCGGCCACAAATGTGTGATAGAGATCGGATTCTGGAACGTAAGAACAATGGCCGCACCGTCACAAACTGTTCAGGTAATCCAAGAAATTGATAGATATCGCTTAGAGGTCCTGGACATCAGTGAAATGCCATGACCAGAACCAGGGAAAAGATCGGCGGAAAAAAGGGAAGTTAATCATACATTCAGGCAGAGATGATGGGAACTATCATGAAGGAGTAGGAATAATTATGTAAACTGCAACAGCAAAGAGCCTTATAGAATGGGAACCAGTGAACAGTCGTATGTTAAGATCACGATTCCAAATAAGGCATGGAAGAATTACACTCATACAATGCTATGCACTCACGAACGATGCATATGATGAAATGAAAGACAATTTCTATCATCAACTACAACAACTCATTAACAAAATACCTAAACACAGCATCTTTGTTGTCATGGGAGACTTCAACGCCAAGGTAGGAAAAGATAACACCGACGTCGAAAAGTTAATGGGGAAAGAAGGGTAAATCAGAATGGAGAATTGAATTAAATCTAACTATTTTCTTTGGAGAAACAATATTTCCACACAAAGAGACACATAAAACAACATGGATATCTCCAAATGATAGAACCAGAAAATAAATGGATCATTTTTGTATTAGAAAGCAATTCATAACATCTCTGATACATGTAAGAGCATATAAGGGTGCAGACGTCAGCAGTGATGACAATCTGTGTATACGGAAACTAAGACTAAAATTGAAAAGACCAAAACATGAAAGAAATACTCAGAAAGATAAATAGTCATAGTATACAGGACGAAAATACTCGTAAGAGTAATTTTAATCTGGAACTTACCAAACACTTAACCAAACAGTTCACTGCATTCAGTGAGGTAGAAGAGACAGATATAGATCAATTATGCCATTATTACAGCACAGGCTTAATTACAGCATCTAAAACACGTACTGGACTGCAAAAAAAAGTAGAAAAGCATGGATATCAGAAAACACATGGAAATCCATATAAGAAAGACGAGAAGTCAAATTAGCCATGTTGAATGTAAAGACAGATCTTGGAAGAGATTTGGTAAAAGCAACATACAAAGAACTAGACAAGAAAGTAAAAAGTTCAGCTAGAAGGGATGAAAGAGAATACATGGACAATATGGCGAAAGAAGCAGAGAAGGCAGCAAAAAACAGGAGACAGCAAGCCTCTATATAACATACAAACGACGTTAACAGGTACTACTGCATCCAAAGAAAGACTTTAGCAAAACTGGTACCCTATTAACATCATATGACTAAAACCAAAGATCGGCCGAACACTTCCAAGAAATACTTGATCGACCACACCCAAGTGAATCAATAAATCTTGAAACTAATTTACCAATCCCACAACTAAATGTCAAACTAATTAAATTACATAGCATGAAATTGAAACAGCAGTGAATCTAATGGCTAACACCAAAGCTGCAGGTGAAGATGAAATAACACCCGAAATGCTAAACGTTATCAACGGTGACAACATGAGACAACTACAGAGAATGTTTAATAAGATTTGGAAAAAAGAAAAGGTCCCTTCTAAATGGAAAAAAAGGAATCATTGTTAAAATACCAAAAAGGCAACCTTAATGACCGTAACAACTGGAGAGGAGTAACCTTAGTATCAGTTGTGTCAAGAGTATTTTGCAAGGTCATTCTGAATAGACTTAAAGATGTAGTTGATGTTGCAATGAGAGAAGAACAAGCAGAGTTTCGAAAAGGGAGAAGTTGTCTTTACCAGATCTTTACTCTAAGCATAATACTTGAAAAACATATTGAAAAGCAAAAACCATTAA